>VWZV01003222.1:905-25600 GCA_013397155.1 Irena cyanogastra | reverse complement strand
TTTTTTTTTTTTTTTTTTTTTACAGCTGCATCAGTGTTTGGGCTTTGTGTTTTTAATCTAGAATGGTAGTATCTGATCAGTGAAGAGGCTTCTTTTTTTCTCAAATGACAATCCTTGACTTAGCAGCAAACAGGTTTTGGCTTACAGATTTCAGGCTCCTGCTCCTAACCTGATCACCAGATCCCAAGGTGTGATAACAAAGCAATGCCTGTGCTGCTGCACACCACAGTCACTGGGACTGAGCAAGGAGGTGCAGGGACTGAACTGAGAGTGTACAGGCAGAGCCATTTTCCTTGGAGCTGTGTTTTCCAACGGCCCTGTCCAGTAAAGTCCCTGCCCAAGTACAATCGTTCTAATTTGCAACTTTCAAGGCCACCCAACACAGGGATCTGGTTTAAATTATGTTCTGCTGCCATCTCAGTCCTTTTTTTCCCACTTTGGGCACTTAATTGCCTTTTTTTTTTTTTTTAAACCAGGAATGCTTCCTGTTAACTAAAGCCAAGAAGCAGCTATTTCCCTCTGGTGCTCGGCATTGTCTGTGCATCACAAACATTAGCAGAAGGGAAGGAGAGGATAGCTTTGCACCGTTTTGTCCTTTTCTATGTGTTTGTCATCTCAAAGCCACAGTCCTTTTCAGCTCAGCCTCTGGGTCAGGTGCCTGATTAAGATCCACTGCTTTTCTGCTGCTGGAAAAGTGCGCCATGCAGGTGAAGCAGATGTAGGGGGGTTGAGAAAGCCACACAACTTCCGTGACTTTGCCAGAGATTTCTAAAATGATAAATGTACAATTAGTTTACCTCCAGATGCCTCAACTTCTAGTGCTAGTGTGGAGAATACAGTGCTCTGTTGTATTGAAATGATCTTGGATCAGTGACTGCCTGTTCCTCTGGGTCCACACAAGCAAGATCTTACACAACAGTTCTCTCACTGCTGGAACATGCCTGAGCCTACTGTTAACCTATTAACACTTTCTCAGCAGGTGCAGCTTCAACAAACCCTCAGTATTTTTTCAAAGTGCTAGATTACAACTCAAAAACCTATAATGTCGCAATTTCACTCATTCAAAAACACACTGAGCATGTGCAGGATGAAAAGAACCTGAAGATTGGCTTTTTCATCACCACGGTAAGCACAATCAGATATCATGTAGGCACTGTTGTTCTCTGTGTGGTTTAATTTACCTGTATGTGGGAATGAAAGACTGAATTGCCTTTTGGTCTGTTAAAAAGTCAGTATTGTGGTGTGAATTTCTGGGTGCCTTCTATTGTAGAAACTCAGAGTAAAAATAAAGTTAAGCAGGCTTAGTTTCTTTTATTCATGTCTTAAGGAACAAAGGTAGCACTTTTAGTTCTGTAGCATACCAGAATAGCCCTGGGAAACTCAGGGAGTCCCTGGGTTAGAAGATGTGCCAGGGCAATATCCTCTGTACCAGCAGTACTGGTGACATGCCGTCCTGGCTGGGCACAAAGCATGACAGCCAGCACTAGCCACAACCCCCGAGCAGCACTCCAGGTATAGTAGGGAAGCAGATTGTCTCTCATTACCCAGAATGGGCCTGTCTTGCTCATCCTCCTGTTTTCTATATGAAAAGCCATGTAGAAACGTTTAAAAAACACAAGAGCCTTTGCTCAAGACCAGTGTAGAGGAAATCCACTCAGGTGACCTCCACTACAATTTCTCTGGGTTTTTTTCTTGGTCCAGAGAGGTGCCTTTTCAAGCTGTTCTCAGAGCATTACCAGACTTACTAAAAGCACACTTGCTAGTGTGGACGGATGCTAACCTTTCCCAAAGTATTTTTGTTGTTAGCTGATGACTATGGGAGGCTATTGTTCTAAACCCAAAGACTAAAAGGGAAGCAGGGATTGCTATAACCCTAATTTCTCCTCATTCTCCTCATTACTCGAGAGGTTTGCCCTAGTCCCAGACTTTAAATAATTGATCCTGCAAGCTTAACAGCTCCTCATAAAGGAAGAATATGGCTTTGTAGCTCATAAAAAAGTGTGTCTGAGAAATAAAATATGTCATTAAAAGGGCATCCCTCCAGCAAGTGGAGCTCACTATCCCTATGGGAGGATATCTGTTCTGTGCAGGTATCAAGCCTGCAGGACTGGCCATCTGTGCCACTCAGAAAGAGTTGCTGGTCCGGTTTAATGGGGAATTGCTCTTTCCAGCATCCCCAAAAGTCACCAGACTAAGGTCTCTGTGTGCTCTTGCATGATGCACATCCACCTTGATTAGCTACCCATTTTAACAGGTGTGACCTCCACTGGGAGTTGATGACATAGGTCTTGGTTCCCTCAAAAAAGGGTTTATTTAACCAGGAAGCAGACAAGGAGACAGATTTTCTCTATTCTTGCTTTACATTCAAAATTTTTCTTCCCCTCCAGTTGATGCTCAGGTGTATTTTCTCTCTCTTGGTATGAGATGGATCAAGGATGCATGAACCTCAATGAGTTTGTCAAGCCTGGATTACACGGCCTCTGTGGGCTGCCAGTCCATAGCTCATCTCAGGCTGCCTTCAGGTTCAGGTCACTTGGGTTTCTGACCTTATGAGTGACCTCCTACACAGGAGCTGAAGGGCAGAGCTAGAACAGAGCATTACTGGAGGCACTAGGATTACTGTGGAGCACTTGAGCAGCGAAGGCAAGGGAACAGTTATACTGCTCTGTCACACCATAGCTTTTATTAATATAATGATATTGGTGCATATTCATACAGAGAATTATACAGAAAACATTCCCTCATAGACGCACACTAAGTATTTTAATATGAGAGCTGCTCTACCAGCTCCCCACAGCCAGCCTGGTGTCCTGTCCTGGTAGCAGCAAAAGCCAAGTCCAGGAGCGAAAACCAAAGTGGGTGCGAGTGCCATTTCCTCAGTTTATTTGCCAGTGTTCAACCTCAGTACCTGAGAGCAGTCAGAACTTCTTTGGGCAAAAGTTTACAAGGGGTTTCTTTGCACAAGGAGAGTGCAGTCAGCAAGATTCATGTGGCTTCACTCTTCCTCCCAGGTCTGCTTTCTCTGCTATGATTCATTAGCAGCATCATCCGTTGTTCGGTACCTTTTGAGATGCATCAAATTGTTGCTGTGAAGTTAAGGAGTATTATACTTGGCAGGATGAGAGGAGAATGCAGTGCAAGGATGCAAACCAGAATGGATGTATCTGATAGCTCTAGGAAGCCTTTGATTAAATATAGACGTGGAATACTAATACATGGCTGTGAGGGAAGTTTAATGTTGTGTGATAGAGCTGAGAAATGTATAGAGGCTGATTCTTATCTCGCACCAGTTTTGATTCCATTGAGATATTAATCTGCTTCTGCTTTTTACCAGAAGGAATGTGGAATAAGGCTCAAAAGTGGGGGAAAAAAAGTGTTACACCATTTATTTCTTTGCAGCACTGCCAATTTCTATCTGCTCAAGATCTGACCCATAATACTTGGCAGTCTGTGTACCTCCCAGCCGTCTGTAACACTAGTCATCCTATTTTTTTTTTCTTCCAAAATAGCAGTTTTATGTTATTGTCTCCCAAAGGCATGGCTCATAAATAACTCTGCCACGCTGTATAACCATTCTAAATGGAATTTATACACCCTGATATATTTTGGGGAATATGTTAAGGAAGGGTTTTTTATTATGCTATCTTTACATGTCATCATAGTAATAGCTGTTGCATTATATTGGTTTCATCTCAGCAAAAAAAATACTGGAATAATAGATGAAAGATCAGAATAGTCAGTTTTCTTGTGACACTTGCTTGTTTGGATTGGGATTCTTGAAGTATTGTCATCTGGGTGACATGCTTAGAGGGCTCTTTGAGTCACAGAAGATCTCAGGGAATTTTTTTAGTAATAGTATTCATCCTTGATTCCTTTGTGAGCTCTGCTTAATGTTAATTAAAATTCTCTTCAAATCTCTTTACATTCATGTTGGCTTCTGTTTCTTTCAGTTTCTCCACTTTGAGTAATTTTGATATGTCCTTGAAAAAAGCCTGTTCCCTGGATGGGCTTTTCAGGCCACTGGGGAGATGGAGGCATGATAGATGCAGTGTGTATTCAGAGAGGTGTGGGGATGGCAGGCTGCAGTGAGTGTGCTTTCTGATTTACTTTGCTTCCTAGAGGAAGATAGCCAGGTGTATTTTTCTTTCAGGAGAACTCCAGAGTTCTGAAGCAAATCTTTATCCAGACTCGAGATGTGACCAGCTACTTTATCTTGAGCCCAGGAACCTACGCCATTGTTCCTGCTGCAACAGAGGACCAAAAATTCGAATTTCTCTTACGAATTTTCCTAAAGAAAAGTCCTCAAGACTACAATGAGTAAGATGATATGCACTCCTTAAAGGCCCCAGACTCACAGTGTGCCAGGAATTAACTATTTAATGTCAAGATAACTGATGTGGAAATTAGCTTTTAGTGTGTCCTTGGAGGGTGGGGAAGGCACAGAGGAGTGTAAAGCACCTGTTGAGGGGGATCAGGTGTACAGTCAGCTGCACAAAGGTGGCCACTGCAGAGCAGGGCAGGAGCTCATCTGCAGCCACCAAGTGTCTTAGCTTTGGTACAAAGAGAGCAATAATTGTTAGATATGTCCTCTACCCCTGATTATGGGGACATTTCTCTTTGCTTAAAGGAGGATTGGGAGCTTGTTTTCCCTAATTATTAACAGCTGATCAGTAGTTTCTTATGTTCTGCTGGCTGGATGCCAGATGGACCAGGTCCCATTCTGCTTGGAGTGGGACCTGGAGAAGCCAAGAGCAGTGAAAGGCCTTGATCCTTTCACTCAGCCACCTTATAGACAGTCAGGGCTCCCCGTGGGCATGAGAGGGGCCTTGAAGATAAGTTTAGTGGAAAAATGGTATCTGAGTTCATGCAAAGGCAGCTATTACCACACACACATTCACATTACCATGTGAATGTGGTATTGTATTATATTTGGATGTGGTTTACTCCAGGTAAGCAAGCTTTGAATCCCAGCATTCAGCTTCACCAAATGACCTGCAAGCATCACCTGTGCAGTGCCTTCCCTTCAGCAAGATTTAGAGTGGATGTGATTGCAGCCCTCACCTCACTGGCCCATATCTTAATAATGAGATTGCGTTCTAGGCTTTGGCCCCTGGCAAAAATAGCCTGGAACCAACTGAGGCAACTCCTGAGTTATGGAAAGCAAACACAAGGAGTCCATGCTGTGGACTGGACTGCCTTCAGCAGAGTGAGTCATGTGAAACAACTCAGCCCTGGAAGTGAGCTTTTCAGGAGAGCCTCTGACCCTCACAGACCTTCCTGAGCTAGGCCAAGTGTGGAGATGACCTTCCAGTGGGTCTTTGCAGCACTTACCTGTACAGATGTTATAAAAATAGAACCTGGCTTGTCTAGTATCTCTACCGAGAGCAAAACTCAAGTACTGAATGTGGCTGCTAAGTGTGTCTTAGAAATGGTGACCCTGGCCCAGTTTCAGGCAGTCTGCAGACATTTAGATGTTGCCTTTTAATAGCTGGATGCTGTTTTTATTCCTGACTGTTAAGCTGAGCAAAGAGAAAGGAGGTGAAAAATTTCTGTGGCTCAAGGCAGGGTGTTCTGCGTGGTGAGGTTAGTCCTGGCATGCTCAGGGTGAGACAAGCTATCCTTTCTCTGCTGCTAGTGCCAACAGAGCTGGCTCGGGGAAGGCAGTGGCCCAGAGCAGCTGAAGACTCAGACCTGTGCCTGTTTGCACAGGAGACCTAGGACTAGTGCAGCAGCCTTGTCTGAACTGGGCCAGGCTAGACCATGGGTGCTGAGCATCCTGTGGGGCTGTGGGCTAGGTGAGTGCTACTGGTGATGCCTGCCTTCCACCACAGCTCCAAAGCAATGCTCTGGAAAGGCCTCTTTTCTCCCAGTTTGATTCTCCTAACTCTTTTCTAGGAACTCAAACTCCCCGATCAGCCCAGTGCTGCCGATGGTAAGAGTCTGAAAACTGGTGAGGGTTCTGGTGTTGATCATTTGGTCACCTTTACTGATTCCTCTTCACCTGCTCTTTTCTCCCTTTACCACCCACCATTAGTGGACTCTGTTTGACTCTTGTACTCTGCAACCTTGCTGGGACAAGCAAGGACACCTCCTCAGAGAGATGGGAGTGACAACAAAGCCCTTCCTCTTCGCATATGTCTTTTTCAGAGCCTGATTTTTGAAGAAACAAAACAGTCCCTTTGTCAGCCTATCCTTTTCACCTCACCATGTTTAACACTTCGACAAACCAAATATAGCAGGGGAGGGAACACTTCAAAGATTCTAATTTCTTTCAATGTTTGTAAAATGGGTATATATCTGTGGGGGAGAGAGAGGGAAACTTAATTCCTGTGAGTGGAATTGGACATACCTTCCCCATGGGAATGATTCAATTTAAGTGCTTGTACCCTATAAAGCACAGGAGTCCATAGGGATGAGACTCAAATCAGATTTCTGCTGGTTTTCATCAGGATGTCTTCAGAGACAGAGACATAAAGCAAACCACACTTTGAAACTGGCTGCATCACTAGTTCAACCCACATTTTTGCCTCTCCAGCCCAGCTACCGTGGGTTTTTTGACTTCTTGCTGTGAGCTGTGCACAGCAAGGCTGGTCCAGTCCCTGCTGGTCATACCAGCAAAACCCTGCCACTGAGAGGCTGCTATTTACAACCTTCAAAGACAGATCTTTGAAGCCAGAGGTGTGAAGCTGCTTCAGGAGAGCAGAAAACTGAGTCCTTTGCTTGTGATTCATTTTACAGCACACAATTAAGCCCCGTTAGAGGAGTAGTGTAAAAGGTGACTTTTTATCTCTTTCCACTGACAAGCTGTCAGTTTACCTGGCTGTTGCCCTTAGCCAATGTTTTAACTTTGATGGATTGTGGTACCCACGGTTTCTGCTCCTGTTTGGGCATTTGGGCTTCTTTGGTATGAAGTATCTCACACAGAGATGAAGGCATTGGGTCTTGGGCTTAGATTTTTCTGAAAACTATATGTTAAGGATAATTCCCCATTAGTGCCTGGTGGATCTTTTCACTGCAAGGTTGAAAAAATCACTTAACCATTGAGTTGCAATTGCTCAGGTATAGTCCAAGCTTATCTTGGGATTGAGAAGATACAAGAGAATGGAAAAGTCAACTCATGCTCTAATTTCTTGGTTCACATAAATCTTCACATGCTCTGAGCAGTGGTCCTAACCAAGGTCCACCAATAAGGATCAGGCCTTGTATCTCCATGCTCATGTATTGACTCGCTGAATTCCACTCTGGATGTGTTCTGTCATCTTCCTTACGCCGTGAACTGCTCCTTCCTGGTTGTACTAGCTGCTAATATCCAAAATATGCTTCTTCCTTCATTGCAGTAGCAGTTGCTCACTCCTAGTCCACTTTGTTTTGGGGGTGTGAAAACTGCAGCCTGTGCTGTACATTCCCTGCCCCTCTAAAGTGTTGTTTGGATCCGCAGACTTTTGCCTCCAGTTGTTTTGTAGCTGAATTATTTATGTCTGCTCTTTGATTTCGATGCAGGATGTGCCAAGACAGAACCAGGACAGCTCCTATAAGGCTCTTTTCCTAAGATACGCTAAGCAGGTACACTCTTTAAAACATATTGTTAAAAAAAAATAAACACATGTGGACTTGCAAAAAAAAAAAAGCGATCTATGATGTTGATACAAATCCATTTAGACTTTTTTTTAATGTAGCTCCATCCTCAAGTGTATACCCTGAAAATGGTATTGATTGACCTGCCAAAACCCCCAGAAAAATGGGACATTCAGCTGGGATAGATTGTCTAGTGCCATATATGAGTGGCATATTGGAAATTTATGGTTGATCTCTTGATGGGCTTGCATGTAGTTTTTTGATTTGGGGTTTTTTTTGTTTGGTTTGGTTTTTTTTTTTTTTGTTTTGTTTTGGGGTTTTTTGGTTTTTGTTTTGTTTTGTTTTTTTGCTTTGGTTGGTTTATTTGCTGAAAGCAATTAGAAAGCCTTGGGTAGTCTCCCCCTCTCATCAGCATAATTTTCCATTTGCCTTCTCAGCACTTAGAAACCAGACATCAGTCAGTGTTTCAGTAATTAATTCCTGCTCTTTCGAAGCCAAGCTCTCTGTTCACAGGAGATGCTTTTAATGGTTTAATAAACTGTTATAAAGAACTCCTTGACTTAGTCAAGAGGAAAAAAATCACTGTCAAAAGTGTCTGCACAATGAACCTCTTGTAGTTAATGGCTATATCAATGCGTGAAGGTGAAAATGAGCAGGGCTGCCACACCAGGTGCCCTGGGGGTGTCTCGGGAGTGAGGGAGGCGGCCGGGATCGCTAGTGGGCAGCGCCGAAGGAAGAGGACAGCAGTGCCTGTGCTCCCAGCCCACTCACGTAGCTGCCTGCTGTACTACCATCCACAGCTCCCCGTGCCTGCAGAACAAACCCCGTGGTGATGGCAGTGCCTGCAACTCCCGTGCATCTGTAGGGAGGGACCTGGGGTGGCCCGGCAGCGTGGAGGGCCGTGTTATGCTCCAGAGGGGATGCTGCTGCTCCTTTGATATATAAACAGAGGTTCTTGGTTGCCACAGTGCCTGAGGAAAAAAAAAATTGGGCAAAAGTGACACAGGAGAAAACTTTATGCTCACAGACCTCTCTTTGTGTTTTATTTTGCATCAGGGCTCAACTATTGATGCCTTGCAGCTGCAACAACTCCTTAATGAAGTGATTTTGCAAGGTAAAGCTTTTACAGCCCAACTAATGTTTTTGGTGCTTCCCTATCCTTAGTCTAGAGTAAATTTGACATAGGATTCAATGGTGTCCTGATGGTCCTTAAACAACCTCATTGTGGCTTACTGCACTGTGGGATCAGGAGGGGCACAGCTGGAGGGCTGGAGCCAACTCAGCCATGCACAAGGCTCAAAGTGCTCTTAGGACTTGCTAAATCAGCATAAATGGCCTCTCTTGCCACTGTCATTTCACTTATCTTTATTTCAAGAGGGAAGAGTTTCTGTCTGTGGGCAGGGACTGTGCAGAGTGAGTCCAAACAAGGCACCTGTCCTTGGGGAAGGTAGAGATGCCTGAGATGAGCAGATTCCCTCAGCTTGGCACAGAGCCCTTGCTGCTGTTTGAGAACCTGAACCAGAGCTGAGGCTTTTCAGCTGTGTGAGCCTTCAGCCTGGTGTCCTCCTTCCCTCAGATCAGTATCCTGATGCCTGTCACAGCCTTGCTCTTGCTAATTCCTTCTGTTTTGTCAATCCTTACAGATGAAATGACCAGCCTGGGAGGGAGATTCAGCTTTGATTCATGCAGAGGCATTTTAGCTCTGATGGATGTATCCTTTCAGTAGAAGCAATAAACTTCCCTGGTGCTGGCCATCCTTGCCTTGAGTTATGGCTGAGCTGAGCATCCCAGTGTGAGAAGCTGCAAGAAAATATTAGCCCAAATTCCCAATAAATAACTGTCCCATAGTCCATGCAGGACTTTGCTGTGCATGCCCTGGCTCTGGTGTGTCTGCTGAAAGGTGAGGATCAAACTTCTGCTACCAGCCAACTCTTTGCTCTCATTTTGCCCTCTCTGGGGCTTGGCTAAATTTCACTCTTGGGTAGGGGTCTCAGGCAGAGCTGAGACAAGGAGGCTGGACAGAGTTTAGGCATAGCTCAGCTGTTCTGTGGTGGTTGCACCACACCAGCCTGGGATGGCACTTCAGCAGGCTGCCAGCAAAGCTGGTGTCAGAGGCAGGAACACTGTCACTGCTGAATTCCAGGTACTGGCCTGGCAGGCCATCTCAGAGTGTCGTTTCTCCCTGGCTGGCCATGGGGTGATAGAATGCTCAGCTGACAAAATGTTATAAATGTACGGAGCCAATTTCCCAATTAAAATATAATTAATTTATTGGATAGCAATTTGGCATAAATTCTGGACAAAAAGACCACAATGCAGAGAGACAGCTTCGACCTCGGGAATCGGCAGCTGGGTGACAGGCTAACTGACAGAGTGTCAGGGTAGCTCTGTTCACACTGAGGCCTCGGAATGGTGAGTTTATATACAGTTTATTTCGCTGAAGGCAACGTTGCATTCAAAATCCCAAAGTCTTAAGTTATTTAATTTGGTTCTTGGGTTGCTCCAGCGGGAAACAATGCTCTTCCAAGGCGAGGATGAATTATGGATGAAACTTTATCAGTGTCCAGGAAGGTGGTGATGTTCCTGATGTGCTGCATATCTTCATCAGATAGCTTGTCGTGGTGATAATGGCCGGGTGGGTGCTCCCGAGATGGGCCATCTCCCTTTCAGCTGTGGCTTTAGTCTTGTAGATTCTTTCCTGGAAATCTATTCACTAAAGAGAGGCCACACATTTTTACGGGAACCTGTCCCTCCAGAGAGTGTGGTCTCGACATGTTTTTTAGCCTGATACCAAAAATATACTCCTATATTCTACACATGCATTTATGAAAATATACCTTTATAACCCACACATGCGTTTACAAAAACATACTTTTATGTGTTTATAAAAATATACTGCTATACCTATATGTGCAGTTCTAATATTTAATGTTTATAAACTTTATAGGCACGAATTAGACACATTCACATAACACGAAACCCACATGTGACCGATGGAAACCACACACGTGGCCGGTCCTGGTCCTCTACAGAGGTTTTCCAGGTAGCGGTAATTGCAGCTGCATGGGTAAAGCTGCAGCAGGGAAACCATAAGAAGCCGAGATGAAGAAGCGAAGGAGACATCACTAGTATGTTGTCCAAAGAAGTTTTATTCCCAAACGGTTCAGGAATAAGTGACCCCCCAGGACAGGTCAGGGATGACTGACAACTAAACAAAGGCTCAGCTAGGGATTATAAAGCACACCTTTCTGAGGAGCAGGAACATAACACAGCCAGTGGGGAGAAACCAGGGGAGGAATTGAAGGACTTGGCAGGACCAATGAGAGTGATACAGGGGAGGGGAGAAGCCCACAGGACAAACCAGTTTAGGGGATTAGGGTGATTGATAGTGAATTTTATGGAAATAAATGGGCAGTACAGTGTTGATGGGCAGGAGAGAGAGACAGCACAGCTTGAACTGACAGGGAGTGGAGGAACAGGGAGACTGACACACTGACTGACAGTTCAGTGGCGGGAAAACTTTGTGATAAACAATTTGGAAGGAACTATTCCAAGGGGATAAAATGGGCTACAAGGGTTAAACCATGATAAACTAACTAACATTAAATAACTAACTATTATAACAATACAAGTGAAAGAACTTATAAAAACACACTGCTACACCAGAGTATAGTTCCAGTGTATCTTTCCTATTTAGCTGAATCACTCAAGTCTTTTTACTGTTAACAAGACAACACAAGAAATACATTTCTGGCCACTGTAGAACAAGAGGGCTCCTTGATGAAAACATACATCTCCCTCCTGTGTTTTTTCCCCTTCGCTTGCTCATTGTTTCTTTTCCTCCATGCCTTGAAAAGGCTTTGAGACATTTTCAAACCTTTAAAAACTGCCAGAGAATGAATAAAAATGACCAGAAGTCCCTCACTCCCTCACTCTTTCCAGCTTTCAGAATCTAGCCACTGATAGAGACTTTTCCTCCTCTCCAAAGCCTGTCCTGGGATAAGTGGGCACTGTGAATGTATGGCACGTGCAAAGAGCTGACAAAGCCTCTGCTCTGCTATAATTCAGGATGGATTTTTCATTCTCTGGCCTGCAGATAATCCATGTACAGTGTGACCTATCCTGGCTTGCAAAGCCAGGATCAGCTTTTTTCACTCAGGTTCCACGACAGTGGCACTTGTCTGCACTGGTGATGAGTTTTGCCTTCGGGGAGGATTCACCATCCTGCATTAAGGTTGGTGCTACATTTCTGCCCAGGACTCCTGGGTGCAGTATGGGGGGGAGCAGGCCCACTGACCCTGCCCTTCATGCATTCCTGGGCAGTGTCTGCCTCAAAGGCTGCTGCTGCTGTCTGACAGGAGGAATCATGATCATCTCCTCGTGCTCTTGGCTCCTCAGTGCCTATTCTCCTAGAGGATCCAGGCAGAGCAGATTCTGTGGTGCCCTGTGCACAGGCAAGGCCATGGGGCCACGTTCATTCATTCTGTGTTCATTCTGTGCTCCTGGGCTAAATGTCACCGCAGCTTCCCCTGTGGTTAAAGGCACCTTACAAATAGAAACTTTTTGTGGTTTGTGAGCACAGGCATGAGCAGCTGTACAATGTGACAAAGAAGACGGATTTAAACAGGACTGAGAGCAGGAAAACTCTCAGCTTTCTCAGCACGAAGTAACCGACAGAAGAGGCTGCATCTTTATGTGTTCAGTTCTGTGCAGGCAGCATCCTCGGCAACAAAGCCAGCCAGTTTTAGCTCTCATTAAGTGCTTGATTCTTAACTAAATGCACAGCTTAACTCGAATGGAAGACTCACCCTGCAGGAGTTCGGGAGCCTGTGGCGAAGTCTCACTAAGTACATGGTATGGGGGAGGGCGTGGCTCTCTCTCGGCTGTAGATACTGTGGATGCTGTGGATTCTGTGGATTCTACGGATTCTGTACCCCGAGGCTTCCTAGCAGTGGGAAGCAGATGCTCCGTGCTCTCAGAGTGCTGCAGGGAGAAGCCTTGCAAAGGTTGTTTGCCTAGCGGGTCAGAGTTCCCTCCTCTCACGCAAGAGAGGCAGTGGTGTGTGAAATTGCTCCAAATGAGCAGCCCAGGCTTTTACAGCACAGAGAACTTTGAGAGGAAAGGTAGGAAGGCCAATCAGGCCCAGAATGTGATGGAAATCTCCATGTCTGTGCCACTTTTTAAGCTGAAATGACTTCTTGAACAGAGTCATCTGAAAAATGTGATTTCCTCATTTCTGCAGTTTCTAGTGGAAATGTATAGGATCTGATGAAAGCTTGTCTGAGAGGAATGTTTCTGCTCGAGGATAAACACTGGAAGCAGTGACATGGTATTTAGGGTCCCACCTAAATTCTTCAGGGTATGCATGGCAGCTTCTCTGTGTCAGCTCCTTCTCCCTCAGCCTTGCTGCAGGACAGGAGGGTTTCCCCAGCTCAGGTTTGGGCGGTCTCCAATTTATTCCATTCCTCTTGAGATGGTCTGAGACTACTTAGTTCCCCATCTAGATAGGGGTGCTCTTCCCACTGAAAGCACCTCAAATGTGGCTTGTGGTGTGTTAGGAAAGCAAAAAGGCTTCTGCCCACCCCAAACTGTGGGATTTCTTACACAGTAATGTTCTGTCATGACATGGCCACTGGAGCCTTTTGCTAGTTCTTTGAACACTCAGCTGCCACGCCGGGTGTGGGGAACAGTTCCAGTGCAAAGTCACCAGGAGCTGAACCTTAGAGCTGCTGCTCTACAGTGTAGAATTGCTTATCCAGCGCCAGGGAAAAGGTAAAAGAGACAGAGAGGCTCTCCACCTGACAATCTAGAAGTCGTTTTAATGCAGTAAATGAGGAACAGACTAGAGAGGCACAGGCTCTGTGCAAGGGATTTAAATACCAGCCCACCCCCGTGGGAGGGCTCAGTCCAATGGAGTATTCTTGGGGGAGGAGTGACCCAGGGATTGGCTAGACATTGGGTACCCAGGGGCAGGGTTACGATGACACACAGGGGAGCAACCTGAGTAAGGGGCGTGTACCATCTCCAGGGGCATCACCAGGGATACAGCTTGGAAGAAACATAGGGGAGTTTTGGGGGAAACCATTTATAGAGAACTTGGATTATGAACTGAAATCTGAGGTAGACCTAACACTAGCCACAACACTGTCAGAGCCTTCTGAAAATGGGTCTCCCTTGTCACTGCCACCCCATCTCACCTGTTGAAGTTTTTTGCAGCATATTTATTAAGGGAGGAAAACTAGTTGTAGTAGTAAATGTGGGAAATGGTGGTAAGAGCTTGAAATCTGCCTTTGCACTGTATTTTAGGATATCTTCTTCAAGGAAGACAGAAACGGTTCTGGATTTCTTGATGTTGCTGAACTAGAGAATGCGATACAGGCAGCAGGTATGCCCAGAGGTGCCAAGCAGCTCCCTTTCTTTTCCCTGTGGCAGTGAAGGAAAGGATAAAAAAGAAAGAGGAAAGAAAAGAAAGACTTTTAGGGAGAAAGTGGCTTGGATTTCACAGAGATGCCAGTTGGATCACAGCTCTGCTGAGAGGTCTGTGCTGGGGAGCAGACAGAGAGATGCAGAGAAGTGCAGCACGTCTAGGTTATGGACAGAACATCCAGTAGAGAAAAGGAGAAAAGAGTGGATTCTTGCACTTGCCTCAGTTCCTGCAGTTTCTCTTCAGGGCAGTGACTAAGTCTAGAAGGGAAAGCCACACCAAGAGGCATTTATTTAGTTTGCACTGACCTCTGTTGGCTACTGAGTGCTGAAACTCTCAGTGAGTGCACACGAGTGAAGCATTTCAGCTGAGTCGTCTCAACAGAGACTTTGTGCATGAAGTACATCTCTGACACAGTGATCCCCTTTTAATTGTACAGTAGAGAAGCTCCCATTTGGCTGCCTGGAGCTCAGAGGGGTGCTGTCCCAGGAGGAGACTGGTGCAGGATTGCTATCCTTGGAAGCCATCAGCTGGAGGGATGCATGTATAATTTTTTTGCTGCTGAGAGCTGGGCAAAGTACCAGCACCTATCTGACAAGTGCAGCACTGATGTGCCAAATGTCAAAGGAGAAGTTACCAGGGTGATTCTTTGAGAAAAATGCTAAAGTGTACAACTGGGAGGAAAACTGCATGAGGAAAATTGCACATGGAAAAGTCCTGTCAGCCAAAGCAATGCAGCTGTTTGAATGGATAAAAAGGCACTGTTAAGTCGCAAATCCAATACATGTCTGGCTACAAGTAGTTCTGAGTGGGGAAGAAAATTACAAGCTCATTCTTGCAGCCCTCTGAGCCAGACATCTGCATTTGAATCTGGCTTGGCAATGGGATGATCCCTGTCCTGGCTTTTGAGCAGGAACTCCAGAAGGCATTTGGGAGCTTGGTGCTACCTCTGGGAATGGTATTAATGTATCTAAATCCAGCTTCCTGGATTTAGTGGCTCCCTGAAGTGTTCAGTGCTTTCCCCAACAAAACACTGCAGTGTGTGCTTAATTTTCACTGTTTTCCTAATGCTTCCAATAATAATAATAGATCAGGGTAAAGCAGGTCAGCTGCATTAAAAGCAGCGCTGCCCTGAAATGCTGCAGCGTTGGCCTGATGTATTTATAAACTCCTCTTTGGAAACAGTAAATGATTCAAAATAATTTTTATGAATAGGGAAACATCAAGTCAGTAATTAAAAGCTTGGCTAAAACCAGAGGAAGGAGTCCAGCAGATAACAAGTTTGGGGAGTAATCTTAAAAATCAGCTGAAAAGTCTTGGGAACAGAAAGGACTGACCCTTCAGCCTTGTTGATGAGATTAATTAAGAGACATTGCCAAGAGAGCAGATTTTAGAGCAAGTGTATCCCAGACTGACCAGGCCAAATTCTTGGTGTTTTACTAGTGTAAGACTTGATTGTAGCATCCCATAAGTAATATTTGCTGGAATCTGCTCTCGAGAGAGAGCTTGATTGAATTCCTTCTGTCTTCAAAAGGTTAAAAATAGAATTCATTGCTCACTGCTACAGTGGTTTAAAAACAGACTCAAAGAAGACATTTCATTAATTAGATTTATTTGTAATTACTATCTTTATCTCATTTGAAAAGAGTATAAAATCAGGTTTACCTTAATTTGAAATGTATCTTAAGCCCAAATCTATTTCCATTCTTTAATTATGTACCTGCTTCCTGCTGGAGACCTCCAACTAGGTTCATGCAACCAGAGTTTGTCAATGGTGGTACTAAACCACTTCCATCATCTCTCTCTTCCCCTACACAGGTGTAGAGGAGCCATTTCTTTTATTTCTGCTTTTTCAACTAATTTAGCTCCATGATGAATTCATTTAAAACTGAAAAGTTTAGAGCTGGTTGAAAAAGCAGGAAAGTTACTTCACATCCAGCTGAGCTACTAAAACCTGGAGTGAGCAAGTGAGAATTTTCTGAAGTCTCAGAGAAGGCATTAAACCAAGGCTATCAGTCCAGCTCTCTGCAGAAAATGTCTCTTTTGTTTTGCAAATCAGCTTTTAGTGCAAAATATATTTAAATCATTCCTCTTATATAGCCAGCACATTTAGGGCAGTTTTATTTAACTAATAAAAGAATCATTCTAAAAAGCAATTTTTGTTCATTCAATTGAATACCAATTTCCCTCCAAACAGACTGCAACACAAATAGTGAATAATCAGCTAATGAAAAAGAAATATACTCTTCACCATTTTCTAATAGAAGAGAAAATTTAAAAATTAAGAATCCCAGGCATGCTATGCAGCATAATAGCCTGAGTATGCAGCAATGGAGCATCTGCCTCTTCAGCAGAAAGAGCCGATGATATCATAAATGCTACACTCAGACTTTTACAGTTATGACCCAAAGAAAATCACCCTTTCTTATAGAAAATAAAATCTAGAAAGTCGAAGCTAGATAACATTAGATTAGTTAGCTCAGTGTTTGCAGCTTGCTGGCTTAAGCCACAATGGGAGTCAGTGAGTAAGGCGACTTTGGTTTTCCATTACCTTACACCAACCCTTAGGCACAAAGTGGGGGAAAAGCTGTCCAGGAATGTACAACAGGGGAGGGGGGCTGAGGGTGTCCCTAGCTTGTTGGCAGGGTGCAGGAGGCCATCAGAGCTGGTCCATCCCCTCCCAGCGTGTCTTCCTTCGGCAGGTCTGGCCACCAATGCACAGCTGCTGCGCCTGATGACACTGCGCTACGGTGATGCCTCTGGCAAGTTTGGCTTCTCTGACTTCTTGTGCTGCATGCTGCGCCTCGACACCATGACCTGTGAGTGCCAACACTGCCAGGACACATGGCAGCAGGGCAGCCTGCAAAGCCAGGCTGAGAGCAGCGCCAAGGAACAAGGAACACGACACAAGGCTTAATACTGGTCTAACAGTGTAGCTTGGAAATAGCAAACCTGCCCCGAGTCCAGGCATGGCCCAGGCAGCTCTTTGGGCAGCCTGTTTGCCAGGAGCCACATTTATCTCCTATGCATTGGAGTAACAGGCTGCTAGAGAGCAGTTCAGTATTCAGTAAAGTTCTCTCAGTTTTTTGGTAAGGAGAAAGTCCAGTATTCTCTGTGGATAAACAAACCCATTCCCCATGTTGCATCCAACTACTGCCTGGCACTTGCAAGGAGGGAGTGTCTGTTAATGAGCTTTTGCCTGAATGGAAATGAAATTCTGTTTCACAAAATCATAATTTTTGCTACTCTAATAATAAGCATTTTGACTGGAGATATTGGTACTTAAACAAAGTCAGCAACTGTGACCCCTGTGCTAGAACATTGCTACAGCAATTTATTTCATCTTTGGAATGAGCTGGGTTTCAACAGTGCATGGAAATGAGCGTTCGTTTTCTCCCATGTGTTTTTAGCACTGATGTTTAACGGACCAGTAGTGGTCAGCAGATCTGCTTGCATGACACTGCCTAAAATCCCATTTCAAGGGAGTGCAGCAGAAGCAGCTCTGAAAGTCTTCTAAAATCAGAGCATATCCTGATTTTAATGCTTTTATTTAAAAAATAAAAAGCTTGTAAACATCCTTTTTTTGTGATTATACATGTCACTTGCTGTCGATGAAAGTTTTTATGCCTAAATTAGTGCCATAGGGGTTTTTTTGTTTGAAAAAGATCCTTTTACATTTTAAGAGCTGATGTAAAGACAAATCCTTTGCATCCATGTGGAAAGGAGTCTCTAAAAGTTTCATTGCTGTCTGTAATGAGAATCTTAAAATGCTGTCCATTCTTTCAGATATCACTTTACAGAGGGTTTAATGTGGAATACATTTCTCAAACTTTTTAGATTATTGTGACTAAGTTTGTTACAGGAGAGGATAAGGGTGCCAAGTGGGAATAGAAGGCAGTCAACCTTTATGATTATGTGAATGCAGCGGAGAAGATAAAATCTGTCCCATTAAATCATTATTCATCCTTTCAAGATAACCAGAAGTGAGACCCAAACCAAAAGCAGCATCCTCTTTGCAAATTCTATTTGACTGGAGTTAATGGAGCGGTAAAGAGGCACTTACCTCTGCCTAGAGGAGGTAATTTCAGCGCTGCCACTTTTTCCTGAAAAGACTGCTGGGTGCAAGCCCAGGCCTGCAAATACAGCCTTGTCAAGGGACTGGGCACAACACAAGGATTTCCTCGTTCTTTGCCTTTCTTCAGAGCAGTGTGGGCTGGATGTGCCACCTTTCCTTCCTGCTCTGGGCCACACAGGTAGTTGTGGTGGCCTCCTAAGGGGCAGGTGAGCAATGAGCCGTTGCACCCTGTTCCTACCCTCTCCCAGAAGCCTTTTTGCTAAGGCTGGGCAGGTTTCAAAACATCTGTAATCTTATGAAGTCTTTTCCATTCAAGGTGGGAAACTCCAGGCTCCCAGAGAAATGTGTCATTGAAGGATAGACAGACTTAAATTTGTTTCAGCTTTTTATTACTGTTATAACAGCACATTTCTAGGAGAAAAGTAATTTCAAAATAAATAAAAACCCTCAATACTGTGTTTTGAGTTTATCCAAACACTTGGGTTTGAAGACCTCCTAGACATACTGCAATATAAATATGCACATAGAATAACAATATTTGAATGGATTTACATTTCCTGATGGCAAAGTGTTCTGTCAAAAAAACTTTCAGCAATGTTAATTTCAAACTGTAGCTGAATAACAGCAGCATCTGCATTTATATTCCCTGCAAAAAGCTTGCAAGACATACTAATGACTTCAAGAGAATCATTTTCTTTGGGGCACACTGCGATCACTCACTGCCAGGGAGGATGGAAAAGGACCAACAGAAAGTTTCCCTGTGGGAAGATGAGTTTCATTAGTTCACCATCATCCTGTCACTCTTCAGGCAAGAAAACAATTGAAACAAATTATGAGAGGAGATGAAAGCAGCCACATTGAGCACTGCCTGTCCCTACCCATCTGCCAAATTCTGGCCCCAAAATTGGGATGCCTTCCCAGGCTGTGATCGAGGGTCAAGGCAGAAGGGGTACCCAGCAAAGAAATGAGATGTGGCCAGCCAGGACACCTGAGCCAGGCAGAGCATTCCAGCCCAGGGATTGCAGCTCTGCTCCTCAGCTGCCAAAGCCTGATGCCTGCATTGCATTCTTGCTTCTTCCTCATGAAATAAGGTTTTTTTGTTCTGCCCCTAGATGCATTCCAAAACTTAGCAGAGGGTGGATCACAAATTTTGATGACAGCAATGGAGGTAAGAATGCTCCTTCCTTCTCTTCTCTCCAGCTCCAAAGTGGGAGCTCATGGTAGCAGAAGGGTGAAGTTAAAGATGATGTGTGATGCATGTTGCTAGGCTTTTGTCCTAGCAAATAGTGGTGGAAGTTTTGCCTGGCTGGAAGTACATCCTGTGTGGGAGGTGTTTCCCTGGGGTTCCCTGGCCCCACTGGTGAACAGCTCAGAGGTGGCCATCACTAGCCAAGGCATGGAGTCTTCCCTTACTGACACCAGCCTGTCATTGCTGGAAACATTGCTCAGTGACTTTGAGGAAGTGACAAAATTAAAAAAAAAAAATCCGTGCCCTTATTTCTTACTGCCCCATCTGTTAATCCTGAATTGCAAAACATCTTGGTTTTAAGAAAGAAACTGCAGATAAATGCTTGCTGCTGCTGTTTGTTTAAAATCACAGCCTGAAGGATAGCTCACTGAATGGGGATACATCAGGCTTTTTATCAGCTAGTCTGAAGCAAAAATCCTGCTGTGCTCCATAGTGATATGCCTGAGTACTGCATTTTATCAGTCTGGGGACTGTTATTTGACAACTCAGGGTTAAAAATTATTTTTTTAAAAAAAGCCTTTTACAGTCTTACCAGCTCCCGTTTACACTCTGTGGTTAGTGCAGAGCCTCATTGTTCATTAAATCTGTTTTGCACCAAGGGCAGAGCACAGTTTACAAGCAGAGGACCTGGATCTATTTTATAGGGTAGTCTCTAGGACAGACAGGTTCTCAGAAGTTGCTGTCTCTTCCACTGGCAATCAGGCAGGTGCCGCCCTTTCCTAGCAATTGCTCCTGCTGCAGCTGCTGCAATAATTTATCATGGAAAACAACATATGGAAAGAGTTTCTGGGTCTGAATTGTAATAAGGGAAAAAGGCAGTTCCAAAATCCCTTAACTATCTTGTGCAGTACAAAAGGACTACAGTCATTGGTCACCCCTGCAGGTCCTGAGACAAGTCTGAAGACTTGGTGTACCATCACTGTCTAAATGCACCTTTTCTTCTCCTTTTTGCAGTGGCTGACTCTTGTCATGTACACCTAGAGAAATGCCAGAGGTCATGGTAAGAAATCTCCTCAGAGCTGACAAGAGAGGGTGGTGCCCTTGCAGGAAGCTCAGCCTGGGGTTATGGGGGGTTTTGAGAGAAGAAGCTATGAGAGGAAGAGGGAAAGAGGTGAGACCTGCAGCATGAGAAGGGCTGCAAAGGGAATTGGACTTTGGGCTATTTTTTCTGGGGAATTGCTGATGACCTTAGCAGTCAAGCAGACCACCAATGGCTCAGCTAGAAACTTGCCCCCACCTAAGATAATAGATGAGTGAGCAGAACTTTTTTTTTTTTTTGTCTTCTGAGGGTTGCAATTACCTCTGCATATCTTAAAACATCAGCAAATGTATAGTCAAATAGAGGATGAGTATACAAAGTAACTTAGATTTCTTGGTCAGTCTGATTTTACATTTTTAAAAGAATTACGTGATTTGGTTTACATTTGAACTACAACCCCTACCTTGTTCTTCTTTTTATGTTTCCTGCCTTCATGTCAGGCCTAGAGAGGGACTTTTTTTCCTCTGGACTATCCAATTTTGCTGTTTGGTTTTCATTTAAGTCTCTGCGCTTTCCTGCAAAATTTGTGCTGTTTATACATCTGAGAACCATCTCGGCCATTGTGCTTCTGCTAACCCTCTGTGATGCAACTGTTCCAGTTGCAGTGTTAAAGTGTTAGTGCTGATCCCAAACGTTTGTCATTGAGGAGAAAGCAGGGAGGAAACTCAATCCTTAGAGAAAATGTGCAGTGGAGGGGCAGTTGACCCCAGGAATTTGTGGAGCATCCTTGGATAAAGTCAGACACTTTCCTTATCAGCTCAGTCCAAAAATGGAGTAAAAACCCAAACCCATGACATCCTCTGAAATTCATGAATTGCATCCAGATAAGCATTCCTATAGACAGGAATTACTGTAACGAATAATACAGGAACAGCATCTCTGGTGTCTCACACCCTGTTTCTGAAGGCAGTTTGCATTTGATGCCAGCTTTGGTGAGAAGATGGAAGGGGAAATGTATAACTGGGGTGTAAATTACACTCCCTCAGGGAGAAAGCATGGCAGGTTCAGAGCCAAGGCAGGGATGGCTCCGTGTCTTTCACCTTGACTCCAGGACAGCATTTGTGCCCCGTTGCTCCTCCGTCTTGGCTCCTGGTTACATTCAGTGTGTCCAGCTGTGACAGGAGCTGGGCTTCAGCATTCAGTACTGCGATGCCTTCACTCCCCAAGCTCTGCCTGTAACAGTTTGTTTGAAAGTCTATCCTTTGCATTCAGAGCTGTGGACAGTGCAAACCTGCATTTTGATGGGTTGGTGTGTGGAAACAGAATATTCACAACACTGCACCCAGCACTTCCACTGCAGACTGTCATTAGGTAAATATGAGAAGGACCTCGCCTTTGGAGAGGAAGTTGCTTAAATTATTGGTTACAAATTATATTCATAGTCTATTTAGTCATCTTTTTTTTTCATGAATCATTCATAAACTGATCATAACTTCTGGGAATATATAATTAATCATAATTTTCACTTACCAGTTTGGAATGAAATCCTGCCTGCAGGGTGTTTGTAAGCAGTTCACTTGAGCAATTTAGCAGACGCAGCTGGAGCCTGGGCAGTCGTGGCACAGGACCCTCAGAGGACCAGAACTGTCAAAACTGGAGCCTAACAAACTGTGATTGATGTGAGAAAACACACTTGGCATTTGCTGAAAAAATTCTCTTGGCAAAAATATTTCCATTAGTGATTCCTAAAGGCTGAAGCTGAAGTAATTCCTTCCTGAAGCTGGCTGTGTTCTGAGTGAGTATCTTTACCTCTTTTAGGTGACTTTTCTTCCTCCTCAGTAGAGCAGTGCCCAAGGCCATCCCATACAAAAGCCATCCATGGAGTTAATGATAAACCACTGTGAAGGAGTGAAGTCAGGTGTCCTCATGCTTGGTGGTACTCAGATGTTGGGATGAAGAGTCCTTTCCAGACAAGCTGGAGGTGCCTTGGAGAGAGAAGAATTGCCAATGAAAGCACTCCAGGCAAGCTGATACTACTTAATGGTCTGGGCAAGCTGGAAGTGTTGACTGTATTCTCCTCTCATCTTCCTGTAAATAGTACAGAAGTTAGGAACAGCTCCATGAACTCCACTACAAAAAAGAACATACTCATGCCTTTTGTGTGAAAGGAGTGTATAAGATGTAGGTTACAAAAACAATTGACACATTTTTATTTTAATTATTTCTTAATTTTCTTGTGTGCCATTTGTAAGTATCAGGAAATGATTGAAGAAATTAGTCATAATTCATAAATAACACCAGAAGCTTTTTGATTTTCTTTATACTTTTTATTAATAAATTAGAAAGAAAAAAGTCTTAGGAATTTTTTACTTCATCAACTATAGGGATTCCATTTTATTTGGTACAGCAATGGGGTGGCATATTAGAGATATGGAACAAATTGTTCAGTGCTTTTTTCTGACTTCTAGAATCTATATTGGGATTGTCTGGGAATAGAAAAGTTTATCTGAACTGCATTCTCTTCTTCTGTCCTGATGTCTTTAAAAATGTAGGACTTATTCAGACACAATTCCTGCTCAAAAGTTTAACTTAAATCTGCAAAATACCTGTAACCTTTCTGTACCCATACATGAACTTCATTTTCATACTTTTTTATCATGGCATTAATGCAAATTTAGTGATCTATTCCACTCAGCTATTGAAAAAATTATGAAGACTCTATTTGTGAAAATGACAAAAAAGAAGGATGCAAATGTCAATGGATGAAAGAAATCCCGGGTTGCCATGGCAATATAATTCACACCATGCCTCACTCAGACCCTCTGCACAGGTTTCCACTGAGGCATCCACACATTCGCAACGAATTTTCCCATTTGGCAGGGAGATGCTGGACACTGAAGAAAAAATTACATCACAAGGTAAAGATGAAAGCCAGATCTTTGTTATCATGAGGTCAGTCTATGTTGTGTCACTGCCTCATTCAGCAGCTTGGAGAGCATTACACGTGTCCTAGGCAAGAGGGGCCACTGAAAATGGCTCTCCACTGAAAATTAGAGCAAGGAGAAATCAATAAAATTAGACTATTTGAATTTTTTTCAGTAATTTTTGAACAAACTGATTCCTTCTCCAAAGTGGGATTTACACATCCTACTTGAAATCTTTAATCACTAATTAAGCCCTCTGCAAATGTTGGCAAAGAGAAAAGATAAAAAGGGGGCCATGGAAAATAAATATGCTTTGCTAAAAAGGTTTATTAGTAGAATCATTTCAGGGAAAGGTTTATGTAGCTTAGCCTGAGAATTCAAAAAGGATAATTAAAGAACTTCAAATACTTCTGGATGACTTTCACCATACAGGTTCAGCAGTGCTCAAGACCTGCTGGGAACAAGCTCTTTGTTGCTACAGAGAAGTCATCTCTGTTGAAGTTGCAAAATTCAGTTCAAGTCAACTGGTTTAAATACATTCTTGTTGTGTGAAAGTCTCATCTATAAAAATACCAAGCCATTAAGATTAATCTTAAAAATCTTAATTTGCACCTGATGTAGTACTTCTCCTTTTGTTGAGATGAGTAATTGCCTTTTTGTGGAAGGCAGTTCTGCCTGTCAGAAGGCAAAGATCCTTGTCTCATACCTCAGCCTGGCCACAGACTGAAATATGTCCTCTTCATTAAAAAGCAGGCACAGACACCAGGCACCCCTGGTGAGAAACATCACCTATCCATGAGTTGTCTCCCTGTGGGCAGCTGCTGGGGGTGATGCTCTGGGGAGTGTCCCCAGGCACAGAGCCCCTGCAGAGCCCACCTTCAGCTCCATCCCACCAGCCCTTCCCCAGCTGTCTGCTCTGTGCACACCAGCACTCTCAGGGACCAACCCATGCCCCCTCTGGCTTTGCAGGCTGATCCTGCACTGGGGCAGAGTAATAACTCACTGCTGTCTAGCTGAGCATGGCTGCCTGTCTGTGGCATTGGAAGAATTGGTATTCCACTTGATTTATACCTCCAACCAAGCTAATTAAGCAACAGTTCAGGAGGAATCCATCATTGTGACAGACTCGTTGATTAACCATCCCACGAACAAAGTCAAGGGTGTTTGGTAGCCTGAAAAAAAAAAAGGCCAATAAGAGAGAAAAGCAATGATTTGGCCATAATACGGCAGCGACTGTTATTTCCAAAAGCAACAAGAAGCTTAATACATTTCACAAATACAGAGACCAACACTGAAAACAAAGGCAGCTCAGATCAGTGGAGTGTTAGATAGACAAAACTTCTACATTTCATCTTTGTGTGATTAAGCTGTGAAGGTGTAGTAGAAATTTAGTTAGCTAGTATAGCTCAGTTAGGGATAGGCGCTCGGAAGATTTCGCGCTGTACGGGCAGATAAGGCCGCATTCCTTC
>VWZV01003221.1:0-55162 GCA_013397155.1 Irena cyanogastra | reverse complement strand
TCTGAGAGAGAAATAGAGATGGAAGCAAGTTTTGATACAGAAGAAAAGAATTGCTGAGCCAGTCATGCTGGATAACTAAGAAGGCAAAGGGTATATTAGTTAGAAGGGGTGCAGATGACCCCGCAGGGGGTTTCCCTGGGCAGGTGCTGTCAGGGTGCCTGCAGCACCCAAAGCGTCTCTGCTTGGGACTACACAACAGTTTCTCCAGCCCAGCAGACGACCGAACCCAGATGGCGTACTTGATGCCGCACCAGAGAAAGCAAGAGGACTCCTTGTGTGGTGAATCCAGTGGGATTTATTCAGGAGAGGTCCGAGGGTCCAGGCAGGGAAAAGGAAGGGACAGGAACACGGAGAGACACACCCACAACTGAAGCGAACCACAGACAAGGAGCATCGAACAAGGGAGGGTCCAGGGGTTATAACTGGGGAAAGGTGGGAGGGGCAAGGGTTCATGGCAACCAGTGGGAAAGGGAGTCAGGGGAGGAACTGAGGTGACATAACTGGGGAAGCACCAATGGGAGAGGACTAGGAGAATGGTCTTACACAGGAACCAATGAGGGAGCAAAGAACTTAGAACTTTCTGGAGCTGGGGGTAGTTAATCATTGACTGACAGTATCTCATTTGCCTTGGGGAGCAGTGACCTCTGGGAAATGGGGCCAGGCTCTCACCCTAACCTAAACTATAGTGTCTTCCCAAGGAATCCTGCCCCTGTCTGTTTCTTGGCTGTTTCCCACAAAGGGGTTTTTTATGACTTAGAGCAAAGGATAAGCTGACCACAAACAAAAGATGTTTTTACCAAGTAAAAAGATTCCACAGGCAAACAAGACTGCCGATGTTGCAAGTAGACAAAAGGTCTAAGAATTTTCCACTGCAAGGAAACTGAAAAATAACTTCTAGCTTAAACTGTAACATACTAACTTTTTGTGATTGGAGAATATGAATATGGTAATTATAGTAGTTATGATAGGCTATAGGTAATAGCAAAAGTATAGATTGGTTTTTATGTATTCAGACGCTCAGCAAAGAAAAGAATATAATGCATTGTAACCAAAATTAAAGGGTCTTCAGGTGTGTCTGAAGCTGGAGCTGACAGCTGTAGGCACAGGCTCTGTCACCCATGATGCTGGACTGCTGTAACGTCTTGGATACAATAAACTGCATTTTAAAGCACTGCCTGAAGTCCCGCATCTCTCGTTCAGGCTCTAACAGCAGACACTTTGCCACTGAGGCTTACACCACAGCAACTTGAAGGGCCAAATGTTAATGGGCCCCTATTGTCAGCAGAATAGCAGTGCAATATATGGGAAAAAATACCCAGACAGCTCACTGACACTGGTTTAGGACCTCTAGACTTAGGGTGTAACCTGTAAAGAGCTTTTATGTAAACAAGCCTTCAGTAAACAAAGAATATCTTCCACGTCAGTATGCATAAACAGACAAATTTTTCTTTCTCTTCCCCCTCTTTTATCCTCCAGAGCAGCATAGCTCTTCAGACACCAAGAGGCAAGAAAGTAGTATTTATGATCAGTGTGTTTTGCAAAGCAAATCTGTAGGATGTGTGCAAGAAATCATGCAACAAAACCTGATTTATAAAATATGTTATTGAGTTTACAGCTGGAAAAAATAATTTTTATTTCAAGCTGGCTCTTCTCTTTTTGTGGCTTATAAAGCATGTGATCATGAAAACTTACAGCTTGCGATTTGTGTATGCCATAGCTGAAGTGTCAAAATGAAGGCAGAGCATGTCTGTCTATCCTTCCTGGGCATGGAATTCTACGTAAAAGGGGTACACTGATGACATACTTTATTTCTGTCTTAGAAAATCAGAAAGCCAGGCAACACTTAGGATTTACATAGTAAATTTGGAGCATTCAGAAAAAAAAATAAATCAGGATAAAGAAAAATTTGCTCAAGTTACATTGTTGTCCCCTAATGTTGATTGTGTATTTGTGTTTTCACTTGTTTTGGTTTTAGACCAAATGCTATTTTCAGTTGTTTTCTACCCTCATCCTTGACTTTGGTGACTTCATTAGAACTTGGTTCTAACCTGAAGGAACTCTTGGAACAGGCTTGTCAGGGAAGTTGCAGCACCAAATCTGATAGAGTTCAAGAAGTGTTTGTACAATACTTTCAGGAACGTGGTGTATTTCTTGGCACTGTTCTGTGCAGGGCCAGGACTTGGACTTCAGTGATCCTTGTGGGTCCCTTCCAACTGAGGATATTCTATGATTCAATGATTGCTTTGGGACATCTCCACTGGCTCAGCTTCTTTCACCCAGCTTTACCCAATCACGGAGTAGAAAATGGTCAGGCTAATGGTGATGGAAATTGGCAGAGTGCCTTCCAACAGGAGGCGTCCCTCTCATTGCCAGCTGTGACATTTTGGGGGCCACACTCTTGTTAGGAAGCGATCCTTCAGATTCCCTAATATAAACAGGGTGAAGTGAGTAAGATTGAAAAAGTCTCATGTGAACAAGTTGTAAAATCCTTCCTTCTAAGCAGACATTTCAAGAACTGATTCAAGAATGAATCCAAAAACAATCTCCAGATGCCTGGGGCTTCTTTGAGAAATCTGGGTAGACTCTGCTGTTCCTGATTTGAGGCTGGCACTGAGGAGGAAAAGGGGATGACTATGGTATCTATTTCCTTCTGCTTTATTTCAGGTGCTGCGTATTTTCTTTTCATTATTTTCTCTGTCATTAGACTACAAAGGTCTTCATAACATGACCTGGCTTCTATCACTGTGACAGTATATGGTGATTAGCTGAATTCAACAGCATTTAGAAAACCTAAACACAAGACTCAGCTTTTTAAAATTACCTGTAACTAGCACAGCTATTATTTAACTTAATTTGTGTTATTGATACTCTAAAGCTCTCTAAAGAGGTCCACAAAAATCAACAGCACAGTATGTCTTGTTTTTGCAAACATTTTGGAATATTAGGCCATAGCACTGAACACATGAGAAGAATTCACAGTATCTCTCTAAAGCCTTGCTGTAATATATTACAGATGGTAAAAAGGTATGTTAAAACACTTCCACTATTCAAAAGCCAGATTAGCCACTTCATGTTTTATGAAATACATTTTATTTCAAATAAGGTTTTTTCTGTGTTTGGCAGCTAATTTTAAATAGTTCCCTTTTTTTTCAGATTACATTAAAACCCAATTGAAAGAAATGAATTTTCCATAAAAGTCATGTGTGTCAAGACTAGATTTCCTAAACCAAGCCCTCCAAGCAATCATCATCATAATGTTCTAAACCATAGATAATATCTTGCAATAAAATAATTTTTTCAGGGAATGAAATGTTTAATTTAGATAAACATTAGAATGTAGTCTTGGCACTTTGCATATAATATGTTCTGAAAAATCTTCTAGGGTTTTAAAATAAGCATTAAAAAGGGAGACAGAAAAAAACCTGAAAGAGTGAGAGAATGCAAGAAATAAGTAGAACTCTAACAAATTCAATTAGCTCAAGCGTTCTGAAATGTAATGTCTTGTCCTTCATTTTTCAAAACTAGGGTTTGTGTTCATGCATGGTTTTGCTACTGTACATAGGGGAGATGGGATCTGGAACAAGTGAAACAGGAAATAATTAAACAGGAATAGGCCCTGCCTAATGCGGTCTTTTAAAACTGCATTATGAAATAGACAAATTGCATTATTCAATGCTTTCATTTCTTACTTAGCTTTGCATGGTAAAAGTGATTTTGAATGGTAAAAAAATGTGTGAAAAAGAAATAAAAAGTACAAGTAATTTTCTGCAAGTAATTTTTTAAGTTATGTGAACTTTTAGGGACATTAGGGCACATAATGAACATTTTTAGTGTACTCTTTCATTCTGGGTAATCTAATGTTCAACCTTTAAAAATTATAAAACTCCGTCAAAAAATCTTAAAACAGTAAAGGATTATTTTTGGTCACTTACTTCAACACTACAGTCAGTTTTTTGGGACATTCCTCTTTTCCTTGCTTAGGATCATGACATTTCAATTTCAAAGCACTGAAATGTCTGCTCACCCTGAGCCCAATCTTGTGCTCCGAAGCCACCAGAAGCCCAAGTGAATGTGGGAATGTGGGTAATGTGGGAAAGTGCAGGTCATCCTATACTGTGAAACTGTCCTTTGGTTAGTAAGCATCCACGGTTTGGTCTACAACAGCCTGATGGAAAGCATTACTGGAGATTTTCATATATATTTATTTCTTTTACAGGAGAGCTTCCTCTTGCAAGGTGAATTTTAAAGAATAAGTTCTTCAGAGATGCAGACCAAGTAAAATCTCAAAAAAAAATTATTTATTTGTAATAAATGATGAAACTTACATGATCTGAAATGTTTAGGGTAAGATTTTAAAGGCAAAAAAAGGAAAGACTTAAACCTTCTGATTAGAGGCCCAGCTTGACTTCAAACCTCCTAAGAAAGAACTTAACTGCAGGCTCCAAGGAAGCTTCTGAACATGAACTGTAAGCACAGACAAGTAACTTTCATTATTTGCCTCAAGCAGAGAAGCATTCATCTGAAATTTTGGGAAGCTTCTTGTTCATATTCTTAGGTGGGATTAGATGCATTATTACATAGAAAGTTTAAAGAAAAAAAAGTAACTTATAGCTTTATTTTGATAGCCATCTTCTGCTAAGAGAAGTGCAGGTAAATTATGTGACTGGGTGTACTTAACTGAAGAAAATAAAATAACTGCAGAATAGCTCCCACTGAATTTGGTGAGATTTCAACCAAAGAATACTAATAGCATTCATAAAATCCACAAGAAAGGCATTCAGCAACCTCTCCATTCTTGTTTCTTTGTCACCTTCCATTCCCTTTGACAAAAAGGTGTAAAAATGTTTCAGCAAAGTACGTGAAAATGATATAGAAATTATCTACATGGCCATTCATAACATATTAGCAATTGTCTATGGTATTAGCTATTTTCTGTTGTTTTACATTAATACCATAGAATTTTAACTTTTGATTACCCTAAGATATGACCTTGCAATCATTTCAAGCAATTTTCTTATCAGATTGATGAAGACAAAAGCTCACAGTAACCAGCACATAAACTACTAATAAAACATAATTTTTTTCCATGTTTTGTTTGTGAGCTAATGTTACTTTACCTTTCCATTTCCATATTTTCCTCAATGTGTCAATGTGGGACTTGGAGAATTAGTGTATTATCACTTCATTTTTTGATGATGTAAATTAAACTGGCAATATCATAGTAGCAGGCAACTTTTAAAACATTTTTTATCATATAAATGCCTGTGATGAGAAGCAATTATGGCTGTTGGGGAGGGAAAACAAAATCAGAAACAATGCAATGAAATTACTAGAACTGGATGTAGATCAAGAAGAATTCCTAGCAGAGATATTTTCCTAAAAATACAGTAACTTTCTTGAAGAAGTGGTGAAAGCGCCTTTGCCTCATACAGTCAGTGTTAGACTGGGGAAAAAAACCTACAGGGTGCTATCTAAGGAATAATCCTCTGGTAGGCAGTCAGAGAACCTGGCTGTTTCTATTTTCACTCTTTCAGATGTTGTGATTCAAGACTGAAGGATGAAAGACTAATGGTATTTAATGGATTTCTGAGTTCTTGTCTGATTGCCACCTCGGTTTTTTGCTTTCAGAAATTAAATACTTTAAGAAGAGAAGACAAATACTGTTATATAGCATCTGATTTTTTCCCCCCTCTGGTTATATTAACCTAAAAGGAGTCAAAAAACACTTTCTCAGAGCCTGCACCACAGAAAAGAATAGTCTATAATCTATATGGAGGGAAGACAATGATGCAGCAGGTCTGCTCTTGTGAAAGAAGTTCAGGTGAAGACTTAGTCTGTACTTTCTTTTAGTCTCAATATTCTGTTGTAAATTGTCATTTCTTGTACTTTTAATGGCTTCATAATGCTTCTTAAAAAGTTTTAAAGAAAATTTTAGAGTGTGAGAAAAATGTGAAGATATTTGGTGAGGAAAGGAGACCACATGTGCTTTATTGCCTGGGAAAGTCCATAACCCCATTTCACAATCCTCATAGGACCCTTTCTCATCAAGGTGGCACATTTCTGGAGCTCACAAAAGAGCTGATATATCAGGGAGGGTATTCTGGAATCATCTGGAATAGGGAGAAGGAAGGGAGGGAATGGTTGGAAAAATCCAGGCATGTTCCACTATGATACACACAAATATGTAAAAGGTTGTATTTCAGGTTTTGCCTTGGGTTTATGCCATATCAGTTTCTCTTGGCTGTCAAAACAGTGGATTGAATGCAGCAATTCCTGAATTTATTACTTCAAGGAGCAAAATTCATTTAGACTTAAAGGCTACTAATTGCAGCAAGCCTTGAAACCCATCATTCTTGGGGTTTGGGCCTTTTATAGTGAGCAAAGTCAGTAATTTCTCCTCTACCATCTGCTTATCCTCAGATTTCCTTTCTTCCAATCCCAGTGTATGTCACTGAGATCTCAGCAACATTTTGGCATCTTCCAGTCTGTGTCGACATCTCTCTTGTCCGCCTAGCTACATTTTCTTCCTTGATTTTAATCAGGCCAATGAGCAAGTCAATTAATTTTATAACATACAAACATAACATGTTGCTTCTGACCCTTTTCTGTGGGAAATCCTGAAATCCCTTACGTTTCCTGCCATACCTGTTCAGCTGAACAGTACTGGCTTCAAAAGGAGGCTGAGGTGGAACTTTCTCACTCTCTACAATGACCTGGGAGGTTGCACCCAGGTGGAAGTTGGCCTCTTCTTCTATGTAACAAGTGATAGAAAAAGAGTAAATGGCCTCATGTTGCATGATGGAAGGTTTAGATTGGATATTAGGAAAAACTTCTTCATTAAAGGGTGGTCAAGCATTGGAATAGGCTGCTTAAGGCAGAGGTGGAACCACAGTTCCTGAAAGTATTCAAAAAGCATGTCAATGTCGTGCTTGAAGACATGGTTTTGTGGTGGACATGTCAGTGTTATGTTGATGGCTGGACTCGATGACCTTAGAATACTTTCCCAACTGTAATTATTCTGTGATTCTATGTCATTAGCAGTGTTTAGGTGTTTTCCTCAGGCCAGAGTGTTTACAGGGAAGTGCTGAAACAAACTAGGAAAGAGGTAAAGTAGATTACTTGAGAAGAAAATGTTGCTGAAAATGTTGGTGGCAAAATAGCCACCCTAACTCACACTCTGTTGCGCAAGAAAGTAGTAGCCTCCAGCAAACTGGGCTCCCTGTGCCACAATGGGCACGAAATACCACTTGCCATCCCACTTCAGAGGCTGAACCTTGCACTGTCAGCTTTGTTACACAAAAACTTTCAATGCTCACCAACAGAACAACAGGCACAGGGTGAAATCCCAGCAATTACTCTGGTTTCATGTCATGCTGGAGATTATAAAATGTTAAAAATTATAATGCTTGAAAGCAAGCCCCTATTGGTGTAGCTGTGTCTATAGCATGTTTGTATGTTATAAAATTCTGTGTGACATTAGGAATTAATATCACCACACCTCATTTTTAACAGCCATTTATATGGACATAATAGCACAGTACCTCCCACAAGAGGTGTGTTGCGAGGCTTAAGTAATTATTGTGCACTGGCAAAGTGCTTTGAGATTGCAAAATGCAATCTAGAACTAAAATGCAAAAAATTACTCATGAAGCAATTGCAGAGCACAGTCACAGAGAGGCTGTAAATCTGCTACCAGCATGTTTGAACATTCATATCCTTCCTTTGTCAGCCAAAGGAAGGATATGAATGTTTAAATATTTTTTAAATATTAAACTGCAAGTCTACAAAACCCACATTCATCACACTCCAGTGATGTCCTTAGTGAATTCTAACTGTACTAATGTGAATCCAGAGCTGTGTGGCTATGGAAATTCACTTTTCTTAACATGATGGATAATTGAATGGCAAATGGGGAGAACTCAGCTATCAAATTTTCACCTCTGTCCCTTTCCAGAAGAATAGCTAATCCCCTTCTACCAAACAAAGTAATAACATTAGCCTCTTACAACTGCATTGCATTTTTTTATGGTTGCTTGGTGTGAAATACTTGTTTATCTGAGGACTTGCTAAGGACAGGACATTCCTATTTCTACCATGTAATACCATGCATCAGACCATAAGTGATTAGTAGTGCTGTTCCATGTGTTAGATTTCCGTACATGTTTTCAATCACTTGAATAGACCCTGCTGAGAAAGGTGTTCTTCAGCAACTTGGACCTTTGCGACTCCAAAAATTGGCCAGAAAGTGATTGCAGAGATGGTTTTGCAAGAACCATTCCTGGAATCTGTAGAAGGAAGTGATGGAATCACTGTCCCTGGAAATGTTCAAAGAACATGTAGGTGTGGTGCTTAAAGACAGTGGTAGACCTGGCAGTGCTGGGTCAACAGTTGGACATGATGATTATAGAGGCCTTTTCCATCCCTAATGATTTCTATGATTCTCTGATTTCCCAGACACCATAAAAGAGAAACAGGCATGAGAGAAGATTGCCCACTTCTGTGATAATCTTAGTGCTGGTTTTGCACCTGACATCTCCCTGCTTGACTGGATTGCCAGTAATGCAGGCTGCCATGGCCATGGAAGTAAAGAGGAATGAAAGAGTTAAGGAAAGTGAAAGTGGATTCATAATTTCTAATGCTGGGCTTCCATACTGCTACAGTCATATATCGCATGAATTGTCAGCAAGATGGTAGCTGACTGTGAAACAATACATAAAAATTATTTTAACAGGTCTGACAGCCAAAATGTCAGGTGGTATAAAGCAGCTGTGAAATGAAGATGTCAATGGAACCATTTGAGTTATTGGGCAGAATCTGGACCATTATCTGATTAATAACTGCAGGCAGATTCAAAGTGCCACAACTAGTTAAATTTGCTTTCATAATTTGCACATAATGACTTTATTTTTCACTTGCTTCTTGCCTTCAGGGCCAGCTCTGACACCTGCTGGACTTCTCAGCTGATGCTGCACGTGTCCTTCAGACTTTCTTTTGGATCTTGTCTCTTATTCCTATAGACTGGAGTCTTCTGGCACTCAAAAACAGAGCTATGGGTGTTCCGATGTGAAGGTGGTCGCAGGGGGCGCTGTAGTGGTCTCGGGGAGCACGTGGCAATGGTGGCTTTTGTCCGAAGACGAGAAGGGAAGAGAGGCTCTGCTTCGCAAACCCCTGGGGCGGCTGGCTCCAGTGCCCCCAGCGGGACTCTCGAAAAGCAGCAAACTGGGCCGGCAGGACATCTTGGCAGGCAGGGGGTGAGGGGCTCCCAGCAGGGCAGGGAGAGATGAGCTCAGGATCCCTGGCACCTGAGCAGATGGTGATAGGTCTCTCTTTTAGTGAGGTAGGTGTTAATAAGGTCCCAGTTCAGTGGGTGCTCTTACCAGCAGAGGCTCACTCCACGCCAGAAGAAAGCACCTCTGGGCTGAGCTTCAGCAGCAGCAGNGGGTGAGGGGCTCCCAGCAGGGCAGGGAGAGATGAGCTCAGGATCCCTGGCACCTGAGCAGATGGTGATAGGTCTCTCTTTTAGTGAGGTAGGTGTTAATAAGGTCCCAGTTCAGTGGGTGCTCTTACCAGCAGAGGCTCACTCCACGCCAGAAGAAAGCACCTCTGGGCTGAGCTTCAGCAGCAGCAGTGAAACTCCCTTCCCCAAAGCACCAGCTCCCACCGTCCTTTTCCGAAACTGAGAGAGGGCCTGCAGCTGNCAACTCAATGGGAAAAAATTCCACAAGTGATAAGGAACGAACTGAAAAGAAAACCCAACTCCCAAACTCATCTGTATTGCAATTTTCCCTTAATGCTTTACAACAAAACTACCACTTTTCAGAATACTGCAGATTTGTAATTTTCTCCTCTAATAATCAAAGTTTCTTTAAAAAAGTGGGTATTTTGAGTAATGAGTTATTCCACACAAACCGGAGGCAGAAACAGAAGAAACTTAGGCTCAAGATGACTGATCGGAAAGTAGAGGTTTGAGAGAAACATTTTTCCACTCTACCACAGTCTTGGTTTTTGAAAGTTAGTTTCAGGATTATAATGTGACAATATCTCTGAAACTTTATTGTTGAGCTTGTTTTAGCTTGTAGAGAATACTGTGGGAGGCAATATGACCCATAATTCTGCATGACCAAAAACCACTCAGTTAATAACTTCCTTCTGATGCAAACATCTCCCTCCAAAACACTGGTCCATGCACTTTTTTCCCTACATGTACTTATAGATAAAGAACCTCTCCATACCGTTTTCCTAGAAGTGTATTAAAGAGATCATTTTGGAATGCCTATAATGAAACACATAAGTAAAGGTCTGGGTTGTTATCTGTGCATTAGCTTAAAAAATCAGTGAGGGAAAAAGAACCTGTATCACTGCGTCAATTTTAATGTCTCAGGGCTGTAGTCAGAAATGCTCAATGCCATTAAGTCTGAGAATAGAGCACTGTAATTATTTTTTACTGTTAACCCACTGATAAGCAGGATCCACTCAAAAGACTCTTCCTGAGAAGAACCTTCTGCCTTCAGACCTTTTCAGTCTCTGAAAAGACTTTGTGTCTTTGAGGAGTGTGTTGTACAACAAGTCTGAAATCTCAGACAGCAATTATTTGATACAATCATCTTACAATATTTCAGTGACACAGTAGTCAACATCTCTGATATTAGGGTATAAAATAGTTGGCTACAGACTTTACCTGGTATTTTCTGCATATAATATATAGAAACATCAAATCTGTCTACATCAGATGTGTGATATTGTGTAACATATTGTGTAATATAACATAGAAGATTAACATATACACCTGTCTGATAACATTGTGACTATGAAAAGACCTATTAAGTAAAGAGATCAAATTATATTGTGTATTTTTAGGAAGAAGCATAGATATTTAATCCCCTGCTGCAGCTGACCTAAGAAAAAGAAACACAGCAGAAGTTTTGTTTTGAATAGAGTATGCAAAATTTCTTTGTGAAAAATTATCAGTGCAACCCTTAAGAGGTATAAAATCCATACAGATGTCCTAGAATTTTTATGCCTTTGCTTTTCTTACTGAGGCATTTTAGTTAATGATTTTGTTTCTTGTGTATTTCTGAAAATAATCTCGCGAGTAGCAACATTAGCATACTCATCATGGTTCAAAAGGGCAGCTGTCTGTCTTCAAACATAGCACCCTTCCTAGTGCTGAATGTCCTCACTAAAACGTACTATGACCTGTCAAATTAGAAAGAGAAGTCCTATTCTTTCAGAAAGGTCTATTTGGTATCCAGTCTGTAGCTTTGGAAGACTGCAATAGTTGACTACAAAGCAGAGACATTTAAATTAATGACATTTAGTACAGAAATAATTTAACAATTACTATGCAATGGTCCTCTTTCAGTTTATGGTGAGTACAGTTTCAGTGAATACCCTTCAGAGGCAGACATCTCAGAGGATGGTTATTAGAACAAGGCAGACTCTCTGGGGCTGTATGGAGCTCAGCAGTTTTCCAATAAAATTACCTCCATACTCACTAGTGAGTGATGTAATCTAGAAGTACCTGAACAGGTATTCTATGCACAATTTCACATCCTCATTTTCAAAATATTTGTAGAAGTACCAGTCTTGGAGGTTTTATTTGGACCACTCCAAATATGCTGTCAATGCAGAATAACTATGGAGTCTCCAATGCTGCTCTTTCACATGCCCAGATAGGGTGGCAAAGCAAGACACTATAAAAACATAAATGCTAGACAATGGGACAGCACTTGGCACTTGTCACTTAAAACTCTTGATGACCCAGCCAGCTCAAGTAAAAAGGACTGCCATCTTGTTGTGGTTACAGGAAAAAGGGTGCTACTATGGGAGTAATCAAGCTACATATTCTACTTTCATCTGCATCATGAACTGTCATTTGCAACAGCTGCCTGGTACACACTCCACTCCTCAAACTATACCCTGAGTGTTTGAGATAAGGAAAAAAAAAGAGCCAGCCCTGAGAGGCAAGGTAGTGACTCAGCCCTGATAGCTCTCTTTGAGGATGCACAGTCACACCCATTTTGAGGGAGTCATCCATTAACAAAGGAACCATCAAAAACTCACGGCTACAATGACCATCAAGGATTCCAAAAATATCCTATGACTCATAGGATTACCTCATTCCATTGTGAAACTCCCTCCCCTGGAGGAGGTACCACCTGAATCTGACCCCATATAATCTTGACATTTGAGGACTTGGGACACCACCACCACTGAACATCCATAGGTGGACCCGAACTTCCACAGGAGGACCAGACCTTTCCACAAGACCACAACCATCACTCCAATGGGACTGCAACCACTGCTTAAGTGGACTGTGACCACTCACCCTGACCAAGAGGGTGTCAGGTTGTACTCTGACTTCGTTGGTTTAAGCCAGTGTTTCTCTTACATTTATTGTAATTGCATTTATTGTAATAATTCTAATAAATTGCAATTTCAACCTGAAATCTTTCTCAAGGTGATTATGTAGGGGTTCATTTCTCCTGCTGGCTTACCAGCACATGCCTCTGAGATCTTCTATACACACATAATCTAAATTAGGCACAAACCTTGCACTATAACTTGACCTAAAATTTTGGTCAGTAAACAGTTGGCGAGAAAGCAGCTGAAGGATGGACTGGGGCTCCTATTCCAACCCTTTCATATGACTTGGGAGAGTTAGATCCAGATACTGTAGCTTATATAAAATTGGAGGATGTACGTACATCAAAGCGTATGTGCAGTGGCATTATAATAATGCTTGCTGCACAGTCATTGACTGAATGAATACTAAATCAATGAAAAGGTATTTCTAAACACTAAGACAAAAATCTAAAAATCACCAGGTATTGGGATACTGGGACACAAGACAGATGATGGACTTTGGACCTGGTTAACATAAGAGATTTGATAATAGGATGCCTTGGCAAAAGCAAACAGAACTTTGAAAATTAAATCTAGATTGCAAGAAGATTAAATCCGACAGGTTTACCAGAAAAAGAACATCTCATTAAACTCTGCAAGCAAGAAATGTTGCTGTATGCATAAGTTTGTATATGTGATTCTAACCTAATCACTGTAGTAAACATTACTAGTCTCCCTAAAATAGTATCTAAGCATTTGTATCCCACAATAAAATTGGATTCTGATCACTGAGTCAGTCTTCCCCATCTCTCTCCATTGCCAACAACTAGGGTGTTGAGAGATGATTTATGAGAATTTTCTTTATGAAAATGTCTCTCTCAAATGTATGCTAAGTAGTAATGTGAAAATGGAAGTATTGCAAAATGCCACCAATTACTGTGCAAATTGTGCTTCTGCTGGCATGAAGGTGCAGCTGATTTACATATAATATAGTTGGAAATTAAGCAGTATGACACACAAGACTTCAGAAACATCAGACAATCCTGCTATAAATTCTACTGCCACCAACAAATAAATGCTGCCACTTATAGATAAAATGCAGCACTGCAACTGTTACGTGCTCACGGTAAAACTCTAAAAATACTTGGCTATCTTTTCAATGAGATTAGAACTCGAAACTCCAAGGTAGCAAGACAATAATTTCTCAAATAAACTAAAGGAACATGCTTTTAGTTTATCATGGGCAGACTGCCAGGATTTTTTGGAACAAGAAGTTGTGCAGTGAAAGGATAAAAGTCTTCAGGAACTGGATACTCTGAGCAAACAATATGTACATCATTTCATACTATTATGTAAACAGCATTAGCATAATAACAGTTTCATCCTGCACTGAAACACTGTGATGAAATCACAAGGTTCTATACAGAAATGTCCTATTTGAAATATGCTGATATTTTTATACAAAGCACTGGCTATTCCAAATCATGCTTTAGGAAAGTATCCATGACTGCTGTAACACTGATGCTGTGTCAAGAAGAAAAGCACATAAAATTTACCTCTCAAAATAAAAGAATAAATCCATGGTAGATGTAGTCCCCACAAATTGGTCAGAGACTGAGAAAACCAACTTTCTCAGATTCTGCTTGTGAGACTCTGAACTTCTAGTCTAAATATGATAAGTTCTAGTCTAAACATCCTGCAGGTGCTGTTCTCTCCCTTTTTCTATCTGTTTGTGCTAAGATGTTAAGCTAACTAACCAACCGAGTAGAATGTATTGATTAAGTGTCCAATCAGGTCCTTTTGGATCGGAACAGTGTATAAAAGGAAGTAGTACTTGTAGTAAAAGTAGATTTTCTGCAAAACCAGCTTTGGGGTCAGTGTCTTTTGTTATTATAATGGCAACAGGTAGATGCATAAGTTGCTCAATGATTTCTAAGTTAATTTCAAAAAATCATGAATGGCTTGGATTGGGAGCAACCTTAAACAGTCATCTGTTTCCAAAACCCGTTCCACTAGACCATGTTGCTCAGAGTGACGAGGTGTTCCCAGGGACATAAAAAAACCAGATTAAAAAGGAGTGTGATCATGGATTCCATGGACACAGAAATTTGAGATGCAATGTGTTTTTTTGGCACTGGATACTAGATGGTATTTGTTGGTTTATCATTGACAGCAAACAAGTGTTAGTATTGGCCTGTATAACTGAGACTACCTGGATCACTAATGCTGTTTCTAGCAGTAGTCAGGAAGGATTGAGAACTGTAAATACAAAATAAATTTTAAAGTTACTTTTAGGTATTTCCAGTGTTTCATCTTCCTAAATTTTGAAAGTAAATTACCTAGGTGCCTCAGCTGCTAAATATTCACAGTCTCATGATATATCGATAGGGACAAAAGCAGAAAGGATGGAGCAAGAAGTGTGCTTGTGGTCCTTTGAGAAGGTAGGATAAACATGGCAAGCATAACCACACCCTTCTGACTGCCATCACCATTTCTACAGATGATGAAAGAGCTAGTGTTTAGGCAGTGGTGTAAGGTAGTGTCCTGGGGTGACTTTATGATGCTGAATTTATCCCCATTTCTCTGTTTAGCCCAGAAATAAGTTTTGCACCTTTAAGACTGATTCTGAGAGTGAAGTGAGGGGGGAGAATAAGTGAGAAGCACGCAGTTTGTTTTCAGACACTGCACTCACTCCTCCGCATTCCTGCTCCTGGAATGTGTTGTATGTGAACTGGCAGTGGGACAGAACTCTCCTTTGCTTTTAGTTAGTTTTTAGCTAGCTGAGGCAATGAAGTTCCCTGGACTGTGTTTTTTTTTTTTTTTTTTTCTTTTCTTGGAACTGTTTAAACCTGTTCTGGACTGAAAACCCAGAAGAGCACCAGCAGCTCGCACCTGTGGCCCACTGGGCCAGGTCCGGGCAGTGGTATTTCCAGCGCAGAAGGGACTGATAAGAGACAGAGTGAGCTGTGCTACAACCCACGAAGGAGGCTTTCTGAGTTTGTAATCTCTTCGAAGCAGCCAGAGGTTTTATTGTTTAATATTGTTCATTTTTTTTTGTGCTGCTGAATGCTTTGCCTGTTAAATAAACAATTTTTTCCGCTTTTCTCCAAGGAAATATTTTCCCAAACCAGTTGGGGGAGGGGACGCTTGAATTTGCTTTCTGGAGGAAATCCCTTTGGAGGTTTTCTCCCAAATTTGCCCTAAACCAGGACAAGTAGGAGCCAATCAAAAAATTAGGGAACACAATAATTTTCAACTGGAGGATCCCAACAGTACTTTAAGGACATGTGCTTCTTTCTCAAGAATAAATTGAAAATAATTTTGAAGACTAAAATTTATTCCTCCTGGATTATCTGGAATACCACCTGCTTTGACAATGAATCTTCACAGTTCCATGTTTCAGGGATAAATTTGAATTCAAAGATGGCATGTACCACGGTTCTGTATTAAAGACTATTATTCATAACAGTATCTCCTGACTTTTACTATTTTTTCCTAATGCACATAACTGTACGTGGAGGAAGGATGACCAGTAACACTTCTGTCCTGTCTTCCAACATAGAATAAGTAATCCCATGTTTTCATTTCATATAAACTTGTTTTAATTTGGATATAAAGGTCAGTAGCTTCAATAAAAGCAGCCTGTAACACCATAAACACAATTTAGACAGTCTTACCATTACAATTTCTTCCCTTTTCTTGTTTTACAGATTTTGAAGGGTGTTTTGTTCATTTGTGTTCAAGCAGCACCATCATAGAGATGTGACTCTGATTAAGTCAGTAGTATCAATACACTGGACTCCAGACACTCCAAATGACAGCATCGGCATGGACTAGTGGGAGTGAAAGAAGAACAATGCAAGTTCAATTTTGAAACAAAACAAGAAAACCAAAAATAAACCCACAAACAAACAAAAATTTATATGGAAGGGGAGTTGGTTGAAATCTGCTACACATTGGTGCCCAATGCATTTCAGATACTGCAGTCTATCCTGACCCAGCAGGTGGAAATTGGTGGTAGGTGCTCGGGAAGCCTGTTTCATTCTTCATGTCTCTGGATGGGACAGCAGGGTTTCTGAGGTCTCTTCAAGAGGGTGTATGGATAAAATATGATCATGAAGAGCAAATCTGTAAGGAAATCTGTGTCGTTTGTGAATAATTACTGCAGTCCGTGGTGTCATAGAAATGCTCCTGGAAAAAGGTTCAGGCACAGATAAACNTCCCTTTGGAGGTTTTCTCCCAAATTTGCCCTAAACCAGGACAAGTAGGAGCCAATCAAAAAATTAGGGAACACAATAATTTTCAACTGGAGGATCCCAACAGTACTTTAAGGACATGTGCTTCTTTCTCAAGAATAAATTGAAAATAATTTTGAAGACTAAAATTTATTCCTCCTGGATTATCTGGAATACCACCTGCTTTGACAATGAATCTTCACAGTTCCATGTTTCAGGGATAAATTTGAATTCAAAGATGGCATGTACCACGGTTCTGTATTAAAGACTATTATTCATAACAGTATCTCCTGACTTTTACTATTTTTTCCTAATGCACATAACTGTACGTGGAGGAAGGATGACCAGTAACACTTCTGTCCTGTCTTCCAACATAGAATAAGTAATCCCATGTTTTCATTTCATATAAACTTGTTTTAATTTGGATATAAAGGTCAGTAGCTTCAATAAAAGCAGCCTGTAACACCATAAACACAATTTAGACAGTCTTACCATTACAATTTCTTCCCTTTTCTTGTTTTACAGATTTTGAAGGGTGTTTTGTTCATTTGTGTTCAAGCAGCACCATCATAGAGATGTGACTCTGATTAAGTCAGTAGTATCAATACACTGGACTCCAGACACTCCAAATGACAGCATCGGCATGGACTAGTGGGAGTGAAAGAAGAACAATGCAAGTTCAATTTTGAAACAAAACAAGAAAACCAAAAATAAACCCACAAACAAACAAAAATTTATATGGAAGGGGAGTTGGTTGAAATCTGCTACACATTGGTGCCCAATGCATTTCAGATACTGCAGTCTATCCTGACCCAGCAGGTGGAAATTGGTGGTAGGTGCTCGGGAAGCCTGTTTCATTCTTCATGTCTCTGGATGGGACAGCAGGGTTTCTGAGGTCTCTTCAAGAGGGTGTATGGATAAAATATGATCATGAAGAGCAAATCTGTAAGGAAATCTGTGTCGTTTGTGAATAATTACTGCAGTCCGTGGTGTCATAGAAATGCTCCTGGAAAAAGGTTCAGGCACAGATAAACTGAGTTGATTGAATCTAAAGAAAATATTTTTAGCATACTTAATTACCAGAACACTTCTATCAGCAACTATAAAAAACACAGAATAATCATATGGCAGCAGAAATCACACCTTTTTTGATTTGAATTAGATTTGTATCAGGCTTATGGTTTTGTTATACAAAACTTAAATTCCACTAAGCTGTGCTTTATTCACAGTATCAGTAAAACAAATTCCATAACAATAACACTGCAAAACACAGTTTTTAAAAATCCTTCATGTGATAGATAGCTACATGCAAGACACTGACTAGGTTTTTCACTTTTTTCTTTTGAAACTAGAATAAAAAGTGTGGAAAACATTAGAATTTTAATACAATGAGAAAACATGTAGAGAAATTTTTTGAATGTGCATGAATAGGCTACAACACATTTGCTAATATAACTGTCATATAACCTGTTTCTACTTATTTTCAATAACACACAACAGCTGATATTTCCTCAGGTCTATAACAGCTGAAATTTCTGCAGCAAAACTATTTTGGAAAGTCAATTTCCTCTTTGAAAAAATCTTATTTCACTGTTCTGTGAACTCACTAAACGTTTGGCAGCAAGGGCAGAAGATAAAATACTTCAAAGGCCATAGATTGATCCAACCATGGAATCACATTTAGGTTGCAAAATCCAGACTTTCCAAAACAATAGAAGGACTGCAAAATATATGAAATTCCAGTGAAGGATAAACCCACTTATATCCCAATAACCTGTACCCTGCATCACAGATATATTTCAACAAGAAAAAAAAAATCGCTAGTTTTTTCTACATGATAACTTGCTGTCTTAGGTTGCAAATGCAAGATGTGGTTGTGAGTGTGTATCTTATTGCCATCTGTTAGAGGTGGGCAGTTATCTTCTGTTAATTGGGCCACCTGTTAAAACCAGGTGGGGCAGTTATCTANTACCTTCCTTAGGAGACACCTGTCTTTTCAAACGAAGACACTTGTGCATCACTGAATGGGGGAGGGTGGTGTCACAGTGGAGCACATTGTGACACTCCAAAGCCTGGCTCTCCTACAATACTGACCTCCCTGGTGTTCTCTTCTGCTGGCCCACCTCAGAAATGGTATCTGTGATGGTAAAGCCTCTTGTGCTCCACCCAGCCTCCAGCACAGATAGAAATTCTATGAACTTCTCATTCCCCAGCTTCTCAACTTCAAGTGAGTAAGACATTCTCTAAAGGTCCACGCTAAATACCACATAAAAAATTACTCCTATTACTTGGTAAAAAAGTACCATTTTGAAGATATGGTCCATGAGTTTTTATAATCTTTACTCATTTTTGGATACAAAAGCACCACACAGCATCTTATGTGTTGGGCCCCCCTAGTCTAACAGGGATAATCAACAAACACACACAAAAGAACTCTCATTCATCAACAAACAAGACACATAACTGCAAAAATGAGGATGCAAATGATTTTCCTGCCTCTCAATCTCATGCAGCCATTGTGTACCCTGGTCTTTGTTAACTGAAGGATGCTCAGCAGGACAAGCAATGTGATTCTCCCCAGCTACCCCAGCAACTGTATATTTTTCCCTAAGGCGCTGAGTAGAAAGGTATTTCCGTGGCTTTCCCTTGATAGCTTGAGGAATACCTGGTCAGTCTTTCACTTTTGACTCCTCTCTAAGCATCTACCCCAGTATTTTCTCATGAGCTCTTCCATTATTGTGGCTGCAGCAGCACTTTCTGGGGGAGGCGGCTCTGCCAACATGGCCCTATGGCTCCAAAAGCCTTTGGCTGACACTTAGGGTGTAAGGGTAAAGGAAAACTGCTTCAGGAGAAGAGGAAGGAAAAAGCAACATGAGACTGCATTAAAGAGATAGCCATTTTTTACTTTTTTTTTTTTCCTTGAGTAAAGGCTTGCTGTGGCCTTTCTAGAGCTGATCATGGCGCTGCCTCTTGCTGGAATGGGAGGCATCTGGGGACTCAGGGGTCCTCCTCTTCCGGCAGCGCTGGGATGTTGCAGGTGGGGGATCACTGCCCTGGCCAGGAGCAGAGGAACCTGCAGCCACTCTTGTCTCCTCCAGCTCTTCCTGGGGCTGCTCCTGCTCTGCAAGGATGGACACAGATGGGGAGCGGCTGGGATGACCATGAAGGGCAGTCTCCAATGTGCTGGCTTCCTCCTCCTCTATGCTGAAATTTGCAATGCCACTGGATGGGACCTGGCAGAGGGTGGGAGCACCCTCCTGGGAGGCAGGGGGATCAGAGCTGGCATCAGGGATCTCATCCTCCTCCCTGGCAGTGTGAGAGTGCCGCAGCCTTCGAACTTCCTCACTGCACTGGGTCTCAATGATATTGAGGATGCCATGGACCAGTGATGCAGTGTATTGCTGGAGACGGGGCTGCAGTCTCTGGACCAAGACTTCTCTGTCTGGACCATAGACACAGAGTGCAAGCACGATGCCACTCTCTGCACTCTTCACCTGATACCACTCGCCCCCATATATCATCTCCAGCCCCTCGTGTAGCCATGGCCTCACAGGGTCCAGGAGGTTCTGTCGTCTTCGGAAAAGTTCTGCCCAAAGCTCGGGCAGGATGCCACCCACGGCCTCTGGTCCTGCAGCCTCCTGCTGAGCAGGGGCTGTTATTCCTTGTGGAGAGGAAGCAATGGAATCTGCAGGGCCAGGAGGTCTGTTTTCAGCCAGGTCTCTAGGAACTTCTGCTGCCTGGCTGCTAGTCTCTGATAACTCTCTGGGAGGTGTGATGACACAGTGTAGGTAGTCATCTCCACCATGATCAGAAAACTTCACTGTCAAGATGGATCTTCTGCAGAGTGGGCAGGCAGGATTTCTTTCTGCCCAACGCAGGATGCAGCCAAGGCAGAATCGGTGGCCGCAGGGCATCGCATAAGCTATGTCATCTGGTGCATCGCAGCAGATGGGGCAACTCCACTCCTTCCCCGTGGCCATGCGTGCTTGTTCTCGCAGGTTGGCCCAGGCTCTGACAGCACCTGAATTTACAGACCATTGGATGTGAGGTCACAGTCATAATCTACCACAAGGATTATGATGATTCCTAGGATTATTCTTAGGATTACTATCACCCCCACCACCAAATAATGTTACAATATGATGTCTGCCCCTGTGGCTCTTGGGAATACACTGCTGGCTGGAGGCTGCCCTCTGCAGGAGTTTCTGCTGCACTCCAGAAAGGAGGGCATCACCAAACAATGAGATCCATGGTTGTGGAAAAACAGCAAGGTTAAAGTTTGGTCTATCACAGATCATCAGAAATTCAGCACAGGGGGTTCAGGAAGCCAGGAAAAGTTTCAGATGGCACTATGAGGAATGGCTGGATTTCACAATCCATGAAGGAGTGTTTCCTGGGAGATGGCCAAAATGCACAGATAACCTGGACAGGAGAATTAGACACATGTTGGGAAGGGGAGCCTTCCAGGCAGAGGAAGCAGTACAGCTGTATCTGTAACATCATGTAAGTTTGACATTGCGTAAATAATGCTGTCCTAAATCCCAAGTATAGGACCAGATCAATCCATGTTGGAAGCAATGGGGAAAAGGGTAAGGCTTGGAGTTGTTTATGTCAGTAGAGGCAGAATTGGAGAATGTGAAGTGCAAGGGCATCTGAGGAGGGGAAGAAAAGACAGAGCCTTTGGTGACTTGCATTTCATACCTATGGTGAGCAGAAGACATGGGTGAGAAGAGAAGTAGAAAGTGGAGCTGCAGTAGCCCCAGACGTGTACAGAGCTGCAATGGAACATTGGGACAGACATCCCTTGTGCATCACTGAACTGTGGAGGCTGGCATCGCAGAGTGGCAGACTGTGACCCTCCAAAGCCTGGCTCTCCAACCATACTGAACTGTCTGGTGTTCTCTGCTGCTCATGGTTCCTCTCCAATCATCACTCCAGTGCTTTCTCAGAAGCTCTTCATGATCTGGAGCATTATGGCACTGCTTCCTTGTCTTGTTTGTTGTAACAGATTAGAGAGAGCAGAGAATGAAGAGTGGCTACCCCTCACTGGTGTCACACATTGCTGAAAGGTCATGGTCTTACTCATGGTCACCAGCTGTCCTGGAAACGGAAAAAATTCAAGAAATGTCCAGACCCTCAATAATGACATCCTCCTGATTCCCCAAACCTCAAACTCACCCCAATGCCAGCCCCAGAGAGGTGTTTCCTTGCACAGCTCACCTGCAACTGTTAAAACCATTCTGTGGTACCTGTCTACCTGGATTAGGGGAAAACGCTGATGAGGAAACAGAGACAATGGCTCCTGGATGGGCACTTGTAGCTGATGGCAACTTCCAATAGCACCACCCAGCACCAAGAAGATCATGGATCAGTCATCCAGACCCTGCATGCACATTTGGCAGGAGTCCATGATGCTTTTTGCAAGGTTGGGAACACTCACCTTCATTATTGTTGGAGATTGCAAATTGAGAAGTTCTTCTTAATACATTTCTGATTTCACAGAAGACAGTTTCAAACTTCACTGAAATTAAAGGAAACTTATTCTCTAATCTGAAGTCTTTGATGTTTTAGGTTGTTCAGAGATCTTGTTTCAGAAGCAAGGATTTGGTGGCTTTTCTCTCCTTATGTGTGAATTCAGAGCCAGAAAGACTTTTTTTGCATTTTGAAATAAAAAAAATATTTGTACTAGTGATATATAGATATATGCAGACTTTATTGTATAAAATAATTAAAAAGACTGCAGCTCTCCAAATGCTGCATAGATCTAACCTCAGAGAAGCTATAGATGCACTTTTAATTATTTCTCCAAATTTTTACAAGTTCTGGACATTGTAGAAGGACATGCTGGAGAAATGTCCAGCATTAATTTTTTTTTTTACATTTATTAAGACTACAAGACGTAGAGGGAAATTGCAGCATTCTTAGGTTTTTTTCTATAATGAAACCAGCCTCTGTTATTACTAAAGTATATAAAGCTTTTGGTAAGCATTGTACTTGAGGGTACTCGTAACTCATCTCCAAGTTTTTGTTATCAATTAGACTCCTATCTTATGGTTATATAAATGTATATTTAGTTAAATAACACTGGAAACACAAAAAAGTCCTTAAATAACTATGGTATTCAACTAGACCCAATGAATATTGCTCTGACATTAGCATATACCTTTAACACTTCAGACCAACTGAATGTTTTGCGTTGTTTAAAAAGCTGAGCCGCTGTGCCGTGACCACCCACTGTGCCCATGTTAGCTTATATGGCTGTAGCTTAATTCACTCTCATTACCTAAGCAGCTAGATATATACCAATAGCAACTGACAGAATTTAGCCACTGTCTTCATTTAAACATGCAGTAATATCCACTTTGTATTAATTTCTAAAGCACAGGTCTACTGAAAGCCCATATATGTTACTACACATGGCAGAAGGCCTGTAAATTTTTTGAAGAAGGTTAGCAGTAGGAATAGCTACTTGCTAATGCTATGTCCAGGCCTTGACTTCAGGCATGATTTACTGTAACCATTGACCACTGTTTCCATACAGAAACTGAAAATCATACATGGATATTTCCTCAATCAAATGAGCCTCAGTGCACACATCCATGTGAGATAATCTAAGAAAAACAGGGAATTTATTTAGCTTGAACAATCCATTTGAATGTACAGAAATTAGCAAAACTTGAGGTAGATTTTTAAAATAAGGATTTATTTTTCTTCCTCAGGAAAAAAAAAGGCTGTATATGGATAATTAGTTTGCTTACATATTGCTGTTTGTATCGGAGTAAGGCATATTGACAATATTCTATAGAATGCACAAATTCTTTATGTTCTTCTTATTAGCTTGTGTATGTGTATGATAGGATTGCCTTATATAAGGCTCAACATTTGAATTGTGTATATCTTTCCTTAACATACTAATGCAAGATTGTAAGAGGTGGGAGAGGTAGGATTTATTGAGGAGATGATAAGGTGATGGCTGCATATTTTTCCAATATTTATTCTAGGGTCTTTTGTGGCACTCATTTCCATAGTAACATAATAGCTCATGCCCTTATTCTTCATTTTTCTGAAGGTAAACAAGTAGGAATTGAAATTCACAGTTGAAAAAACTAAAATACATCAGAATGGGATTTCTGCACCAGAGATAGCTCTAAAATTTAGATCTCTGTACTCCTAATCCATTGTTTTAATCCAAATTCATCTAGACCTTTACCGGACATCAAAGTAATTAATTATTATTCACCAAATAAAATAATAATTATGGTTTTCATTTTTTAGTGTATCACAAATCATCTCCACTTGACTGATGTACGTGCATCAGGGAAAATGAAGAGAACAACATCTGCCATTTGAAATACTTAAGAGAGAATTTTTCATAAAAGTGTTCTCAGTCTCACATCGGGAATTCTGCCTCAGTATGAGGATGTAGAACATTAACTGGATAAACCTAGAAAAGAAGTGTCTGTCTCTGGATTACGTGGAATGTCCTTTTCTAGAATACCTGATTTAGATGGAATCTGAGTGTTAAAAGACAAAATGCCTTAAGTCATGGAAGAATATGTACAGTGTCAGTAAGTTCAGACCATGTATCTTTTCTCGCTATAACATTTTTCTTAAAATTAATCCCTGTGGGGAAAACTCAGCGTCATATCGCACCAATACATGTGAGAGGTTTCAGCATCCGCTACCATTTCTTACAGATGAGACTTGTTTCTGAGGAAGCTACGTGTTCTAGAACGGGTGTAAAACACTCAGTGCGTTGCAGCATGACTTGAGTTTCTGTAGCACGGAAGCCCCTTTAGCAGGGAAGCCAAGACAGTGTCACTTCCAAGAGCAGGCAGCTGGTCAGCGACTGTCTGTTCAGCCACTGCGCTTGCTGCCCGCAGGCGCCGCAAGCTCCTCCTCTCCTGGCCGGGCAGGGACCGCTCCTTGTGGTTCGGGAAGCTCCTGAGCCAGTCCTCTCTACCTCTGCTGTCACCAACATTTTTGTAGTAGACCTGATTCTTCCTCAGGGACTCCCCCAGAGCTGCCGGATCTCCCGTGGGCTCCCTTGCCCTGGAGCTGCCCTGCCACAAAAGAAGCCCCCGAGATCCAAGATCTGCCACTCCACTGCGGGTCGGGCCGGTCCCGAGCCGCTCGATTCAGCAAACCAGGAGGAACTGGTCTTAGTTAAAAAACATATTTTCTTTGGCATCTAATTTTTGTCAGGTGACGGTTGTCCGGGCTGCCCATATCCCTCAGAGAGCTGCTGTCATCGTGTCGTGAAGCTGAGACCCTCCATCCAGGTGCGCAAGAAGGAGATAATTCTAATTCATTTACTCACTTTGTATTGGAAGTATGCTTATGTATTGGGTTCATGTGGCCAGTTTTGAGTAGTGGCAATGGGGGAGGGAGGGAAAGAGTGTGGGGTGTTGCTAAAGGTGTCTGTCACTTTTAAAGTACATTTCAGGGACACTTGGTTCCAAAGAAATCTTTGTAAACATGCCACAATTGCACTTCGTGAATATGAATACAGTTGCATGAGTGACTCAGAAGTCCACGTTCTCAGTTTCTTAACTCCAGGGAGTTCTCAGTTTCTTAACCCATCCAGAAATTCAGTGATGACTTTTTAGCATCGTTATCAGTAATTATATTATATTCTTAAGAGATGACATATTGGGAGTGAAGTGTATGGGAAGAATGGAGCTGTGAAGAAATTAAAAACAAACGTCAAGAACACCAGCGTAAATTCACTATGGGAGAAACAGAGAAGGAAAAATTAGAAACAAGAGACAGAAGCAACAGAATTTTATCCATGAATGACTGAAGACACATCAGTGAAGAATGGCAAAAAATAACCACTCATCTCCACAAAAGACAGTTTTGGCTCTTAGGCTTTAGGCAAATCTTGTCCTGACTCCAACAGACGTCTTGCATTCCTGTCTCTTCAAAAGGAATATCTAATTCTGATTGCCCCGTACAAATTCAGCCGTCCCTGCTGAATGAATGGAAGGCTGCTCCAGATTTAAGAATAAACAAACATCTCTATTTAATCATATTTCAGTTTTGCTGCTATGATTTGTGATTCCTTTGAGACTGTACACTTAATGTAATTTTGAAGTTTTACATCATTAAATGCAAAAGGCTTTCCTTAGTATTTGAAAAGCCAAAGGTCACAAATTCCAAACAGTTGTTTCTCGTCCTTTTTTTCTTCTTTAAAGTCTGTGTTTCTGCTGAGGATTTTAAAGGATTTTATGTCCCAGAACTGAATATTCAATATAAGGAGTTATAGCTATATATGCATACTTTGTAATGCTTTGAATGACAAGGACATTTTAAGAATATAGAACAAAACTCCTTCAATGAAATAATCTCACTGATATCAGTGAGATCAAATAGAAGTAAAATACTACTTAGCAAAAGCAAGATAGGCAATCTGATTTTAACTAGCTTCTGTGCTAGGACAATTAATAGCCAAACACTGCAAAATCAAGAAGTCCCTGTGATATTAATGTATTCAAAAAGTGAGAACTAAAACGTAGTATTTAAAACATTAAATTTAGTTCTACTGATAAATTCTCAGCAGCATTAAATATAGCAAATATTAACATCCTATGAGAATAAATCAATGTGTTTTCACCGCTAAAGCTTTTAATTCTCTCCCATAGCATCAGCAAGGTTAACTCTTTCTTTGAATGTTTTAGGCTACTGAGCATCTGCAGTTAGGCTTAATAATAATGATAATAATGGTAATAAAAATCAGGAAATTGATTACATTAATTTAGTTGTATTACTTATAACTCAGCTGAAGGGCTGTACTCTTGTGTTCACAATCCCCTTCCTCACATATTATTCTAAGAAGACACTACCAACATCAAAGTTGAATGGTTTTATGAATTTTTTTTTCAACAGTAAACTCTACAGACTGAGCCTATGGGCTTTGGGTACTTTTCCCTTCTTAGACCATGTGTGTGGTGCCTCTTGGTTCTTTTTGGTCCCTTCTAGAACTGCCAAGAGATTCTGATTCACTATATCCCCCAAACAGAAAAACAAAGAACACTTAGAGCAGCCATGGCTGTCATAGAAACATCAGGAGGATACCTCTGTGGTATTTGTTGATACAAGAGGAAAATTATGCTGTGTTTTGTGTTTAGGTGGTAGATATTTATTTACACCTTCAGGCAATTTTTCTGAGAAATTGCTGAACACACTAAAATGCCTAGGCTACTGGAGAGCTTTTATTAGATCGTAAGTTTTGCTTGGTTACCTTGCTACCTGCATAATTCTGAACAAATATCCCTGCACATAACATGATAAAACCACCACATAGGATTGACTTCAAACATTTACATTTGACTGAGTTGAGCAACTGATTAATAACTCATACAGCTACTTACAATAATTCAGACTATATCTCTAATTTCACAGCTGCCCATACATACTTGGCCCAACATGGTGCTGTATTTCAAAATAAAATTGATGCCTGCTAAAGCTTTAGACTTAAGTTTCCAAAAAAACTTTCAGTTCTTGTAATTATCTTTCTGAATTTATTAACAGATTTTATACTCACTCTGCCCTTTATTAGTGTATTCTATACCATTCTTTGTAGACTTTATTACTTGCACAAAAATCACACTACAGTATTTCTACTTTTCATTAATCTCTTTGGCTACAAGATAATATATCAAAATTGTGTTGTGGGTAAAGCGGTTGTGAAAAGTGCTATTGGGAAAAAAACAACAAAGAACTAGAAACAGTAAATTCTTGCTTCTGATCATAGCTTGGTCACAGACTAAGCACACAAAAGTTTTTCTGAGTATTTTATGACTACATTTCCAGATACGTTATTTAAATCTGCCTTTGTCCACTTTCAGACTGAATTTTAGAATCATTAATAATTCATCATATAGTTAAAGTTAAGGAAGAACTACAATCAATGAAGTCCAAAGCTGTTAGGTATCCTTAAACCCACACACCTTTGAAGTACAGATTCTGAAAAGTGAAAGGTATAAAATAAATGGAATCTTAAAAAATGGGAAAAATCTGCTTTATCCTCTGTACTGCTCTTTTTGAAAATTTCCATTCCTATTCTTACATTTTACTCTAAGAGTGATGACGTGAAACAACATATTGTCCCTCAGTAAACTGAATATTAGAATAACATGCACTGTTTATGAGTCTCTAATTTGTGATGGAACTGCCACAATTAGATGCAGAACAACACCCTTTTGGTATTTTTTGTACATACAGCTCTTGGAACTTAGATTTGGTCAGATTTCAAACTGTTTATATGTTTGATGTTCTGGATTACTGTAATTTAAGGCAAAGTATTGAAGGATTCAGACTATGTAGATAATACAATAATTTCTTGTGTAGTGTAGGGGAAGGACCTTTGTCATGTCTGCTCACAAGGAACCCCTTTGTCACTAAAAATCAAGAAACAAACTATCTAACCAATCTGTTAGAAAGTTGATATTCTTTCAAAATGTTAGGTGCATGAGGATAACTTCACCTAATACACACATCCACTTTCAAAACTTTTTGCTATTTATACAGTGTAGCAAATAAATAAATTAATGTTCATTGGCTATAAGTTCCATAATTCTCTTCATTAATTTGCATTTTATCTCCTATTTATTTTCTCATTTATGATGCTAATTAGCCCAGTTCTTCAGTCTTTTTATTATCTTTTTCCCAAACAGCAAATACAGTACAATTGCTGAACTGACTTGGTTAGTTTCTTCTTTATCTTGAGTTTCTGCAAAATGTCGTAGTGGTTCCTGAATTTTGCATTACTTGTGTCCAGGTTCAACAACAGATGTCTCTGCAAGGTTTTGTTAAGGTCCTTCTAGGTCTGAGATCATTGAAACATATCAAAGTGTTGATTACACTTTTTTCAGGAAAACTTAAAGTTTCAGTAATTTTCCCAAACCATGTTCCCACAATACCAGTTTATGACAACCTTGCTAAATGCTGGCTACAGTGGCATATGACAGTGTAAAATTACATTGCTTCAGAATAATTGAAACAATTAATTAGAAGAAATAACAAAAATAATTAATTAGAAAAAATATGAGTAAAGGTATGTAATTTCCCACACTAGTTGGCACAAGGCTTATTAGTAATAGATGTAGAGAGTTAAAACAAAGCCACATTTATCCCTAGTGTTTGTAGAAAGCACTGTATGATACACAACAAAGCATTAATCCTAGATAGGGATCAAACACTATTGTGCTAAAGTTAAAAGAATTTCCCCCCAGTGCTGCATAAACTCCTTTTTAAAGAACATGACGTGTTGGGTAGCACTTTTAACTACAAGTCCTGTGACTGTCCACGAAAGCATGTTTTACATACTTTCCTCACATACTTCAAATACAAATATTAGATACTACACAGTAATAGCTAAAATTTCTGGCTGAAGCACGGAGGCTATGAAATGCTGATTCCTTAAAAGCATCATTGGATTTTATATATAATGCTTATGTGGGGAGAGCAGGAGACTACTGAAGGAACTTAAGGGAGCAGAATCACAGAATATGCTGACTTGGCAGAGACCCACCACAATCATCAAGTCCAGCTCCCGGGCCTGCACAGGACACCCCAAGAATCACACCATGGGCCTGAGAGCATTGTCCAAACACTTCTTGAATCCATCAGACTTGGTGATGTGACCCCTTCCCTGGAGAGCCTGTTCCAGTGCCCAACCACATTGTCAGGCAAAAACTTTTTCCTGATAACCAACCTAAACTCCCCAGACTTACCTTCATGCTATTTACTCAAGTCCTGTCCCTGGTCACCACAGAGAGAGATCAGTCTCTGCCCCTCCTCTTCCCTCTCAAGGAAGTTGTAAGCTGCAATTAGGTCTCCCCTCAGTCTCCTCTTCTGCAGGCTGAACATTCCAAGTAACTTCAGCTACTCCTCATATGGCTTCCGCTCCAGATCCTCATCATCCCCATTGGCCCTCCTTTGGATGCTCTGTAATAACTTAATGTCTGTCTTACATTGTGGTGCCCAAAACTGTCCCCAGCACTCGAGGTGAGGCTGCACAAGTACAATGTAAATTTGCAAGTTTACATGAGTAAAACCGAAAGAGAAACATAAGAGTGCTGCTATTCTGCAAAAGTTTACAATACGCTGCTTTGCCACAGCGCTTCCCTAAAAAGGAAAAAATTTGGAAAAGGAAACGGAAACGTCCCTCTCTCATGAGGGAGTGTCCTGGCCCCGCCCCGCCGCGCCCCGCGCGCTGAGGCGGCTCCCGGCGTGCCGCGCGCGTGTGACGCCATGTTTTGGGGCCATGTTCCACAGTAGCACGCAGCGCCGGCACTGGACCTTCAGTGGCGAGGAGGAGCTGGCGCAGCGCCGCGCTGAGGGGAACCTCCGGGCTCGGGCCAGGGCGGCGGCCACTGGGAAGGTGTGCGGGGCCGCAGGGGTTGCGGGCGCTGAGCGGGGCGGCAGGGTGAGACTGCGGCGGACTCAGGCACGGCTTTGCTTCTCCCAAGGTGCCGCAGGGCGACCCAGTGCTGCTGGAGCCGCACGAGGAGCTTGCGCTATGCAAGTATTACGAGAAGAGGCTGCTGGACTTCTGCGCCGCATTCAAACCCGCCATGCCGCGGTCTGTTGTGGTAAGCAAGGTGAAGACGGAGCCGCAGCCTCGGCGCTCCTTATTCCTTCGTTTGCTGCCTGCTTAGCTTGTTCTTGAGAGCGCGGATATCTTTAAAGCTTCTTTTCTCTCTTCTAGCACTACAGTCTCTGGCCGCTTTTTATCTTTTTTGTTTCGTTTTCTGACACGTGCCGCTATTTCAAAACCTGATTTTTTTCAACGCGATCTTTTGCTTGTGGCTCTTAAACTGGCTTGGGTGACGCGATTGTTTTGTTTTCCTTTAGCAAAGAATAGAAATAAAATAGTCGTAGATGGTTGATGGTAGTGTTTGATGATACAATGAAACAACTTCCCAGTAGCTAAAGGAGATCTGGGCTATCATTCAGATGTTTATTAGTGCTTCTTTGACTACAGAATAAGCTGGATTGTGTACTGGAAAAATACTAACCTACAAAAGAAAAACAAAATTACCTTGAACTTAAGTGTCTTGAATGCAGGAAGAGCATATTTCAGAAGGGAGAAGTGGGGACTTAAAGCTGAAGAATGGAGTGACATTGTGCCTCTCTCTCACTGAGACATTAAGATGTATGATTTACATTGTCTCCTGTTATCCTCCATTTTCCAAGCAGGTGTGGTGAAGAGTGCCGTGCTTGAGGGTGCCTTTGAAAGATGGCAGTCGCCATAGCATGATCTGTGAAGCCAGACATGTTTGAGAAGTAGCCCCTGCAGAGTCTCATTTTGGAAAGCATTGGCTTTCATGCTGATAAACATGCTGCAGAATTTACTGATGTAAAGTGTCAAATGGTTGGGATTGCTTGCAACTTTCAGGATGATTTTTTCATTTTAATACCAATTTTTTTTCATAAAGATACTGTTGGCTTTTTAAGCATTGTCTTCCAAAACATGTCTAAGAAAATTATTTTGTATTACAGTGGTAGTGTAGGGTTCTTGCAGGCAAAAATAAAGACTTTGAAATACTTAATGACATATAATGGCTGTGTGTGTCTTAGTGCCTCAGTGTATTCTGTGTGCCTGTAGTATATACCTAAACTTGCCTGTTTTGTGAGGTTTTTTTTCTTTTTATGTACTTATTTTTTCTTAATCCATTTTTATTTTTACTCTCCCCATTTTTTAAATTTAGGGAACAGCTTGCATGTATTTCAAACGTTTTTATCTCAATAACTCGGTGATGGAGCATCATCCTCGGATAATAATGTGAGTTATTAACACTTCTTGAGTTACTCTATCAAGGGGAATATTAGAGGTATGATCTTTATATTTGTAAAGACCTGAAAAAAAAAAAAGAAAGAAAATCTGAGAGCTTAAGTAGGAGTAAAGACAAAATATGGTCAGTTTCACTGCCCTTTTGCTGTATTCGGAACATATTTAAAGATATGCAAATTTTCTGAGCAGAACTCTTGATAGGAGATGGATGCTGCATATATCAGTTGTTTGCTTTTTTGGTTTTTTTCCCTCCTCAAGGCTAACATGCACATTTTTGGCCTGTAAAGTAGATGAATTTAATGTATCCAGTGCACAGTTTGTTGGTAACCTTCGAGAAAGTCCTCTTGGACAGGAAAAAGCTCTTGAACAAATACTGGAATATGAACTGCTACTTATTCAGCAACTGAACTTCCATCTCATCATCCACAATCCATACAGGCCATTTGAGGGATTTCTGATTGATATTAAGGTAATAGTCTCTGATATGCTATATGCTCTGTATAGTAAAATAATACAAGTCTGTCATGCATTGTCTTAGAAAACTTTATTTCCTTTTCTGCCTGTGATTTAAAAGTTCTGATTTCTGTAGTGATAGACAAATACCTGAAAGACAGTTGTTTTACTTGTAGACTTTAAGTTATTTAGGATATTTTGGAATAAAAATACAGTCTGCTACTTTTTAGCTTTATAAAATACTGTTGAATTGTGTGTTGTGAGCTCATGAACAAGAATGACAAACAGCTGCCTTTTTTCCTAAACCATTACTTTTTAGACTCGCTATCCAGTACTGGAAAATCCTGAAATTTTGAGGAAAACAGCTGATGACTTCCTTAACCGAGTGGCTCTGACAGATGCATATCTGCTCTTCACTCCCTCACAGATTGCTCTCACTGCCATATTATCTAGTGGCTCAAGAGCAGGAATTAATATGGAAAGGTAGTATTTTCTTTTTTATATGTGCGATTTAAACAGTCTGTTTGCTTCTTGTATAAAATTGTTTTGCTGTAGACATTCTTAACTACTACAACGGTATTTACTGATTGATAGCACTTGTCTGTTCTTTATATTTTAGAATGGCAGTGGTACTGTTCATTTTCACAAATAGGTGATGAAAGCAGTTAGTTGCTGTCTGGTTTTTACATTCCTGTGGAAGAAGTTTAAAAAAACGCCTAATGACTACCGTAATTAGAACAGCATAGGATTTTTAGACTCAGTTTGAGTATTACACAGGGAAGAAAGTGGAAATAGGGTAGAAACTGAGAGTCAGCTGAAACTACACTGAACTGATAGCTAATGGGCATGCTGTAACATGCTGTGTTTGGCTGCTGCAACTGTTTTGTTTCCATGGATATGCACCAGGGCTAAGGTGTTGCTTTAAATCAATCTTTTCCTTCTGTGTCCTTGCCACTGGTGTTTGCACAGGCATTATCAAACACTTTGATACTTCTGCTGATATGTGTAGTTTGTTTGGCTTAGTTCTCTTATGGACAAAACATAAGCTTTTCTTCAGATGAACTGCTGAGGTGGTTGCTGTAAGCAGCTGTACCTGGCTTTTTTTTTAATACCATGCCACTACCTATGTGCATTTTGCATCTGGAGTGTAACACCTGCTCTAAATCCAAAAATTTGTTTTAAAATAAAATCTTCCATCTGTTCTAAACGTGTCTCAGATCTCTCTAGTTCTAAAAGAAGGAGTGTTGGGAGTATTCTTTACAGGATTCACTGTCTTCTGAGAATTGTGTAAAAACATTCAGGTGCTTACTTTAACTTGAAACTTGATATCATTCCTAGATCTGTATTCTGTACTGCTTGTGCCAAAATTCAGAAAACCATGCTTGCAAAAAGAACTAAAAGAATTTGTAGATAATACGCGATTTAAGGTGTCTGAACTTTGTTTGCACGCTCAGGAAGGATTCAAGTCTTTGTTACCTGTCTGCACCATACAGGTTGTTGTAACCTTGTTATTTACTGTTTGATGTGAATTTTTGCTGCCAGACATGAGAGAAGCTGATGGTGCAGCTGATGGTCTGTGGACCTCTTATCAAGTGCAGCTGCAGAGGTGATACGGAACACGTGGGAATTGGAAAACCTGTTTTATGGAGGAAGGGATAGAACTCCTTGGTTGTTGTGCGTGTTGGTGAGGAGGATTGCTCATGTCTGTTTTATCCAGGCAGTGAGCATTAGTGAAGTTTGATCTCATTGGGAAGAGGAGGGGACCCATAAGCTCATGCAAGACAGTATTCAGTAATAACTTTGAGCTACCAAAAGAAGCAGGCCTGTCTTGCAAGCTCTGCTCTTGGTCAGTCTAAAAACCACTGTAGTATTTGCTTGTCCTGTGGGTGTATTGTACAATAGTGTGATGTCATAAAATCATAAACTTAATTTGACTTAGTTCCATGAGGCTTAGAAATATCTAATTTGGCAGCGTTATTTCTACATGACTGGAGGAATACTTCCTTCTCCTTCTTACAGTGACAGATTTGCTTTTTTATCACTTTATAGCATTCCAGTAAACAGAGCATTCTTACTTAGCTAATTCTAAAGCTCTAAGAGAGGTTAATAATAAATAATATACTTTTTTGCTAACTCACAAATGATTGCCATAAATTATTATGACACTTAAAAATTAATTCTTCCATGTCTCTTTGCAGCTATTTATCAGAAAGTTTTATGCTGAAAGAAAACAGATTAACCTTATCCAGATTACTAGATGACATGAAATGTAAGTAAGCACTGGAAAAGTATCATAAAGAATATCTCAAAAGGAGGAGAGACCATCTTTTTCCAAATTACAAAAGATTTCAATACAAATGTGTGCTTCAGATTGTTCTCTTTACCTTAAGGCATGCATAAGTAAACTGCAGACAGTAGAATGAACTACCTAGCGTGTGGACAGGAGGGGAAAAAAGACTGAGACAAAATGAACAAATAAATTGAACAAATTAAATAAATTAACAGGCAGATGACCTGCCTGATGCTTTCAGAACATAAGTGCTAGAGTCAATTAAGTGCTAGCTGCTGATTCAAAAGTGAGAAATCTATTTTGAGAATTAGTTAATGGTATCTGTAGGACAGAACTAAATTGCTTTTTAAGTCACCCTGTCTTAAACATTACAGCTTCAGGCAAAACGTGCATATAACAACTACTACCACCAGAAGGTATGCTTGTAAGCTAAATGATTAATGTTATATGCCAGTATTTATACTGCTCATCTGTTTTGCAGCTATGTTTCAGAAGATGCTTAGCTTCACTAGTGTGAAAAATGTCTGTGTGTGTTTGTGTATTTTACAAACATTAAGTATACTACCATGGTTTAGCTAAGCTAAAAGGGAGTCTAGTACACTGATTATTACCTTTTTGTATTAAAGTGAAAAGGCTGTGACATGAAATTCCCAGTAAGTAATCAGTTACTGAGTGTGTTAAGCTAATGCATGCACTTCAAATGGGAGTGGTGGCAGTGAAACTAGGCTGACTGACATGAGCAGTGAATGCACCATACAAGTAACCAGGATCTACAAATTTACTTTACCTTTAATTTATAAAATTTAAAATGTCCTTTACTTTCTGGTCTTCTAACAAATTGAGTCTTCAGACTTCTATTGCTGAGATGGAATGGAATGTTGGGATCCCATTACATGGGATGCAGCCCTTCAGGAATAGGCTGCTTCAGTGCAGGTCTCCCACGGGGTCACAAATCTTGCCAGCAAACCTTCTGTCCTGTAGGTTTCTCTTCCTTACATGGTATGGTACACAGCATGGTATTCCCAGGGGGTCACACCCTCCTTCAGGCACATCTGCCTGTTCCAAAGTTGTCTCCTGTACAGGCTGTAGGTGCATCTGCACACTCCACACTCCTGCTGACCTCCATGCAGGGGCACAGCTGCTTCACCATGGTCTGTACCGGAAGCTGCAGGGGAATCTGTTTCAGTGCATGGAGCACCTCCTTCCTCGCCTTTCTCCCTGACCCTGGTAGATGTAGGGTGTAGATGTTTTCATATATGCTCAGTCCTTTTTCCAGCAGCCATTAGATGAGTGGCTTCATGCACTGGCATTTGGGTTTTTTTCTTCTAAATCTTTTATCACAGGTGGACATCTACTGTCACTTGATAGGCTTGGCCTTGGCCAGCAGTGGATACACCTTGGAGCCGTCTGGCATTGCCTCTGTTGTGCATGGGGGGAGCCTCTAGCAGCACCTCATAGAAACCACCCCTGTAGGCCCCCCACTACCAATATCTTCCCATGCAGACCCAACACAACGAGGCAGAGCAGAAATGATGTGTATGCTTACAGCTGTGGTGTTGCCATTTTAGGCATGAAAAATCTCATTAAAAAATATGAACTGCCGAGGCCTGAAGAGGTTGCTGCTCTAAAACAGAAGTTAGAGAAGTGTCACAGCTTGGACCTTTCATTCAATATGAACCCGTAAGTATAGCTTGGATGTGTTGAACTTCGGCCTTTTTTATTGTTATAGGAACATTAGTATTTTCTTACCTGTGTGAGTGATGGAAAATGAAAACCCTTAAATGTTCCTATAGTGTTTGCCTGCTTGCTTTATCTACTGGAAGCTGAGATCTCAGCTCAAAGACTCAGAAGTAGTGCTTTCAGTAATACATAAACAGGTTCTTTTGTGCTGATTGCGCAGCAGCCTGATTATTTTGTAATACAGAACTGGAATACTTGGTGGCTTCTAAGCTGTGGCCACTTGATTTGTATGTGATGAAAACTAAGGGCTTTAAAATCAGGTGATTAAAACAAGAGCATTGTAAAGGCTTAATGTTTTCTTAAGAATTATGTGGATGGCAAAGGGGACTGCACCCTGAACTACCAGCAAGCTGCATGCTGAGGCTTTGGTAGTTTTTTTATGGAACATGTATGTCCATAATGTAATCCCAGGGTCAAATAAATAGTCTTAACTTAAAAAAAAATACCTAAACATTTCACTTTTCTGGGTTAGGAAGAAGAGGAAAGGTTATGAAGATGATGAATATGTCACAAAGAAATGTAAAATGGATGAGGTCAGTAAACCTATTGTGCAAGTTTTTCCTGGTTTTTGTCATTCTTAATGCCAAGACATTAAGACAAAAATGACACAGCTACTGAGATAAATTTATGCATCTGTAATACAATTTACGTGTTGCTCAGACTGAACTTTTTCAACTATTTTTTTCACTTTAAATGAGCCAGATTTCATTCTTGACTGCACTTGGAAGTGTTACTGAACACCCCTGTCCTTTGTACAAATGGGAATGAACATGCAGACCACGCTTCCTGCTGTTTATTGTGCTTTGAAAGTTTTTATTTACTTTATTTGGTTTCTTGCTCAAAGCAGTGTTGAGTGTTGGACTAAATTTATGTCAGACAATTTGTTAACAAGGCTGCATGAATTACAGATGGGCAGCTAGTACTTCGCATTATAAGACCAGGTATAAATAAGGTGGAGATAAACTGATGAGGGTGAGTCAGCAAATAACAACAGTATTAAGGTTGTCCTTCACATCTGAGATGAACACCTTCCAGAGCTTTTGTTTGTAACATGGACAGGAAATTGGAGAGACTCCGTGCTGGCCGAGGTGAGGAACCCTTTTTAAGTGGACTTACTCTGATACTAAAAACACTGGATACTGATAGTCTAAGTAACACGAAGTATGGCATTTAGAAAAGCTTGCTAACATCTAAAGAGGGTCACCTATCAAAATCTGAAGATAAAAAACAAGATTTGTGTCTTGCTATTAGAGATCATCATAGTAGGTTGATGCTATAATGTAAAAGTAGAATCTAAAACATTATTTAAACAAGATTATAATAAAATCAGCATTGAAGGTATAGCCTAACAAAATGTGGGACCTTGGACTTATTTTATGATTTTATTTCTGCAAAAACTTGATTAGTTTTTATTCCAAATGACAGTCTTCAAAAGTGGCAACTCCATAAAACAGGCACTTAGAAAACTTTACACTTTATGGCAGAATGACTTAGAACAGCTCCATATAAGCTTTGGAGGTTTTACTTGTTCCCTGCCCCAGTTTAATTTGTATTAGTTACTCTGCTATGGTTTGAGGCAGCTTTGATTTTGGAGTTTCTTTTTAATTCATACCTGTAATTATTTTCCAAAGGAATAACCTTATAGCATATTCACATAGCCTACAGCATTTCATGATAGACTCTTGTACAGTTCCAAAAGTCCTGAAACTCAGGATTTTTCATTACTGAGGTATCTGAACTTGGTTTCTGCTACTGGTGTAATTTCACTTCTGAGTAATTATTACATAAAAGAGCAGATATGAGGTGGCCGGGACATTAAGGAGAAAGTGTGCTTCACTTTTTGAAAGCTTACAGAGTGCGCAAGCTGCTCATTCCTTATCAGTGGCTGCATTAATCCTGTAGTTAGCTGGTATTAGACTGTAGTGTACAAAACCATGAAAAGCACAAGACATTGGGAGAAGGTGCAGTATGAGCTGTTTTGGAAATCTCTACATAGTTACCCAACATAAAGCTCATGCTTATCTCAGGTGCTGAAAAGGGGCTGCTAACATGACTTTGTGTCCATGACTGTAAGCATTGGTATGAATGACTAGCTTTAACGTTAAAGGCCAATTTAAAATATTTTTTTAGTCTTCTGTTCATGGAATCTCTCTGTAAGTTCTTAAGTCGAGACCATAAGCGCACCACATGCAGATGTTGCTCAAGATGTCATGTTTTTCCCTTCCTTTAGGAAGACTGGAGTGATGATGATCTTGTGGATTCAGCATTACTTTGAAGGAAGATGGACTCCTACCACTGCAGGAACTACTCTGGTGTCAGGTGTGACTGCCTGCAGCAAGTTTCTTATTGTGTCATAAGGTCTTTGTGGTTAGCTCTTACCTTGGCAGTAAGGTCTTTTACTTTCCTAAAATAAGTTGTGGTTCCATTAAACCCTCATCTATTACAGGTCCGACACTAGCAAGACTTGCTTCAAGAAATCTGGCCTTTGTTTTTGGTTCAGGAACAGTTTGATGTGGCTGCAGTGTAGTGTTAAGAGCACCAGCTGATTTATTTCCTTTTCATACCCCCTGTTAGAGTTCTACAATACACACACCTACATGCAGCTTTGAGCGTTCACCAGTTTCATTCTCTTTGCGGCATTTTGTGTGTAACAGGTAAATTAAGTAGGCAGCTCTGTCTTCCAGTTTGTAGTTTTACGATGTTATATTGCCTATACCAAAGCAACTAAACCCACAAAATAATCCCTTTTATACACTCTGTTCAAGATCTAAGTAGGATAGAACAAAAGGTTAATTACTTACTCCTTGGAGATCCAGTTTAATATAGGCTTGACGGGGTTATGGGACAATCTAAGAGAAGACTTCTCTAGTAACAAAGTCTTGCAAAGACGTGTATTGTCACTATGGTGGAGCATCATATGTATCTGCCCAGTGCCATGCATGTGATATTTGGGAGCTTTCACCTTCAAGAAGCTGTTCCAGGTGGAGACCAGGGCAACACAGCGAGAGCCACTTTAATACTACAGCAAAGATGTAAAAGCATAGTCTCTGATTTTAGGTGACAGTGATTTCGCAGTTCTGATAGACAGGAAAAACACTATAGATGTTGTAAAGGTTTATAACAGTGTTCATATGATAAAATTATTTAAGTCTTATTATTTAAGTACCTCATTAGTCTTGTCAGTGAGTTCTTTTATTCCCTATTATTATATCACTGCCTCAAACATAACACACAGTGATGAAATACCCTTTAAATCAACAGCATATTTTACTTCTCAATTTTTTAAACAAATTATAGCAGTTCAAGCCTCATCCAGCATCACCTTCAAAACTTCCTGGGATTGGGGCTTCTCTGGCAGTCCGTCAGTGCCTCACGCCAATCACAGGGAAGAATTTCTTTTTATTAAATCTCAACCTACGCAAGGTGTTTTAACATCTGCTTTCTCACCCAGTGACGTACAGATTAAGGCATAGGGCCAAGGTAATGCTGTCTGAGGACTCAGGCTCAAAAAGAGACACTGTGAACACTGCAAAATATGCCACCAGTGTAGACACTAAAAAATTTCCACAGCAGCCAGAGTTAGCCAGCTTCCATAGAGTTAGAAATATGCAGCTTGATTTATTTTAAAAACTTTACACTTAATACTTATGCTAGACCTACAGTACAAAGAAGACAAAACAATACCTATTTTATAAAATGGTTTAATGAATGCATGCATGTCTGATATAACAATCAGTAAATTTACTGAATTCAAATTATTTACTGTTGTAAACATTTTACAAAAGCATTGTGATTTATCTGGATATACAGTTCTTGATGGAAGAACTATTCAGACCGGATCAGTGGCACATCAAAAAAATAAAGCTGACGAGACCCATTCTGCATAGTCTCTTTCAACATCACTCCAGCAAGAGAAACAGCATGGTATAAAAAGTGTACAGTAAAGGTTGTTCCTACCATAATATCAAATTCTGGAAACTGTAAATACAAGTTCAAAGTGGTTGAAACAGTCAAAAGTCATAATTATTGTAACCAGTCAGAATTTACAGTAAGAAATGTTACCCAGTTATAGGTGGTTGTCAGAACAATGCCTTAATTCTCATGTCAGTTGATAATTCTTTTCCAATCAGACAGCAAAAACTTTGGCAATCAGAGGTGCTGAAAATTTCAAAGTCTAGACACAGTCACAGCATTTTCTCTGCAGAAGGTGAACTGTACACCAAGGCTCAGAGGTTGTGAAATTTCATTGTTTCCAAGTGGAAAACAAAAGTGCAAATGTCCTGCACAGACAGCTTAAAAAAAGCTGCTGGTACAATCATTCACCAACAGGATCTTTGTTTTCTTTTTGCATAGTTCACACAATCGCTGGGAGTGTGACAGGGTGTGCTATTTTTGGCAAGAGCAGGAAGAAAGTGATACTGGTGAGAATTGCCATGTTGGGCATACTGGATCCATGCAGAATTCAGGTAGAGGGCTGCTACCTGATGTTGTTAGACACCGAATACTGATTTTGTTTTTGTTGTAGCAGTTCGGTAATGGCCAAAAGCTTCTTAAGAACGTGCTGTAAAAGAGAGTGAGTCAGTAAAACTACAGGTAAGCTCCTGGAGACAGAAAAGGCCTCCCTGAGCAGCATTTTCAGCATCAGCCTATCAGACCTGCAACGTGGTAGTTTGAATATATTACTAAAAAGAGAAAATGTCTGATTCCCTAGTCAATAAGGGTAGTCTTAAAACGATGTTATGGACTTTGCCTCTCCTCCCATGGATCTTATTTCTTTGTAGTTAACAGGAAGGCAGAGGAAGTGTACAGCTAACACACTGTTAAAATTAGCCATCAGAGTTTTCTAAGCACACAAGTGTACTGGCAAACTAGGGAGTAGAAATGAGGTATTAATAGAAAGCTAAAGAAAGTGAATTTGGTTCTCAACTGAAAAAAAATCCAGATCTAAAAACTAAGACCCAGGAGTCTGTCAGGAGACAGTTATTTTGTTAAGGCTTCCTCTAGAAACAAAAAAAAAACCACCCCACCCAATCCTAGTTGGTTTTGTTTCATGAGGGAACAAAACTATGGATTTAGTATTCCTTTCACAGCTAATAACCCCCTGGTGAAATACAACATCAGTCATACTGCTACCACAAAAGAATCCCAGTATTGAGTAACTGAGGACACAGCACTCCTACCTGTGATTTGTGTTAACTCACCTGCATCACCCCTCGCTCATTGCTGAGTGTCCGGAGCTCATCCGAGTGTGCCACACATATCTCATGCAAGGCTGCCAGGTCACGGGAGAGGTCAGTTCGAGAGTGTTCTGCAGTGTCTGGAAGCTCAGGAACATTCTTCAACAAAGTAGAAGACAGCAGATTTAGGGTGCCAAGACCAATTTTGGTCTTTCCAGCTAAACCGCTGAGTCTGTCTTTCTATTATGAATTATCTGTTCATTTTGTCCTCTGCACAGGCATGTGTTTTGTGAGTATACTGCAATTTGTAGTGCTAGGAGGATTCTTACTACAAGATTTGGTAGTGCTCTACCTTTGAGCTGACCAGAAACTTACAGCATATGGAGACTCAAAACCCCCTAAATGAAGGAGAAATCCATCCATTAGGAGCTTTTTTAAATCTAAATGAGAGAAGAGCAACAAAATTCAGCAAAATCTGCTGTTACCTATCAAGTAACTCATTAAACTGATGATAAACCAATAATGCTGCAATTAAAATAGCAGAATAATCCAACAAGTATTTTTAAACCAACAGTTACCGGAGACCTCATGTAAAGTCTGTCATTTAAAGAAAACTGATGTATGCACAAGTTGCAGTTAATCAGAAAAGGATGACATCTGGAACCTACCCAAATGCTACACTTTTTAAGTATTTTGAGATGTCTTCTAGGACACTTCTAAAAGACTAGTTCAGAATGCTTAGCACATTTTTTTGATCTTACTTTTTGAAATTAATTATTGCATTTAAAATACATATATATAAAACACGATGATTTAACTCCTGTTACAGCTATCACACACACACAACAGTCACACTTTTTAAGGACACAGCAACAGCAGTTCACTTTCAAGCTACAATATGTAGAATGCATGCAGTGAAGCTTTTGCCAGTGCTAACTGAAATTCAACCCAGTATTTTTTAAATAAAAATTAAGTTCAGTCTCTGGTCAAAACCATGTGAAAAGTTATATATAAAAACTTCTGGTTTAAAAACACATTTGTGAAAGTTTTTTAGTTTTGCCCAGTATTTCTAATCTCATAGCTATAGCTATTTCAGCTTCTCCCATTTATAGAGGTACTAAATTAATAAAGTCTTAAGAAGATAACTTGATGGTTTTAATTCCATATGACAGACCAGCAATTTTTAAGTAAGTATTAGAAAAAGTACTCAGATCAAAGCATTCCAAATTACATAGCAGCAGATGAGCTAGTTAGTAAGAGGTGTAAAAAATTTTAATTTACAATTCTGCTTTGTAACTCCAGCAAATATTTTTTTAACCACTTACCCCAAGTTCATCCAAGAACATGATCATGCGATGTTTGTTGCTCTTGATGAATGGATTTACCCCTTCCATATATGGCTCCTAGGAATTTTAAAAAGTATTCATTAACAAATCAGTGCCAAGATAATTGTCACAGCTGAGGTGAACACAGTGCAGAGTCAGGCAAATGACACTGCAAAACGAGTATGTAAATGGGAATAATATATTTTTTTTCACGTGTATTTCTAATGTCTGGTGTGCAGCCAGTCAAAAGACTACAGAATTTGGTTTTCTTGTATTCAGAAGATTGAGAACCTGTGATTCAGAATTTTTCTTACACATGCATACAGATACAAATCTGCATCGAGTGTCTCTGAATACCTGCTTGCAGTGAACAGATGCTCTGTGTTCAGAGGTATCGTCAGGAACAAGTGCCTTTCCTGTTTTGTCATTAACTCTTACTCATTACTCATTCCAAGTTCTGTGTGTCAGAGAAACAACTTTCTCATGCCAGCCTGAAGTCATGTTAATTATGCTTAAGTCAACAGATTTATTTTTAGCAATGTTTCAGCCTGGAAATTGAAACCAGTCACTGCTGGCATTCTCTTGCTGTTTTAATAGAAACTTTACTGAAAGCTTGGGCTTATTAGTGCAATAGATACACCTGACTTACAGCTTTCATTATGTCTAGCAGTATGATAGTATAAACAGGAGAGCTTTGAAGTGCTCTACCACAGAAAACACCAATCTAACGGTTGATAAATGCAAGGTCAAAGCAGAGAAGAGAAAGTCATAGGTTCTGCATGAGAAAATAGCAACACATTTTTTGCATGCATTGAACAGGAACATATGAAAAGTGTACTGGAAATACAGTCTAGGTTTTTCTCTGTATGTAAAATTATATTCACCTTAGCTCCAAATTCAACTAGATTTGCTAAATTCTGCACAGATTTGGCGACCAGGGTCAGTGTTCTTGCAGCAGTGGGGGAAGGAGAATCTGGTAGGAATGCAAAGTAGAGAGTCACTGGCCATTACATTTAAAATTAACAGCAGTCACATGAAAATAAATTTTTTCCCCTTCCCTATTTTTATGGATTTTTTAATATATAAAGATGTGAAAGATGTCACTTGGTAAAGTAAATATAATTTTAAAAATTGTATAAAGTAAAAGATACTGATTTTGTAACATCCAAAAGCTATGTTAATCTGATCATCTTATTTTCTGTAATAGTAGCACACAGAACAAGAAGGCAAAATAAGTAAGTGTTATTAAGAGTTAGGTGAAATGATAACCATTTGCTCAAAACTTGAGGAGTTTTGTTGAAAGGAGGATTACTTGTTAAAACATTTATCTTTGAAATTTAAAAAAAAGAATAAAATGTACATTTTTCTTATCTCCTTATACCCATCTAAGTGGGCACTGACAAGTTATACTCTTAACTTACTGGCAGCAGGACAACTAAGTGAATGCAATTGTGGCCTGTATTTCCATGAAACTCCAGTCTGTAATCACTGTGACTATGAACACTTCACATTAACCACTTAAGTCAGTTAGAACTTCCTTTTCAAAACTACAAGTGATGTTACCCAGAAAATTACTTTTCTCTCCAGTTAAGGTAAATGGCCTGGTGAAAACATTCCACTGACAGGGTTTTAGGGTTATATGGTCTGTAAGTTTCCCTTAACAGCAGTCAGGAATACTAGCTGGAGGTAACTCAGCAGGATTGTAATGGACAAGCTCAAAAGGCATTACTCAAATTTTTAAGTAGTTCTTTACACCTGCAGTCACAGTGCAACCCAAGTAGGAGGTATCTAACTTGCAAACTACCCAAAGACACTAAAATGCCAAAGAAATTATCACTTGTTTCAGGCCATGTTTCTTAAAAGCTTTCTCCAAAGCATGTACAGAAATTACTACTGTGTGAGACAAAGGAGCTTCATTTGACACAGTCCTTTTCATTTAGTACAGTTCAAAGACTGATGATAGAAAATAAGGCATATTGTCTTAAAAACTGTCCTTGAATAAAGAAAAAAACTCTGCTGAACCAGATTTTTTTATTTTCTCCTATATTGCCTATTTTTCACCCTTTCTGAAGGCCATCCCTCTCTCATCTTTAAGATTCTATGTCTAAGATCAACTGTATTTAATGACTCAAAATACCACTCTAATGGCTGGATGCCATCTAAGCAGGACATTCAAACAAACTGTTCAAAAAAATTTTTCTAGGTGCACAAATACATTCCAAGCTCTGTAGACACATAACAACATTATAAATCTTGTACACTGCATACATACCATGGCATTCAGCTCTTAAATCTGGCATTGCACTGTATTGAAAGTGACATCTGAAGTTCCCGTAATTACATTTTTCACAGTGCTAAAATATATCAAAAAACACTAGACTTGACTCAAAATTTTATTATTAAATATCACCAATGGATGTTTTTTTGGACTTCAAAATTACATTGGGGATATCCACAATCAAGCCTTTGGGGGTGAAAAGCATATACCCTAAGGAGAAGTCAGCCAAATGACGTGGATAACTTGAAACAAAGCATTCAAAAACCTTCCTATTTTGCTACATTAGATACTACAGTGATTTCTTGTCTCCTGCTGCATAAAGTATAGATTCAATCTGAAGCACATAGTCACCTGAGATGATATTAAACATCCTTGGGTTCAGGATAGCAGGACAAATCAGTCGAAGAAAAACAAAGCCACTGAAATGAAAAAAAATTGTATTTTGTTCAAAACCATTAGAAAATTAAAGTAAAATTGTGGAGTCTTTCAGGAATAAAGTTAATGTGGGATCTTGTTGAGACAAACACCAAGAAACTAGCCTGTTCTCTCTAAAAATATGAATTAAGATCATCATGCTACGATTCTGTGAACTGCAGTGAAATCTGAAAGAGGCACATTGATTTCCCAATAAAGGTGAACTGTTGAAATTGTGTAGGAAGGAATTTATTGCCAGGTAATAGTAACGCCAATCCCAGACCATGCTTGCCTCAAAAAGGAGTCACCCTTGGTCTCTGACCTCCCAAAAATTCTCCACTGTCTGCTACAGAAAGTCATCCATCCCACAGCCACCCATTTCCCCAAGCCACTGTAAGCTGGAGTGCAGGAGTGGATGGCCAAAGAGATCTCTCTTGGCAGAACACACCTTCAGGTCAGCTTCAGCTTATCCATTATCCTGATGATAGTATGCTTCAGTAGAAAAATAAAGGATATGCTACTTTTTACCATGAAAGAATTGCTGCCATTTTAAAAGCTGAAAAAAGAGTGCTCTGTTCTAACTGCAGAACTAGGAATTCATTCAACAGGAACACAGAATAGGCTTCAGCAGCATGAGAAAAATCTATTTTCTTGTTAATAGCAGAGGTAAAAATCACTCAGGTTACCCTCAACTCCATCTAATTGCTGTACAATGAAGTGACATACAGACCAATTAAATCAATCTAAAATATCTGTAATTTTGTCCTTTGACACCACCAGCAGGCTGGATTTCACCACAGCAATACCAGAGCCTGACTCCTAATGAAAGGAGGAACAGAACCTTGCCTGTTGTAAAGTACACAGTTAGGGAAATGTCCGCATTTCTTTCAAGTGACAAACCATAGTGATATTCATGCATCTTCTCTAAGTCCAAGACACCTACTATGTTCTGTTAACAGATGTATCCTCTCTAAGAAACACAAGTTATGGGCTGGTAAGAAAACAGTTCTTGGCCAGAGTTTAAGCGAAAATACTTTTTTTGTGGTGAGAATTCAAAGCTACAAGTCAGTAATTAATTTTGGAGTCTTGGCACATACACCAGTCACTCTTTCAAAAGTGCCCAAATTTGAAGGCCAACAAGGTACACGTCTAGGCAGAGACCCTGCTGATAGGGAAGATCTGATGCTCCTTACTTTTGTCAACCTTCCTAAATTAGGAATGAGCAAATATCTATATGGCAGTTTTAAACCAGACAGAAATGGCAGCACGTTATGACTGATACAATAGAGAAGATACCCAGCTATCATAAACTGTCCATCTGGCTCTGAATATTGACTCATTCTTAAACCAAAAATAGTGCAATGAAGGGTAATAAGCATCACTGAAGGCTATGGAACTGCACTCTAAAGAGAAATCTCTAGTATCCACTTGTGAAAATGGAACACCACAAAAGCAAGTGATAAAATATTTTTAGCATCCAGTGGAGACCACTGAAAAACTCTGGAAACGAGCTGCATGTCCACTTAGGAAAGCCACATAGTCCTCTTTGGAGCTGGGAAGGAACAGCCAGAGATAAAAAATTCACTGTTAACCTTTACAGCCTTCCAGCAGCTTAGCACCTCAGAGTAAAAGGAGGTCTCAAGTAGGAGCAGTCACCATTTAAAGGCAATGCCGCTTCACAGTATGAAACACATAAGGCTTCTAGTATCAAAATGATAAATACAAGCCAAAGACAAATACTCTGAAAGATCTTTCCATGGAAGATTAACCTCTGTAAACCATACAACTGCCTGACACCACAAAAAGGAAAGCTGAGGCTCTGATACCCTTAAAATCCCTGCCACATTTAGAAAAAGTGTCAAGACCACAGCTTCACCGAAGGTTTTTGTTTGACCTGCCCTGGCAATGAACAGAGTTAGAGTTAGTTTTATATTGTGCTGATTTCATAATGTAGATTGGAGCTTTGGTGGCTGATGTGAGTTCAGAAGAGGCAGGTTCTGTAACCTGAGCAGCATTTTCAGAGGAGCTCCAGAATATTTCAACATGACTGGGCTGTAGTACTGTAAATTCCAATTTAAAACCATTAAGTAAAGCTACACTGACATCTATACTAGATCATTTTATTCTGGCAAGGCTCTAAGAACAAGAGCAAGAATCCCAATCTTTAATTGGGAATTGTGCTTCACCATCATAAATATCTTAAGCACTGCAGTAACCTGTGTAAGTTCATACACTTTTGTCACTGAAAGAAACATAGATAAGCACACTGAAGTACGTCTTCAACACAGCTTGAAAGAAGTATTTCCAGAATAAGGTTGCCAAGTAACTTACCTAACAACCCTGGTTCTCATGGTAGTATTAGCTGGCCATTTGTTTTGAACAGACTTCTGTAGGCACCCATAAATATACCTCAATGTCCTGCAGAAACAGTAGCCAATTACTCATTCCATTAAACTTACAGAATCAAAAAAGCTGGTGAGAAAGGACCTAGACCAACCTCTTATTTGATGCAAAACTATTATTAACTTCGTATTAATAACTTAGACAAATCTTTAAATTACAAATTAACTCTTAGTTAAAGTAAACAAATTTATAAAAATTCTCTTTTAAAATTTTGTTTTAAAAAGTACATTTATAAATGACAAGGAAAAACTGTTCTGTGTAATTCTGTATCATTCAGATGTGCATTAAATGTTTTGTAACTGTTTCCTTAAGTAGTAGTTCCTTTTTGAAAAAAGACCATTTTGATGGTTGATTTTCCTTTTAGTTTCTCTCTTAACTATACAAAAGCTATTCTCTCCATACATCATGCACAGTGAAAAAAGATAAAAAGGTTAAGCACCACAGCAATATTCCCCTCCCATTTTAAAAAAATGGACATTTGTGGTGTATTTCAGAAAATATTTATCACTGCATCATATACTTAAAAGGACTCTAATTTTCAATGCTAACCTTGCCAGCACTAACACCAAAGAGAATTCCATGCTACTCCAATGACTCAAAACTGAGGGTTTCATATACTTTAAAAGCTAATAACACTATGAAAGGAAACTCTGTACTATACACTTGTTATTAGATGATTCAGATCTGAGTAAACCTACTTTAAATAGGATAAACCCTACTTTATCCATTAAAAGAAGCAGGGAAAAAAATGGCCTCTGCATTTCCCTTGCAGACAAAACCATGATACCATGAAATGGTATCACTATTACTACCTACCTGTATTTTTAATGTGCTGTTAATAATTCCATCTCTTTCTCAGAGAAAAGACTGACAAACACATGTCCTTGTCTGCTAACTACCACTGTCTTCTACCTTTCTGTAAAAATATTAATTATTTTATTACTATTTTGTCCCTGATCTCTTGAGTCTAGTAGCTTCTCCTTCAAAAGAAAACCAAATGTGCCAGCCAGAGGCTTTTGTAAAATACTATTAATTCCCAGAAGTTATTTTCCCACTATCTATTTTCCTCTGTGTCTACACAGCAGCACTAAGATAAATCAGTAAGAACATCATTTTAATGTGCAGCGTTATTCATGGAAATGGGAATTTTCAAGTATAAATCTGAACAGAAAAGTGCAGACTTACGGGGGCAGTATCTCTGCAGCCATGAATATCTTCTCCACCAATTCTGAAAGTATACTGAGTAGATGTGCCAAATTAGTGTTGACATCTTCATTTTTTTCTAACTTTGAGGGATTTAACTAAAACAGAAAAAGATGAGGTTTATTCTTCTATCTAGAACTACACGTATATTTGGTTTCTGAGTATTACACACTGAGTACTGTTTCAAAGCAAACAAAATATTGTGCTCCTGTAAAAGTCTCTTACAGAACTCAAGCATCTTTCAGTGGCTTGTCAGGGAATGCGAAGCAACAGTTTTAGGTTCTAATATACATATCCGGCTTTTATTAGCTTGGATAGTCACCATTTTTTATATGGGTGGCTTTTGTCTCTCTCAGTCCAAATATCTGATGACTCTCATCTTTTTCACAATGAAGTTAAAGTGAAACATGGGAGGGTCATTTTAAAAAGTTTCAGGATCAGTAACAACATTTGATAAGAAATTTTTCAATTAAAACAGAAGTTCAGACCTTGACTTCTACAATATCTTAACAAGAGTTACCTAGATTAGGACATTCAGTAAGAGCGGCAGAACGCCTGCTAAATAATTAGAAGAAATTTTAACTTAAAAAAACTTAGTAAGTTCTACTGTGAATAATGTTTGAAGCCAAAATCCAGTAAAAAAAAAAACCTCTTAATGAATTCAGTTCCTGTTATTTCTGATGTAAGCAAAGTCTAGTTCTAAGAAATTATTAAATGTCTCTACAACTAGTATTTAATGTAAACACAACAGTTAACAACCAATGGATTACTGTGTCAACAAACCAAAATGTTTAAAAACACAGTTTAAGGTATCACCTCACAGGACTGCTTGCTCTCCATGATCTTTAATATGGAGTCTTTCAGCGCATGATGAACAAAACTTGTTGCTGTGGCTTTCATATACTGCTCCATAAGTGTGCTTGCTAAAGTGGTGGCACGGAACAAGGTAGTAGCTTCATCTGAAAAAAGAAATTGCAAAGAGAAAAACCGAAAAAAGGAGATATCAAAAAGAGAGGAAGAACATGGTTACTCTTTGACAAAAGCTGCAACTAAAGGAGGAGAAAAAAAAGATAGCACCAGAACCCTTTCCTCCCCACCTGCCCAGAATTCCAGTAAACTTTACTGGGATTTAGTGCAGTACCTTCCATGCTTATCTCCCTGTCATTTAGTGTTCGTAACAATAGTGACTCAAGCTTTTCATGAAGAAATATCTTCAATAAAATGCCAGCCAACAGTGTTCTATCCTGTCCACAAACATGTGATAAGGCATAGACTACATGAAGTTCTTTCTGGAGTATAAGCTGAAAGAAAAACAATTTTAAAATATTCAGAAGTTTCTCCTTACATGTATCAGGTTTGCAAAATATTATACTATACATATATATACACATATATATATATATATCTGACACTTAAAAATATTATTTGATTACATCAACCGGTGTTACTGAGATTTGTCTCAACCAATGAAAAATAGTAGTTTTGACAGATAAACCATGGATGGTTAAACTTAAGTTCATACCTCTTTAAACTCACTGTACTCCTCTTCTGGCATGATCTTCTCCATGGAATACCGTGCTCGAACACGCAAAGATCCTGGCTCAATACCCTTTAATGGTACATGGGAACTGAGTTGAAACCACTCATCTGTTGCATGTCCTTTTTGTAATCGGCTTAATTGGCAACGCATGAACACTTAAAGGAAAAAAAGCATTCAGGTACATTATCTCTACCAAAACAGTGCTACTATTGAAAAAAAAATAGTTTTATTTTCAGCACATCATCTTATTTCAGGAAAAAAATACCAGAAAGAGTAAACATAAAGTTTTTCATCAATATATAAACAGATTAATTCTCTCTTCAATGGCTTAACAGTGTCCTGTAAACTGAAGAAGAAATGTATGGCAATCTGTAAAGAATGTATACCTATAACTTCAAAAATGCCACACGAATATTGACATGACTTCCTTGTAACACCCAAGTAAGGAAGTAAAACACAGCTACCCTGCAAATCCAGGTAGTAGTCAGAAATTAAAGAACAGTTTAAATCTTTAGAATTCACTACTCCCTTTCCAGCCTTGCACTGACACCACCATCAGGGTCTGCTCCTATTTGTTATTAGAGTGTTGCTTTAGTATTCCTAAACCCTAACATACGTATTACTTCTATAATAACTCCAGTCTAAGTAACAGTTTATGTGTATTATGTTAAAAAGTGTTCCCAAGCACTTGCTGACTAGATAATGAAAGTCAGCTCAAGACTAGCCAAATCATTAACTCGTGATGATGGTACACTAAAATTGCCAAGCAATGACCTGCACTGCAGCTGAACTCTGGTGCAGCAGCTGGCTAGCCAGCTACAGCAGCTGGGAGGGAACAGAGACCTATCCAGAGCAGGAACACGTGCTCCTGAGTGGAGGGTTTTTTTCCACAAAGGAAGACCCAGGCACTTTCAGAGGCAACACTGTGTTTGTGAAACACCCACCATGCTCCAAGAGGAGTCTACAATTAGTTTACAATTAGTCTGCACCTCTCAGTCAAACACCCTCTCTTTCCATGACAAAGATACTTGCTTTTACTTTTGTCGGATGAAAAAACAAATAAGCCCACAAAACCAAGGGCTTATTTTTTTACATTTCTGCAAAGTCAGTACACCAATCTGCCTTGCAGAAATTGTCAGCAGTTCCAGCAGACTTCTCATTGCCCCAGTGCTGCAATACGTAGCAGGATATAATTTGATACTGGAACAGAACAAGATCATATTTATAATGCCTCATTCATGACAATCCTGCTGCCTATTTCATATTCTTTGGAGTTGATGAACTGATAAAAGTTAATGCATTTATATCAGTCAAACAGCATGAAAAACAATCCATCACCACCTGCTATTTATCACCAGTGTGGATGGAATGTCATTAGACTACATAATAAATTGACTTTCCTAGCATACTTCTCCCTGGCATCAAAGCTCAGTATCCGCAAATAAGCAATGTGCTTTTCTTCTTATTTGCTTACACATGTAAGGCACATGTACCACAGTGTGAGGAATAATGAATGAAATACAGGACCTAGAATAAATTGATGATTTTGTTTTTCCCTGTGGTTATCAGAGCACTTCATAAATAATAAGACTTGACTTTGATTTTAAAAAAATCATACCAAATATCTGTACAAGGACTGCAGAATAGTTGTTATCATAATTTATATTAAATTAAAGTAGTAAGACTTTTTTCCTGTTTATAATGTCACATTGAATTGGTAGGCTCCTTTCAGTAAGAGACTTCTAGTCAATGCTAATTAATTTGAAATTAATCACCGTAGTGCAAAACCAAACCAGAATCTCCACTCCAGTTCAACACTTTGTGGTGCTGTCCTTTGAGACCTACTAATTCAACTGTCAGTAGTAGCAGATGGAAGTCTACAAATAAATTCTAGGACTTTGGATTTTTCAAACTATATTATACATTTATTAGAGTAAGTCCTTATGCAATTTACAGTTAGAAAAACAAAAAAAAAGTGAATAGAATTGTTGCAATTGATGCTGAACTGTTTAGTATCATTTCTGACTATCAGTAATGCTTAAAAAACTCTAAAGTAACTATGGAACATAGTTCCTTTAGACATTCATAATACACAAACTTCAATGTAAAGATCTGAAAACTCAGGAAGTATTTTAAAATACTGAAAAGGTAGCCTTCATTCATGTATTATTTTGATATTTAGGTTTTGTGTGTTACAATGAAAGAAACAAAGCAGTGAATCCAACAATTAAATTTTGGACCTTCAATCTGCATTACATGGAAGGAAAAGCAAGCAGAAAAGTGAGTTAACCCAATTAATAACTGGCAAGATGAATAGCATCAGCTGTACAGGACTACCACTTCATAGCATTCTACAGGTAACATCTGTGGCTGAAAAGGAAAGGAAAGATGGTTGGTTAAGGAAAGAAACCAGCTATCTTTCTTTTGAAGAGTTACAGGTCTATTACGGCAATGCAACACAACGTATGTCAGAAAAGCTAACCACAGAGAAGATGTGGTTTAGCTCATTTTACCCCAGTGAACTTCACATGCTTCATAGGGCTCAGGATGTAAGCAGAGGTGTATGTTCATTCAAGTTGACTTAGTGCAATCTTTAGTGCAAAATTAAAGGGTTATGCTGGATTATGCTTATGAAGTAAGAGTGTAGATAACTGCAGTGAAGAAATTCAGCGAATCCTGCCCCTGACCTAGAACAGGGAACCTTCCGTCACCTGAATGCACAAAACTAACAGCATCTCCTTAATCTGGACAGAGAGGAGGAAACTACAAAAATACTTTCAAAGAAAAAGCTGAAGTATCCCTCTCAAGAATTACCCTTTTAAAATTATTTTCCTAACCAGGGCTTTGGTGTAGATAGGCAATCAATTTTCCAGCTCAAATGAATTCAAGACCAAGGTCACAACTACAATTATAGCCCTTTAGTCTGCCAGCGAGTTTTCCGCTATGCAGAAACTTTTGTAATGAGAGGACGAGAAAGAGATTGGAAATTGAATCAGGTTCTGCAAGACCATTCAAAATGAGTTGTAAATACCAACTTTGGCTAAGGTTTCCCTAGAGATCTTAATAAACCTCAGAAAAACAAAAATCAATAAATTAGCACTGGCTCAAGTTACAGACCAGTAACACAATATATGCAAACTGCTAACAGTTGCACTAGATTATATATACTCTGACTGCATTGAAACAGACAGCTGGGAACCTAATGGAAAAAAAAAATCCTGGAACAAATTTGAAGAGGGTAGGGAGAGCCATCCTTTGCTGTGCAAGCAGCAAAGAGGGGGCACAGGGCTGAAGCTGCTCCAGAACTAGTATACTGGGAAACAAGATACATTGAAGAACAGTAAAAAATCCCAAAAAACCAACAAAGCACAAAACAAAAGAAAACTAAAAGTATTGTGTGGGAAGAGACCTGACCTTAAAAAAAAGATTTTTTTTCTACCTAACAGCTTCAAATTAACATTCTTCAAACTTCCTCTTTTCTAGGAAGCTGACAGATTCTACCTCCTTGCTGTTGATTTGCTGGAACAGAAAACCACATTAAAGAAGCACCTGTCTGGCTAACATGAGGAGAAGAAAATACAAATCCTTTCCTATTCAAAGTGATATTAAGGTAACTTGAGATTAAACCAAAGAGTGGTAATAAGGAGGAAGAGAGATGAGGTAAAATGGAAAGGAAAAAAGGGTATTTTCTTCATACACTGCCAAGATTATTTTTTTAAATAAAGAACTGCACCTTTCCTTGTCTCACTGGAAGCAACCAAAAACCTGAAAATAAATTCCATGTAGTCAGACTCCATGGAACTTAACGTTTTATGGAGCAGACTAATGTAGAAAATTTCTCTTTGCTTTTGCTTTTTGATAAGCACAGTCATTATCCAGCAGTACTTACCGTAGAGCAGAGCTATGTCAGACATACCAGACTGGAGTGTAGTACATTTTATGACTAAAATCAGTGGAAGTTCTCATTACAAAAACATTAACGGAAAGCCAGTACCAGATATCAAAAACATACCCAGGCAGTATGGTGAATCTAAAAACCTACTTAATTCTCTTATGACAACCCTTGACAAAAGCAATGATAACCATACAAAGTATCCATTGCTGTAATGTATAAGTATCTTTTACAGAAAAATACTTACATATATCTGGATCTTTACTTTTCTTTGTTTTGTTACTAAGACTTATCTCAAATCTATTAATATCAGATGAAAGATCACTAGGAGAAAAGACAGAGAGCCTCAATTAATACTATACAAGGCTGGCATTTAAGCTTTTCCTAATTTCATTTCAATCCCAAGTTATCATTATCAGCCACTTATATTAGCAAAGATATGTGTCTACAGAAAATTCTGCCCATGTAGAATTTGTCTGAAAGGTTGCTGCTGTATAAACACATAGAGAGTATTTTTTAAAATATTGTAAAACAATAAATAAGTGTTAAGAATCTTAAATCAATACAAATGAAAAGTGACATTTACTAGTTCAAGATAATTAAAACTTACTCAAAGACAAATTCTTCAGACCACACAGGGTTCTGTCCTTCCCTGATGTGTGTTTTCGCTACCTGGACACTGTTCAGGTAGATGTTACAATATGGATTAGTAAAATGCTTTACTGGGAGCGTATGAGCTTCTTCTACATGCAAAATGAGACTGCTGACCTGAAAAAAAAGAATGAAAAATTTATTTTTTGTTGCTAAAATACAAAGAACATGAATGAATAATTTTAATCCTCTATGCAGAGACCCAATGTTAGTATATGAACACTGAATACGAAACTTCTTATTAGAAGAGTAAAGACCAAAGGTACTTGAACACGTTAAGAAGCACAAGGAACAAAGTAAGAGTAACTCAAATAACTACTGAAAACAAATATCCAGACATATTTTTTAAGGTATCTCGAGTTTTCATTTTAAAATAATTTTTGAGGCATTAGGATTTGCAAATGACAACTTTTTCA
>VWZV01003220.1:0-26256 GCA_013397155.1 Irena cyanogastra | reverse complement strand
TGTGCCTCTGTGCTGCTCTCCTCCAAAAGAGAGGACCCATGGGAAACTTTGGGTGCAGGTCCAAGCACTCCTAGTGTGTCCTGGGAATGTGGGAGAGCATGGACAGGAGCCTTGTCCCGCTGACCAGCAGGTTCTGGTGTGTCTCCACAGAGTGCCAGCACCTCATCAGGTGGTATTTATCTATGGACCCCACAGACAGGCCATCCTTGGAAGACCTTCTTGAGCATTCTTGGCTGCAGGACCCCCACCTGGCCCAGGAGACAGCAGAGATGCATCCCTCTGCACAGTAGGATCCAGGAGCCCAGCAAGTACCAGCTGCACATGTCTCATGGCACTCGAAGAAAACCCTGGAGCGTTTCCCTGCGGCTGTGGCACGGAGGAGAGGGTGCAGCTGAGGAGATGCTTCCGCAGGTCCCTGGCAACTTGTGGAGGGAGCAGCTCAGTGCTCCCTGTCCTATTGGAGAAATCGTGGCAGTGCAGTGAAGTTGCCATGGACTGGAAAAGGGGAAACATCCCCCTGCAGCTCAATGGCATCGTGATATCCCCGCAAGCCAAGGCACAGCTGGCCTGTTCTTCTGGACATGATGTGGAGCTGGGAACTCCATCCTCGAGCTGGCCGCTAGCGGGGCAAAGCCGATTGGCTTTGGCTGCGGCCCCTTCCTGGAGGACATGCTCTGTGCCCCGATGAATCAAGATCAGTCTCCAGCCGGCAGAGGGGCCGGGGGGATGCTCATGTTTGCAAGCATGGCAGGGCTTGGCTGGGCCATGGGGGCGGAGATTCCCGGCTCGGCAGCGGTGGGGCATATTAATTTTTCCGCTGACAGCCAAGCTGCTTTTTGGCGGGACAGGGGACGGATGTTGTGGAAGGGGAGCTGACTTCTGGCCTTGCAGACAGGCTCTGCTAGCCAGCCTGGAGCTGGCTGGGGCAGGGGCAGCCAGCCTGACAAAAGCACATGTCCATGTCGATGCAGAGGGGGACAGATTCCAAAGCCATGCCCCAGCTGGTCTGCTTTGCAGGCCCTTGAGGAAGGGGTGGGTTTGCGGGCAGGAGAGGTGGGGTTTTTCCCCACCCGTGGACAGGTTTAATTCACACATGGAGTGGTCTGACTGTCCCCAGGCCCGTGATACGGTGATAACTTTTGACACTTTTGCTCTTTTCTGGGTCTTGTTTTGAATTGACTTTCATGCAATTGTTCTTTGTTTTTCCCAGGAAGATTACACCTGGTGCCCGGACCAGACGGGGAAGCGCCTGCACCGTCCATGGAGCACATCCAGTGCCAGCACTACCCTGGGGGGCACGGTCTGCAGGGACATCCCCCTCAAGGAGGACGAGAACCTCATGCAGGATCGGCTCCTCTCCTGGCAGCAGGTCTCCAGAGGCGGGTTCCCGGCTCCACAGCTCAGCTGGCAGAAGGACTTCGGGCAGACAGCAGCGGGCACACAGGCATCCTGCTCTTGCAGCTGCTGAGGAGGTTGCTGTGCCATTCTTAAGCAGAGGAGGGGGAATGCAGCCTGCCATGCTGCTCTCCTCTAAAAAAGGAGAATGGGTCGGGAGCTTTGGGCTCTGAGCACAGGCAGCAGCCTGGCCTGGGCACAGGCCATGGTGGGACAGGGGGGACAGGAGCCTTCTGCCACTGACTGTGGCTCTCTGGTTTCTCTTCCCAGGCTGCCAGCACCTCATGCCATGGAAATGGCACCGCTCGGCCTGCCAGTCTGGCAGGGCTGGAGGGTGGTGGGTGTTCATTTGCTGTCAAAAATAAATTTTTTGTTATTGTCATCATCATTGAGTGTTTCTTTCATCCTTTTTCGATCTTTTGGTCCCCTTCCTCCAGGGTAATCTTTTTGTGTCCTTCCTCAGTCACTTGATGGTAAGCAACGTGAAAAATTCAGCAACAGCTCCTGTTGCCAACTGCAGCCCCTTCAAGAACCCGAAGCCACTGGCCAAGCCTATGTGTGCCTTGGAAAGGGGAGTACTTTGCAGGGACAAAGTTGTCACCCTGCTGCAAAAATTGGGAGGAAATCAGAAGTGGCAAAATGGTATTTCAGCTCAACCTCCACCCAAACTCTTCTGTGTCTTTCTCCTCTGCTCCAAGACAGGCAGGCAAGGCTGGACTTCAGCAAGGTTCAAGTTCTTGGTGCTCCCTAGCATCAAAGGGATCAAGTAAATTCTTGTATGCAGTGATTAGAGTACAGCTGCTAAAGGAAAAAAGGAAATGTCAGGAGATGGGACATCCTTCTTGTCTCCTTTGTCTCCCCAGGAGCGCCTTGGAAAGAGAAATGCCCATATGGGATTTATCTGACTCCTTCCCAGCCAGGCTTTCCCTCACTCCCGGGTCTCATTTGCTCCGCAGGCTTCACTAGCTCGATCAACTCAGAGGAGCTCAGGTGGGAGAAAACGCTGCCTGGCGTGGGGCTGTTTGATCCCTGTCTCACCTTCATTCCATTTGCCTCATTTCCTCCCCAGTCAAAGAGACCAAAGGATCCACCAGAACCCCAGGGTACTGCACCAGATCCCAGGCACGTTCCCTCCTCCGGTCCTTGGCGGTCTGGGGGAGGCTTCGGAGCCCTCCCTGTGTGCGGGTCAGCTGCTGCAGCACCACTGCGCCCGCGTGCGAGCAGCGCCCAAGGAGCACCTGCAGAGGTTCAGAGTCTGAAGTGGGGTGCCCAGCGCACACAAATGACAACTGGGATTTCAGGGGCTGGCAGGAGAAGCTAAATCCATCTGCTCGCTGCCCTTTCTAGCCACGGCCACGCTGGTGCAATTGGAAGAACTGCTCTGCCCAGAAGCTCTAAGGTAGAAGGTAGGAGCAAAAGCCATTTGTTTCTGAGATGCTAGCTGCCAGTACCTCAGGTTTTCCTTCCAATTTTGAAGGGGCTTTGACTATTTTTACCATTTCAACACTTTCTGTGCCTCCCCATAAGCAAGTAAGCACCACAAACCGTGTCCCTCAAAGCCCTGAGGTACTGCCAAAGCAGAACTTGTTCATGCTCTTTTCTCCTGGGGGTTTTAAAATCTCGTCCAGACTCTGAAAGCAAACCCATGCTGTAGACAAAAGCTTGATCTTGGAATCCCAGGGCACTTTCCCGGTGGGTGTTTTTATCTGCTTTTCCACGACCTACGGATGAGCGCGGTGAGGCTGAGACCTGGGGCCCTCACGATGGCGCCGGGGAGCCCCCGGGGCAGCGGCGAGGGGCGGCTCTGAGGGGCGGCTCTGAGGGGCGGCTCTGAGGGGCGGCTCTGAGGGGCGGCTCTGAGGGGCGGCTCTGAGGGGCGGCTCTGGGTGCATTTCCCCCGGGTGGGCGAGCGAGTGAGGGGCGGGGAAAGGCGCCCTGGGGAGAAGGGCGGGCAGAAGGGCCCCGGGTCTCTGCAATGCGGGCGGCCAATCGCCAATTGCTGGCTCCCACAGCCGCTGTCAGGGCCTCTGAGCTGCCCGAGGTGCCAGGGTTTGGTAGCTTGTCCCCTTCAGCCGCATGTACGAATTAACCCAGATGCGAGTGTGATATCCACGCCCCTGTCCCTGTGAGCCCACAGGCTCCCCAAACATCCTGTTTGCTCCTTTCTTGGCCGTCTGGGTAATACAATGTACGGAGATTTTTCTGTCTTCTTTGCCTTGGTGCTACAGAAAAATCCTGGGTATCACTGCCAAGAGTGGAACCATGGATTTGTTAACTCTAAAAAACCCCATTTTTTAGCAAAAGCAGCTCAATAGACAAGGGCTGGCTGGAACAGGGGAACCCCCAGCTGCATGCTGCCAAGGAGTGTGAAAGGCTATGTGGAATCTTGCATAGTAATTAAATGTGTGGACTTTCCACAGAGAGGGTCTCTAGCCAGGAAAAGGACACGTAGCAGGGGCGGCCTTTTCTCTGTGCTCTGGCTGAGTTCAGGCAAAAGAGCCAGCAGCTGTAAATGAGGTTTGCAGCACTGATGCCTTAGGACATCCACTTTCCTGAACAACCACCTCACCCCAGAACCTTGGGACCTCTATTCCATGACGCCTTCTAACTTGCTGTGAGGTTGTCATTCCTGGGAATGCAGAAGACCAAGGCACAGAAAAGTAAAACCACATCCCCAAAATTCAATTGGTATAAAAACAAAGTTGAGTCTTCTGCATGCCAGGTGCAGGGTGAACACTAAAAAACACTGGGTTCTACTCTCCCAGCCCCAACATACCCAAAAGCCAAAGTGAGCTGTCAGCTCAGACACCGTGAGTCAAGGCAGATACACTATAGAGAAATAGAAGCAAAAGTAAGAGTGATCTGCCACAGCAGATTTTATTGCCACTGTTTGTAGGCTGGTGATTTTTGCACAGCCATGATAATTTCCACTGCAAAAGGTGGTTATGTCCCCAAATCCTTCTATCCCAGACAAAACAGGACTGGCGTCACTGCCATGAAAAACATGCTTCACCTCTAGAGTCAGCCAGAAGACAATTCCCTGTCCAGAACTGTCTGTTTTCAAGGTGGAAAAGGATCATCTGTTCCTGTGTAATTTAAAAACAGAAACCTGTTGCTGAAATAAATTTCTGTGGCTTTAATTGGTCACAGAGACAGTCCTTAAATATAATTGTGTTAGACCAGAAAGCAGTCTCCATTTTTATCAGTAAATTATCAGTAAATAGATCAGGGCAGCTGTAGCACTGAGAGACAAAGTGAGGAGATTGACACCTGCTTTTCTGTCTAGACCTTTCTGTGACTTGCCAGAGGGTTGAAAGAGCTACGAGTGGCACTGGAACCTTTCGAAAAGCAGCTGCTGGAGATAGAAGGCTAACGAGGTTTGTCCCCTCATTATACCTATTGTTTTATCCACGGGGTAGGCAGAGGGTGAAACTCAGTCTTTCTCACTTCTTAATGGACAAGACATCCTGCAGAGGATGTGTTTTCTGCCACTTGCAAATGATCCAAGGCACCTGGAAAGAAATTCCTTCTCATCTGCTTGAGTCTGGAATAGCTGTGCACTTTCTACACAATGCTGTTTCTCGCTGCCCACACACACCTTGCTTTTGCTCTTTTTTTTTATGCGTGCAAGGTGTGCACAAAGCAAGGAGCTGAACTATCCATATCAATTAATGGTAATTAAATATTCACACTCCTTATTCTCTGTTTGCATCACACAGTAAAAAATGTAAAGCAGTGGGATCTCAGGATTTATATGAGACACGCAGCTTATTGACATCCAAACGTTCTTCAACTCTGCACTTTTTTGCAGTGGCAGTTTTCTGGCATTAACTCATTTCCTGTGAGCTACTGCTTAGAGAAAAGGAGCAAAGCAAAACAGCAATTTGGATCACAATTCATTCTGATCTCAAACTTCCTTTGAAAGTTCAGAGAACTGAGAAAGTCCCAGATCCTTAATGAAAATATGAACAGAGAGATCAATGAAGACACTCGTTTTGGTCAAGGACAAGAAGTGTGTTTAAAGCGTGATTACAAGTAAACAAAATTCAATTAAAGGATTAACATTAGACTGTACAAAACATACTTCTAGACAGATGGAGCTTTACCGTTATACAATTGGAAAAAGCATGGTCTGTGTCTCCATCTGGGGGGAAAAGCACCATGACCAGGTCTTACTGGCAAGCTGAATGGTGAAACAAAAGCATACCGGCCCTTTGCAATAAATGGCAACAGGTAAAATTGACTTTGAATCTCTTTTAATGAAGCTACAAAGGCAATCTGACAAACAGCCTGTACATCACTCATGAACACACAAAGTTTTAGAAGAATTCAACAGCTCTGCTTTTCTAAATGAAGCAATTGCCCCAAAGTTTGTCCCATGATCCCACTAATACCTGACCACTGATTGGTGAAGATCAGCTTGTCTTAAGAGCCTTGCAGGCCTGGGGTACTTCAGAAACATCTTCCTTCCTGGCATTTCAGGCACTGAGGAAACCAGTGCCAGTTCTGTGGACTGAATCCCTCCCTGAGTCACAAGCCTGCTGCATATGAAGTAGAAAGCACTGTCACCACACACCAGTGCTGCTGTTGATGAAAATGCAAAGCTCAACTCAAGCCTGCAGTGAAGAGGCAACTGCTGCAGTTAGCAGAGATAGTGGGTAGAAAGAAGAAATAGGGACTTCTCTGGATGGAAACTTTAAACTCTGGAAGGAAAATGTAAGACTTCAATTTCAATTTAAAGCTTTCTATGAGTAGCCTACTCAGTAAAACACAGTATCCTTCTTTACATAGGAAGTGCTCTTTCCAAGCCCTGCCTAGCTCTGTTTTTACCAGACTCGGGGTGCCATCGCATGGGCTGGACACAGGCTATCAGCTCCAAGAGCCAGTGCTGGGACACTTGCAGAAGTGCAGCTTTACTGACAGACTGAGGCTGCCCAGCACAAGCTGTGGCCACTGCAGAACACCATCTGGGCAGCACAGGAGCACCATGTGGTCTCTTGGTATACCCCAAGGGGGCCTCTGAGGAGATGGACATCCCAAGCACCACAGCTCAGCTGTGGAAATGAGGTTTGTATGGGAAGGACCTCAAGGATCATCTAGTTATACCCTGCTGCCATGGGCAGGGACACCTTCCCCTAGACCAGGTTTTTCAGAGTCTCATCCAACCTGGCCTTCAACATTTTCAGGGATGAGACATCCACAACTTTCTGTCTGCACCACAGCTGGCACAGCTGTGAATGTATTGTGCTTCTGCAGCTTCCTGGTTAGCCTGGAACCTCCCTGGCAGCTTAGGGAAGCCCATGCAAGCTGAGACATCAGGGATGCAGGTGAGGGAGTGCACCCATCTAATTTTCCCTGAGCAGAGGAATTGGATGACAAATGTCTCAATGCACCAAAGCACACTGCTCCTCACACAGTGTTTGTGAGACAGTTCAGAATAATTAACCATGGGTCTGTTAATTAATTAAACAATGGGACAACACATGGGGAAATTTCAGGTCAATAAGACAAGGAAGTTCTATGTCCATAATATAAGAAATGCTTTCTTGATTAAAAGGAAAGTGTGCAATCTTGTTCAAAAGTAATTTTTCTTCCTCCACACTGTTATTTCAGACTGCATGGGGACGACTTGTTTAAACAAGTGAGTGTACTTTTTCTGTCCAAAACATTAACCCTTGTCTGCTTCCCACCTGAAAATTACTTAAGGAAGCAGGCTGGTGGGGTTTTTTTGGTTTGTTTTTTTTTTTTTTTTTCCATTGCAATGGCAATAAAGTAGTGTCTATCTCCTAAAATACTAACATCCTGTCAACCCTATCAAACCTTCAAACCTTCTGATCTTCCACTTCCCAAAAAGTCCACAGGGTGTCTACTTACCTTTTGTAAAATGCATTTCAGTCAGAAGGATAGGATATATAACAAAGCATGGTATTCCTTACTGTATTATTCAGTTCCTAGAGACATTTAAAACAATTTTTTTAAAAAATCAAATGCAGCTGGTATCCTTGGAGGAACTCTGGGATCTAAGACAACACACCTGTCTTTGAGAACATATCATACTTCAAGCAGCCTGCTTCCCATTTGGGTACCAGAATCTCTGCTGGCCAAAAAACTCCCCACGCCTTTCCCAGTCCTACAGATCACCTACCCATTTCCCTCCTGCCTTTCCTGCCTCCAGTTAGGTGTACAAATTGTCTTTCTGGTACACAGTCCCCCTGGAAAAAGCAGTGTTGCTCCAATTAAATTCAGGAATAAGTAGCCCTACTAGCAAATTCTTCTGTACAGCCCAAATATAAGGAGCACTTCAACTGGAATGTGGCCATGATAAAATGAATCCAGAAATAAAACACTGACTACATTAACTGCAATTTTGAAAGCACAGCAAAGACAAAGGCTTCTTCCCTGCTATTCTGAGGCTGATGGTCTGGAATGCTGCTATCACTTTCCACAAGGCAAGAGGCACTTCTTCTAGTGGACTGTGCAGTTTGTGGGTACCCACATGGCACTTAAGTCTTTGGTAAATCAGCATGGCAGCAATGCACTGAGGATGTGTAAGAAGTCCAGTCATGGGCTTTGTGGCTCCTTTTTGCAGCTGCAAGTGCTGGTGCTGGGTTACCTGAGTGGGAACATGAAGGGTCACAGGCTCACCATCTCTGGGAAGTCCCAGGACACATGGTGGTAGGAACAAATCCATATGAGGAAAGCCAAAGGAAATATGAAAATAATGGGTAAAGTCAAGGAAGAATTATCAGACTAGCCATGTCCTTCTCACGTCCCTAATAATGCATATAAAACATCTACTAGAATACCCAGAATTGCTGAAAAGACACCACAGTTGCAGTGAAATACAGCTGCTTAGACTCAGATATCCAAGTTGAAGGAAAAAATTGAGTAATTGTTTTCCAGGGCTTCTTTTAAAACAGCAAGAACTATTGTATAAAAAACATTTCCCTGTACAGTAACATTAAAAAGAGCAGCTGCATCTTGCTTCAGCTCATGTTAAATTTCAGCATAGCTCATGGAAACCACCAACAGCTGCTCTACAACAGCCCTGAGTGCAAGGAAAAGGAGTTCACTGATGGCGGAAAACTGCAGACTGCTCCTAGCCCTGTGCCATCTCAAAAAATGCTGTGGGTAGAAAATCTTGTTCCCCTAGAAGGAAACAGTTTTTTAAAAAAATATCAAGAGAGAACTATGTTGTTTGCCTGGTTATTTGAGACCTTCCACATTTCTGAAGGAGAGAAATTCCAGAGCCGCCTGTTATGAGGAACTCTTCTCCTTGTATTTCTGGTAAGCATCCAATATCTCCTTGACAACACTTGGATCATCAAGTGTGGTGACATCTCCCATGTTGCTTGACTGTTCAGTGACTACTTTCCTCAGCAGCCTTCTCATAATCTTCCCTGATCGGGTTTTAGGGAGGCGCTTTACCACCTGCAAAGACAGGAAAGATGCACCTTTAATAGAACTTGAGTCCTGTTGGAAACCACAAGGAAATCCGGCTGTATTATCCTAAGCCTGGCACACTATTTCATGGCCACAGCTCCTTTGAGGTCCCTGGGAAATAGATCATGGAGCACACTAGATTACGTCCAAGGAAAGGAGTGTCACTAGCTATACATTTTATTCTTATTTTAAGCGGACTTTGTTCCCCATTTCCATGTCCAGACTGAGTGCTCCAGGACATGCAGCTCTTTTAGGAATCAGGTCCTGAATATGCTGTTAACTATTAAAATCTAATTACACATGAAAAATTTGGCACCAATGGTGACACAAATCTCAATCCATTACCAGAACAGACAGAAATATGTATATATTCAGCTTTACAGAGCAGGAATATAAAGCAACACAATTCTGCACACTAGCTGCAGAGTCTCCTACTCAAGGGATATCGCCTGTCTGCTGATGTTTCTCTCTGCCTGGTATCTGTTAGCCTACACACCTTCCTTCATAACCAGAACAATCTTAAATGCCTTGGCTATGCCTCCTGGGAAGGACTTAGCAGCAAATTCAAAGGCTGTAGCATAAATGTGAGCCTGATGAAGAGTTCTCAGACACTGAGCAGAGACACCAACAGGACTCACATTTTGCCACACAATCAGGCTAGTAGGCTACAAAATTCTGTAGCATTGACTGACATGCATGGAAAAGTTAGAGGACCTCTCTGCAGGACTACCCCAAAACACAGAGAAATTGAGACATTCCCTTGGACACCTGCAAGTTCTGGAAGCTTCTCCAATCCACTGAGGATATCCTGGGCTGTTCCAAGTTGAAGGAGCTACTTTTGGCTGCTCCTGTTGTATTCTGTTGCTTGTGCCTTGGTGTCCACCTTACATGCATGGCTAAAGCACAGCCCCTCAAAGAAGTATCTAGTCACTGCCTCCAAGAAGAGAGAAATGGATGCAGGCAGACCTTGGGGGACAGCTAAGGGGCAGCTTTGTGAACTCTGCCCTAACATATAAAGGGGGCTGCTGAAAGGTGAGGAGGCTTGAGACAGAGCTTGGTGCTCATCAGTGCTTCCAGGGCCAGGCCTGTTGAGCAACAGAAAGTCAGTGCTTTGAGGTCTGATGTTGATGCTAATTATCACTGCAATCTAGCTGGGCAGTGCCACTGCCTCTCACTGCCTCTCTCACATGCAAACAGACCACTGCACTTTCCCTCCCCCTCCCTGGATCCCTCCAGCCAGTTCTGTTTTCCTGCCTCTTTATCCTGCCAGAGCAGGACAACAGCAGCACTGCAGGCAGGACAGTGAGGGTTGCTTGATGTGACCATTTCCTGTTGCTGGTACCATTTTCAATCTCCCACTTACCAGAATGTGGTCAGGCACAGCATACTTTGCTATCTTGGAAGCCACTATGGTTTTGAGCTCTTCTTTGATGTGGTCTACACAAGCTGTCTGCTCCTTTAGCACTATGAAAGCAAAGGCACCTGGAAGACAAATGAGCAGAAGGCACCAACATAGTATTAGACACTGTCTGGAAAGACCAAGGATACTCATTTGAATGCCAAGGAAGGTTTCAAATCATTCCTATGCATAATCTAGGGACTGACAAGAAAACCATTGATCTTTTTTATAAAAGCAAGTCAGACTGCAGCCCTCAAATGATGGCCCAGCCTTTTCTTGGCATCTGTGACTGATGTCAGTGACAATGACAAGTCAATATAAATTAGCTAAGTGTTACTGGGATCAAAGGCTGGCCAATGTAAATCAGCTATTCCCATTCTGTTCAAAGGACATTTCTAAGCACAATCCTATAAAGGGAAGCTCTACCATATACATGAACACGGTGTATGAAAACAGTATAGGGAGTAACACCCAGATTAGGAACATGTAACTATTTTCATGGCTTTGTCTCTTGGGCTGCAGTGCCAGTCAGCCTAAGGATAACTGCCCTCCCATTCCTTCAGCAACTCCTAACATGCAGCCTGGGTTAGAATTTAAGTGAAGTATGTGCAGATGTCATGTCAGGACACTGCTTTTCACTTACCTTCTCCTTTGATCTTATGTGGATACCCAACCACAGCTGTCTCAGGGACCTCAGGGTGATCAGCCTTCACAAAAAGCCAAGCAAAAATACAGAAATCAGAACTGCTTCCAGCCCTACAGATTTTGTGCCAGTTGCTCTACAAACTAAACAACTTGCCCTATCTCGCTCTCCCCTCGACAGATCCTGCTGAAAGCACAACAGGAGAGCTGGATACCAACCTCCTCCTGCAGGGTCAGCTGCTGGCATGGCCACAGCCACATCTCAGGGAGTAACTCTGTACTGGCCCTGCTTTTATACAAAAAAACAAGTATTCCTACATCCACTGCTAAGCCCAATGCACACCAAGCTGAATTTGCAACAGCTGGAAACCCTCTTTCTCTTTCTTTGTGCATGACTGTGGTCCCAAATGGCAACTGGCCACTGCCAAATCACAAGCAAAACCAGTCTTGCAGTGCTCAGTGCTGCAGAGGACTGTGGCCAGCAGAGGTAAAAATTGAAGTTGCCAACATCACAGTCCACATTGAACTTGTGTTTCTAAGTGCCTAAAGCACACCAGAAGGCAGAAAGAATCAGACTTCTTCATTCCCTAACCCAAATGCATTTTTGTTACTATGCTACACAACAGTGATTATGTCTGTTGCACTGCAGAGTTTAATTTAACATTCTTCTGCAGTAAGAAGTGCACAAACCAGAGGAAACCACATATCTGCATCTCACCAAAGAATGGATTATGTTATCTTAAATTGGATTAAAATATGAAAGCAAACATCACAGAGCAATCTAGGCACATAAATATATTTTCTTTTACACATGCATACACATACATAGATTGTGAGAGCAACTGGATCCTATAGCTATGATCAGAAACTTGCACAGACAAAAGAATTACTCACAGAGGATAAAGTGAACATGTGAACACAGCTCAGGTTCATCAGATGTTACATTTAAGTGCCATTTGCAAGCAAGGCACATAATATAGAAATAAATATACAGATCAAGCTTTAAATATAAACCCTCTGAGGACTTTTTGTTTTCAATTCCCAGAGACAATATTATTTTCTCTCAAAGTGACAGGCTAGCTTTGCAGCTGACATAAATCAATGCTGCTTTATGTTTAACATTGCTAAATTCTCAGGCATACTCAGCTAGTTCAGATAAGCAGGAACCACAGGTTTAGGAAGGAGAGATCAGGTGTTAGTAGAGGGGAAGGAAGAAATAGGAAAGACATTTATGGAGTGTCTACCGGCATCCAAAACGACAACTGCAACAGTACGTCACTGAGAGGAAACACATCTCTGACAGCTCAATTGCAGGGACTGCCCACAGTGTGGCTCCCCTCACTTGCTCATTTGTTGTCTCCTCAATAAGGAGCTGTTTTCCTTTGCACCTTTGCTATTCATTGTGCATCAAGCTGCGTCTGTGCAGGGGCAGGGGTTTGAAGGCAAGAGACAAAGCTGCTTTGAAAGGGTCACCCTACCCCACAGATATGCCCTGTCAAGGGAGCTCTACCTGCTTGGAACTTACCATTGCATCTTCTATTTCTGCCGTCCCCAGCCTGTGTCCACTTATGTTAATGACATCATCCATGCGCCCTGTTATCTGGTAATAGCCTTTCTGGCTCCTGTAAGCACCATCCCCTGTGAAGTAGTAACCTGCAGCAAAGACACAGGGCTGATCAGCAGCAGCACGTGTGCCAGTTTTGGGCTCTGGTGCAGGACAGACCATGCCATAGGATGGTGAGTTAGGGCAGGGTGGTTTGGGCAGCTCACAGGCCTTCGCAAGCTCACAGCTGCATTACCTGGCTCACACCATCTCCCACTTCCCTCTGCCATCCCTGGCCCTCCTCTGCTCTACCTGGGCTGTGCTGGCTCCTAATAAGCACCTGAATAGCACCAAAATGGTGAAGCTCAGGTCTCTGCCAAGATGGGCAAATCACTGTAGGCAATCAGCAGCAACCAGTGGCTGACATTCCTATAGTGAAACCAAACCCAGCAACACAACCCAGTGATGCTCAGCTGGATTTACAGAACCAAGAGGGGCTCTCTGATCTCTCTAGGCTTTGCATGCCCACATCTGTACAGCAGCTGTGTGCTCACACCTCTTGGTGCACACAGTACTAAGGCAAAACCACTTCAAATGCCATTTGCCATCATGCCACAGGCTACTGGTCAAGCTCAGAACTGCTGCTGGCTACACCTCAGCACGCATGGAAAACTACAGGTGTCCAGCTGAAAGGGAGCAGTTCTATTACATTTTGTACATGGGAACCCTGACAGGTTTTCTTAATCACTTACACTAGGATGGATGAAAAGCCGTTTTCCCTCTCAGCTAAAGAAGATTCAGATCCCAGATAACAGTCACTCTCTAGCATGTGAATGTGGGAGAAACACTGCTATCAGATTAGCTAAAAACTCCAAACCACCCCACGATAAGCATGGAGGGTCAAAAACATTCGATGGAAACTGAAAAAGGTCCAGGGTTTCCTGGAAACTCCAGTGTCACTGAGGAACATCTGGTAACACAAATTGTGTTGGCACTTCACCAAGCTCATGTTCACATCTGAATTGTTCCAGTGACACATCTGAGAAGCAGCAGGCAGCTACTGCTGTGAAATCTGAAGGTGGTTCTTGCCAGGTCCTTTTATTGCCCTATTCATGGACTTTTACTCATGTTCTCTGCCCTTCCAGATCAATTAAACAACTATCAACTAAATATCAACAAAACATCAGATGCAAATGTAGTGAGTAATAAGGGACTATGGGGTCATTCAATTTCTTGTACCAGTTTCCCATTCTTATTACCCAGCCCATTTTGTACAATTTTCAGGATTGCCTATCTAATTCTTGCCTACCCTGTAGCTTTCAAATCCCTTTCAGTTTCTTCTCCTGAGTTAAGACAGTTCTCTTGTCCAATGTCCTACAAAAAATGTTTCCTCTGCCACTTCTAGTTACTTGCCAGACAACTTGATCATATTTTAAAAAGGAAGGTTGTAATACAGGGTTAAGATTCAGTGATGCAGGAGGTATTTCCCATCCAATATGCTTTTTCCAAGTGAGATACAAAGCTCCAGAGAAAAGGTATTTGGACTTTAAAGCTTGGGCATTGAAGTTTTCTAGAAAATACATCCCTTTTGACAGCTAGAAAGTTCAACACTACCTAAAACCATCAGGGCATGCTTGCAACCTGTGACACACACCCCAAGCCACCATGGTACAGAAATAGCAGAAAGTGCTGCTGAAAACATTCAGTGTGCTCATACTGCAGTGAAACTGCCTTCCCTTGGCACTTCCCTTACCTGGGTAGGCTTTGAAATAGGCATCAATAAAGCGCTGGTGATCTCCATGGATTGTTCTTGCCATGCCAGGCCATGGCTGGGCAATGCAGAGTGCACCAGACACATCATTGCCCTCTATAACCTCTCCCTGCAGGTTCAAGCACAGGAAGGATGAACAGGTGAACAAAAGAAGAATAATAAAGAGCTTCTGTGTCATTGATCCAGCAAGAGTCACCCTGTTGCTCACTGCAGACTGCCAGTGGAGGGTCACAAGTGGAGAAAATAAATGCAAACAACTCTTCTAGACACTTGCAATGCCCTGTTGGCAAATCTGTGTGGACAACTGAGACATGCTCTCTCTCTCTATGTGTATATATATACATATATATATAAATTGCTCATCTATTCTACTATTTTTAAGGAGAAACAAGCAACCTTCTGGATCCTGTTCCTTTGCCATCCAAAAGGTGATTAAAGCAGAAACACACACTAGCTTCTTATTTGGGCACCCAGCACAGCTCCAACTCACATTCTCATCCATGAGCACAGGCACAATCCCAAAGAAAGGTCTCATAGCCATAGCTGGAACAATCTCAGCTCTCTCCTCTGAGGGCCGTGGGGCAATGCAGATGCCACCAGTTTCTGGAAGAAAAAGGAAAAACAAAATATATGTAGTCCATCCACTGCTGGGTGAAAGCAAGTTCCAGCCCTTCTTAGGTCAAGAAGAAAACAGTGAAACCACTTTGCAAGAAAGAGCCACTGGGAATGACTTCTGCAGGACCAAGAAGCGCAGACATCTGAAAGCAGCACAGGCCTGGCATGGTCAGTACTCAGCACCCACTTCCTACCCAGAAGTGATTTTATAGGGAAAGCATAAGCATGTCAGGGGATTTTTCTCCCTCTAGTGTTTCTACAGCTGTCTAAGGTTAGCAGGAAAAGCACTTCAGGAGTCTGAATTACTGTTATTACAGAGTATGAGATTAACCCACCCCTTGCAGGCAGGTTGAGCTTATCTTCTAGTCAAAATTGAACCTTTTAATCATCCTTTTTCATTCCTGCTGGGATGAACATTAAATCAGACTCCAACATTAATGAGGTCTTTCCTATTCTAAATCTAATTCAGAAAACACAAAAGAGAAACACAAACAAAGGAGAATAAGGCTGTTAAAAATGCAGCTCTATAAATAAAGGTGTGTTCTGCCACACAGAGAGTGCATTCCTCTACCAGCTTTGCTGAGCATGTGAAAATTGAAACCAGGGGTGGGAACATTGATTTTGACCCTGCATTTGTATCCAGCTCTAAAGAAGGGTCTCTGATGGCCTTAAGATTTTGATCTGTAGCAAATGGTTTCACATGTGGCTTACACATAGAAGTATTTCCCATTTCATCGATGGGCACGCATTCACTTCATGTTTCTGTAAATTTTGAAAAGGGAGCTTGAATTGTTCCAGGAAGAAGCACCCCAGACACCTGCTGTTCTCTGTTTGCACAGACAAAACCTGCATAAGAACAGGGACCCTTGACTAAACTGAAGGTTGCTCTTGCTAAGCCAGTACTCATCCTACATACAGAACTGAGAGCTGTGGTGCAACACAGTGTTTGCCACACCCTGCACATCCTGCAGCCAGCCACACACAAGGCAGAAAAGCCTCACTCCTGAGGGAGCTGCATGGTAGCAAGGGTGCCTTAAAAATTATTTGCATGGTGAAGACCTATTATAAATTGGTTTAGAAGCACCAATTTTAGCCACTGACAGATGACATCAAGCAAAACTTCTAGGCTCTACCCTGCCTTTATGAAGCCTTTCTATTCAGAGGCAGAGCTGGCAGAGAAAAGCTGTTTCCACATTACCTGTGCCCATGCTGTCAGTACGGTACAAACCCACCCAGACTTTGGGCAAGAACAGCAGAGCAGGGGATATGGGGGCTTTGAACGAGGCTCCCCTCTGCCATGGAGAGATCCCGTCTGGCAGCAGAGTAGAGCAAGTGCTCTCTGCCACCACAGACAGATCGGAGTCACTGCTTTGGGGGGAATCTGTTTCAGAAGCACCAGCCCAGTCTAAATCAATGTGGGATGATGCCAACAACAAAAGCTTCTGGAGTGTATTTAGAGATGTCTTTCAAAACCAGCTTCTGTTCATGGCTGCAGTTTTTTTTGTGAAATCAGTGACAAAAGTGAAAATACCTAGTGTCTCTTCTCCATCATGAAGAACCACACCTAAAACTCAAACACAGCTTTGATTCTATTACTGTCAATCACAACCTAGCATTTTAACAGCAAGATCCATAGGAATTTTTCATCTGCACACACCACACTATTAAAATTGCTTCTCATAATTGCTCTCTCACTCATTTGCCCCATCCAAAGACTTTAAAGTGGATTCTTCAATCACCATTTGCTGATGCCTGCCAGGCTTTATTAGCTGGCAACAGGTTGCTGCTTTGGAGAGCAGTGTCCTGTGGAGGACACTGCACACAGCAGCACAATTAACCAGCTATTCTGAAACTGTGTAGGAAAGGTGACACTGCAGGACCACAGCCAGCATCCATCACGTTGCTCCTGTGATCTCTTTCTGCGCTCCTTTTATGTTTAAATGGCATATATCATCTTCCAAGATTAAATTGGCTTCCTCTTTATTAAAGCATCAACTGTAGAAAAAGATTGATTCCACTTTCTAATAAAATCAATGTCATGAGTATTTATCATCAGTTACATTTCCAGGAGCTGGTAACTGTTTACCTGCAAAACTATGCCTGGTTCAAGGTAAGACCAAGTACTCTGCACTAACAGACTGTCCAGTGAGTCTTTTTTGATCCTTCACCTGACAAAATCGCAGAAGAAATACAGTTTACTACAAGATCTAACGCTGTACTTTGGAGGAAATAGCAAACACAGCATGAACACTGCATGCACCAGTTAAACAAACCAAAAAGTGTTAGGGCAAAACTGGATTCTTCTCAATTACATCAATGTGCAGTAATCGATTGCTTCTCCATGGTGTTTTCTTTCAGAGCAGGGAGGAAGAAAGCATATGATGAGGAAAGACCTAGCCAATCTTCTTTCCTTCTGCTCAGCATGGAACCCAAAAGATTTAAGAAATCAGTAGGTGAAGTTGATAGGAGTTAACATTGCTGCTCTGAATTCTGAGGTGGTTTTATTTCAAATCTGAAAGTTAAAAAAAAGAGCCTGCAAGTCTGGTCTGGATTAAATGGAACTTGGTTGTGTGCCAGAAGAAAATGTATCACACTGAGATAGAGAGCCTGCTAGCAGGAATAAGGACGAAATCAGGAGCAGCTTGACTGGAAAGGGAATGAATATGCTGCTCAATGGTAGTTTAAGACTATTTTTCAGCAGAGGCAGAATGCCAGCAGCTGTGCTGCTGTCTCCATGGCAAACTGGATCTCACAACTTGAGAAGGACATATTGCAAGACATCTCTAGCAACTCCTAAGTGCTGGTGCCCAGAAAAGAGAGGACTGGGTGCTGAGGAAGGAGCCAGGAAGCAGTTGCAGGACTCCTTCGAGCAGAAGGCCCAGGCAGCACAACCCCAGGTTGGGTACAGCACATGGCCTCTCCCTGCTGCTGGCCAGGGAGGCCAGGAAGAAGAGGCCAGCTCTGCTCCAACTGGACTAGAGACAGCCAGTCACTGTGTCCAGCAGCTTGTACACAGCAAACAAACCTCAACTGATGCACATAGCTGGGCCAAGCATGATGCCAATACACAAGTGCATCCTTTCTGAGGCATCAAAGCTCCAGGGCCAATGCAACTACAGAATATCAATTTAATCATGGGAGAAGGTGCTCTTCAGCAGCCCTGCTGGGTGATGGCCACTGTCCTCCAGCCACCTGATGGGCAGCCAGCAAATCTCCACTCACTCCTTTTCAATCTGCCAGAGCAGTTACACAAGGTCCCTTTGACTACACAGCTTAGTTTTCCATCCTCCCCTGATCATTCTCAGGAAAGAAAACAAAGCACACCTAAGTATAGATCGTGTCCATGTGGTGCTTTCAGTGCTTTTGCATGGTAAGATCGTAACAAGGTCAGTACAGTTAATAAACTGAGTTTTGCAATTCAAGCTGACTATTGCCAGCTTTGCCCAGAAACTCAATCTCTGCCTCATATTTCTAGCAGCAATTGGCATTTTCTAGCACTCAAAATATCAAAGAACATTTAGAGGAAAACAAAAAACCCAACATTGCTATTGCTTTTACATGTTGTAAAAGATTCTGCATATAACATTGCAGTTATGGGCAGAAATTCCCCAGTGACTTTCAAAAGCTTATCCAAATGCCAGGAGGGTTTTTTTTGGCAGACTTGTTGGATCAAATTGAAATGTGTTAATCTCTCTCTCCCCATCAGCAACCTGTGAATGGTCAGGGTCCCGTGTGCCCCCCAAGGCTGCCTCTTACCTGTCTGCCACCACGTGTCCACGAGGGTACAGCGCCCTTCTCCCACCACCTGGTAGAACCACTGCCAAGCTTCCTTGTTGATGGGCTCTCCCACTAGATAAAAACAAGAAAGAAAACAACCTGAGATCCAGGAGACTGCAGGCACTTCATTCTCTCTCCCTCTTGGTGCAAAACAAGCTGAACACATGATCTCCAAGCAGAATGCTTACCACACTTTTGCTGGGATGCACAAAGGACTGCGATACACTCATGTAAATGAGGACTGACTTTTTCCAGAAGGACCAAAAGGCAAGCAGTGGATATCACTGAAAGTAACTAATCAATGCAGGTCATGTAATAAGAACCTTCAGAATAGAAAATAATGCAGGAAAACGCTGCTTGGGTCACCTATGCCAGTAAAATTCAAAGTGATGCCCTTTAACATTAGATAAATCTTTTTAGCCAAGAAAGTGATCCTGCAAAATAATCTAGGAAACAGGCAATCATACAAAGTTCAATGGACCCAAAATGTGATTTTTTTGCTTCTTCTGCTGAGAAAATATTTGAAAAGCCAGACACAAAGCCTGCTTTATCATCTTTTTTCTAACCGCATCCCATGTGGTCAGCTGAGCTCCTCTAGCATCTTCATTTCACCAGCTAAAACTCTTTGTCTTTTTCAGATGAAGATTTCATGTCCCTTACCTGAACCCAAAACCTTCAAGGAAGATCTGTCATATTTCTTCACCCACTCTTCTCCATAATTCAGCAGCAGGCGTATTGCTGTAGGTGCTCCGTAAAACTGATTAATTTTCAACCTTTGCACTACTTCCCAGTAACGACCTGCAAAATCAACAACTGGCTTTTTACCCTTCCAGCACTGAAATACTGCTGCAAACACTCAGCTGAAAGGTCAACAGCCAAAGCTGGAGCTATTACTACTGTGAGTACAAAGCAAAAGCAACGACAGCTTTTTTTTCCTACCCTGGATTCACAGATGTTCCTGAGTGTTGTATACACATGATCCAAAGCAATGGAGCTTACCTCTCCTGAGCAGGCAAGTCATGCTGGACAGGTCTCTGAACCTCTTTTGCCACGTCTAGCCAAACCTTTTCCCACCACTTTCTCACCTGGGTCAGGGTACACTGGAGTGCTTTCAAACAGGACAGAGGTGGCTCCATTGCAGAGTGGTCCATACACAACATAGCTATGTCCTGTGATCCAGCCAATGTCGGCCACACAGCCAAAAACATCGCCTTGCTGGTAGTCAAACACATACTGCAAAGATAAACGTAAGGGCAGCTGATTTCCTGTTGGCAGATGCTCCAAGGAAAGTGCTGGACTGGGCATCCAGATGGGAGCAGGAGAGTCCATGGGGCAAGTGGAGCCAGGTGTGTGGGCGATGGCCACATGAAGACCAGCCCGAGGTGAGGAAGTGAGTCAGAGGGACCAGTACCAGGGCTCCCAGGCTCCTAGCACGTTTGCAAATATACAGGAAGCATGGATCTACCAGCAGCTTCTCAGCTGGACCAACAAAGCTACAACCAAAGCTCAGAGCCTTGGATACCTAAGGTTGCCTGCTTCAGCTGGTCCACATGGTAGAGCTGATTCTGAGTCGCAGGGAAACTGCAGACCAGAGTCTCAGACCCCTCACCAATATCAACAGATTTCCATTAGAGATCTGGAGGAACTCATAGGTGCCCATAAAACATTTACTGAGAAACATTCTTAGCTGCTCAGCTTCTCTACATGAGTGCATCGCTTTCCAGACACTATCCTCTCCTTGCTCATCAAATTCAAGATAAAGATCTTGGAGAACTCACTGTCTTGTCTTGGATATGGAAAATACTTCCCACTGTAAATCTAACTCCTCTACCATATGGTGAAGAGGTCCTGACTCATAAGGAGTCAGGTTTATGGATCAGAACTAAAAAAAAACCCCACAAGAGTGTGACAAGAGTGTCACATGAGTGTGCAAAGACCATAGAGATCACACAGGTCAACTGATCCCTCTAACTAGAAAAGACAATTCTCACCTTACTTTTCCAAGTGCCTTTCCCTGTCATGCACTCTGCAGGTGGAGAAAATGCACCGGGGTGCAGATCTACCTTCTGGACTAAGAGAGAGATGCCTTGGTGTTTATGCTGTCACTTAGAAAAGCTGATGTAAAAAATGCCCTTGGTGCAGAGAAGTCTGACACTTGAACATTCAAATCTTCTAAAAATTCAACCATGTCAGCCTAAAGAAAGAAAACCTTCACATGAATTGTATGTGATTACAAACAGGGTGATACCACTAAAGCCAGATGGAGACCTTTCACCACAGTCCTCTCCTCATTTCACTGTTACCTTTTAATCTGCAGACCTCTTGACTCTTTATATGCCTTGACTCTTTCCATTTTCATGAGAAAAGAGGTTAAAACATTTTCCCTAGATCACCCAGAAAAGCAGAACAGAGGTGCAACCACAAGAGGAGAAATAGAATTTTTGTTCTTCAGACAAGAAGTACTATGTGAAGAGGCTGTTTTAAGAGTCCAGATCCTCTCTGAAATAAAAAATCCAGCATTCCAATGCAAAATACTACAGTAATATCCACATTGCCAATGCCAGTAAGATACTTTCCAAAATCTCCTCAGCTGCAAAATTTTGGGCAGCCAACATTGGCACATTTTAAATGCAAGAGCAGCACTGCCATTTCCTTGATTTCATAATTCTAGGTTCAGGTTTGCATAGTATCATATTCCCCAGAACAAATCCCGAAGATTAATTACACAGTTCAGACGTTTTCCAGCTTGTTTACAACCAATAAGGCAACTGGGCAGCAGGCAGAGAATACAGCACTCCTTCCTGATCCAGGTCTCTCCTGTTAGCACTGCTCAAAGGTGAGTGAACCTTTCTCAGAAGAGGCAGCTGAGTTACCTTGTGTGTGAGAGCAGCATACAGCAGGTATCCAGCCTGGCTGTGAATGATTCCTTTGGGTTTCCCAGTGCTGCCCGAGGTGTACAGCATGAAGAGTGTGTCTTCACTGTCCATGCTCTCTGGAGCGCAGATGGAATCTGCCTTGCTCATCTCCTAAGAAAGAAAACGTGGTATTGACAGAAATGGAGCCAACCATCACTCTCTCTGTAAGCAAGGCAACAGGATCCAGAGACAAGAGCCACCACTGCTGCTGCCCTCACAAATGTCCATGGATATATCATAGCTTATATGGGCTCACCTGGTGGAAAGGTTCCTGTGGGTGCATAGCATCTATCATTTCCACCAGTACCTCTGCTGGGCAGAGAAGTCAAGGAGAAGATAAAATAACATTTCTAGGGTGAAAAGGTAATCATAGCTGTTTACCTTTCAAGCTTTTGCAAGCTGCTGGTAGAAATCCAAAATGTGACTGCAAACACTTGACAGCAGCAGCAAGGCTGACTGGGTACTGCTTAGTACCTTCCTTTTCCTCTAAAAACTGCAGTGCTACAGTTAAACTGTGTGTTCATCTCCCTTCCCTGGCCCCAGCAGTGGATGAATCTCCTGTCCATCTAATCCTCAAATTCTAATTTTTCTACCCAGAAGAAGAGTGCTTTACTCTTCTGCCTTGGTCACTCTCTCCATACACCCCTGTTTGACCAGCTGGGTGAGATCCTCTCCTCATCCCTACAGTCAGAACCACAGGAGGGAAGGATGCAATGCCCTGCTAGGTCAGAGCCTCTCTTGAGCTCTGTACTGTCCTGATGTGTAACTCCTGCAAGAGTTATTAGTGGCTCCTTGGAGGAATTTCTTGGTACTGCCTTTTTATGAGAATACACTGTAAACACACTGTATTTACAAGTGAACATTACCATCAGTAGGTCCAGTTGTTTAAAAGTGTCTGACAAACAAAGCTTGATAAAATATGAAGAGTTCACAAAATGTTCACAAAATTCTTAGCCTCTGAGTTACAGCCCTGCTGCTTATCTCAGGTATTTCTCATGACATTTCAGCACTGCCAGTTCAGGTTCACTTGTCAGTTTTTGAAACAGAGATGGAATCCTCATATGCTCCATTACAACATGAGCTTAAATTTTGCAGTAAGCCATTGCACAAGAGATGGAAAGTACAGCTGCTGTAAAGATCAGTAAGGACAGTTAACACCATTAACTGTCTAATTCTTGTTTTGTTTCAGATCCCAAAACTGACAATGGGATGAGCTCAGGCCTTTGATCACTAAAGTGTCTCAGGCTGTTTGCAGACCAAGGAAAATAATCAGAACGTCCTTTGTGGAGTAAAGAGTAAGACAATTTCTGAGTTAAACTTGTTTTCTCTGTTTAACTTACACTAGTACTTCCTCCTATCTCACGTGACCAGCACAGAAACTCTCGAGCAATTATCTTGCCAGCAGATTAGCTTTTTCCAGGCATTATTAGCATGAGTAGTTCCTGTTTACTGCTGCCAGCAAACTGATAAACTGCTTCTGCATTAGGCTGGAGTCCCATGTGTGTCAGCTAAACACATAAAAACAACTGCTGTTTTCTTCCTTAGGAAGCACAGGCTCTAAATATTCCCAGCCCATCGCTATTCTCCCACCACGGGACAACCACAACACTGTTCATGGCTGGATGAAGCCTCTCTAGGAATTAACTTCATTATTTCTGCACTGCCTTTCAACAGTGTCCAGTCTGAGTGCACACGCAATCCATAACAGTGTCTGAACATGGAAAGGAAAAACAGCCACTGTGGTCTCCTCTGGGTCTCAGGAAACCCTCCTTAAATCTCAGCACTGTTTGCAAGACTTCTGAAACGGAGCAGCATAACCCCTTCCCATGCTGAGATAAACCAGATCTAGACTGAGCTGCTTTGACTCACAATCCTAGCAGGCTGTAAATACAGGCAATCCATTTGAGGATGAAGATCCAGATGCTGTAAGGAGCAGAACTCAGGTGCCAAAAGCACTTATGGAGAGAAAGATTATCCTAGCCAACACTCAGACCTAAAAGGAGTTATCCAACAACAACATACCTCTTCAAGGGGAATATCACGGTCACCCATCTGGACTTTGTTATCTGTCCTCTGAGCCACAAACACATGTTTGATGCTTGGACAGTTCTTCACAGCTTCATCCACAGTTGCCTTCAGCTCTATGGTTCGGCCTCCCCTGACTCCCTGGTTGTATGTGATAACTGCTTTGCATCCAGCTAAAAAGAGAAAGAATGAGCAGACATTCCAGCCTGTCTTCCAGGCTAGTATGCACACCCAACTTTCATTACTTTGGGGGTGATGCATAGGGCAACATGTGTGGCAAATACTCAGAACTGCTGTCAGTCAAAACCAGTCAGTGTCACTGATGAAAACACTTTAAAACCTGAGACACACAGAAATTAAGGGTAGCTGGAACCTCCATAGGTTATCCAATCCATCTCCTCCACCTTAAGGCAGGGTCTACTTCAGCTAATCCCCTTCTGACAGCTATCCATTCAATCTTCCTAAAACACTCCAATGGCATCTACTCTACCCTTTCCCCAGCAGTTCACTCCAAAGCCTATCACAAATATGAGGAAATCTTCCCCAACATCCAGCCTAAGTGTCATTCACTGCAGTTGAAATCATCCATCCCTGCCTTGCAAAGCTGGCATGCAGAACAGCTTCTCCCCAGTTCCCTGTGTGAGGGATAACTAAAAAATGTACTTGCTCTCTGCAGATCAACTCCACTAAAAAGAAGGAAAGAACAATGACAATTTCTGCAAGATTTACTCCCTCACACTAGCCACAAAGACACTGATAAAACTGCTAGGACATGAGCCACTGGCTATTTCCCTCTTCTGTTGCTATTCTTAGCATCACTTTTTACCTAATCACAATATACAAATACTTTGGGGCTGAGAACAGCTCTGTCTGCTGGTAGAAGGGCTCACAGAGCAGGGGCAGGCTGCCAACACTTTCAGTACTATACATAAATCACAGGATCCCAATTGAGAATGCAGAATTAGTACTGTCCAAGAGTATCAAAGAAAGACTGCAATTATACTGCAAAACAACAAATCAGGCCCTATCCCTAAGCTCTGGCTCTCCTTTCACTGCTGTCAAGCAATAACCCAGTGCACACTGAATGTTAAGCAATTATTAGGTATTCTAAGATTGGGTATTCTAAGGCCAGAGGACACTGCATGTGTCACTCAGGAAAAGGCTCCTCACTGCACTCTGCAGGGGAGAGCGAACTGCCCTGCTAGGAACAATGAACCAAGAAAACTCCTTCTGCCAAGGAAACACAGGGCTGGGATATGCCTTGGAGCAGTGAAACAGAGGTGTCTGTTCCCCAGTCTGCATCTACTCACNAGGCTCAGTCAGAAGCTACTGAGAATACCACTGAGATAAACACAAGATGAAATGGAAGTGTTGTCCAAAGACTCGCTGCACTGTTTAAGTCGGGCAACAGCTGGAAGTGCTCCACAACCAGGAGCTTCTCTTGAAATTGCAAGGGTAAACAACACATTTGAAAGCACAAGGAAAGAAAGGAGAAGTCTGGAGGCACTTGTATGAGGGGCAAATTTTACAAGATTCTCATCATGTTGGAGTGCTGAATCACCTGCAGCCCAATAGCCTTGCGGAACACAGGTACTGGTGCCACTCTTGCACAGAGAAACTCAGGAACACCAAGAACAGGAACAAAGTCTCTTTTCATGGGACTCTGCTATGACATGGTGGCAATAGCAAAAGCGTTCCTCAAAGAAATGAAAAAGCATTTTGTGGGCAAGGGCTTGCACATTCCCTTATTCTGATGCCTGCACAGGGGATAACAAAATTGCAGGTAGACCTGGGACCAGGATGCTGCCACGGACTGAACACCTCCGTATGCCCGCAGTGGAAGGGCTTTGGGAACAAGGGACACTGTGCCAGGTGAGGAGTGGTCTCATGCCAAGGGAGGAGGTGCAGCACAAAGTGCTGACAAGGGGCAGCAGAGCACTCCTTCCAGTGCCAACCAGAGGAACAGACTGGCAGAGGCTGCCAGGAATGACAGCTGTCCTTTGGGTTCACGAACTCACTGAGTACCAAGGCCCAGAGAAGAGAGACATCTTCTACTCTCCAGCATGTTCATCACCAATCTGCCACCTGTGAACCCTCAGGGGTTCTAAGCTATATCACCAAGGACCCTCATAACTTTTAACAAATAAATTAACTTTGGGGGATTGCATTCCCTAATAAGCTGTAAAGCATGAATCCTTATCTTATGTATCCTCTTCTCCCAAAACTGGCCATAGCTACAAAAAAATTCCAATTTTCAACTGGTGGCTAAGCTGCAAATAAAATGAAAAGTTGCTTGTGATTCATCAAAAATTACTTTGCTTCTTTTTTTAAACCCTTGCAAGCTGGAAATAAAAGCTGAAGTGCTCTGCCTTGTAAATATCTTATCAAAACTATGGGCTGAGAATAAGTAATTTTTGGAGTGTTCACTGCTTAACTTGTCTTAAACCAAGAGAGAAGACAAGGAAAATGAGCCTCAAATACAAGGCACAGCACTTCATATTATTTATTCTAAGACTATTCCTGTAGTATCAAGTAAATAGTCCATTTCTGAACTCAGAGAGGTGGCCAGATGTGTTCAGTGCCTGTTTTCTGGCAGTAGCTGGTAAGAGCTGCCCCTGCAGAAAGCAGGGATGGAGTAGCTGCACCCCAGACTGAATTCTCCCTAATCCCTTATAGTGGAAGATCAGCCTAAACTCTAAAGCACCACGCTGAACACCTCTTCTGAAGCCCC
>VWZV01003219.1:13077-23434 GCA_013397155.1 Irena cyanogastra | reverse complement strand
CAGTCCCTCCCAGCCCGTTCCCACACCGCAGTCGGGGCTGGGCTCCTCGGCCGGGTGGCTCTGGGCACTGCCCAGGACCTCGCTGCCCATCAGGAACACCAGCACGCTCCGGAGCAGCTTCTGCGCCTCCAGCATCGCCACCTTGGGGCTGCTCCAGCCTGGAATTCCGCGGGATCAGCCCGGGGCGTTCCCGGGCCGTTCCCAGCTCCTCCTCCTCCTCCTGGCAGCACAGCTTCCCTGATTCCAACTCACCCTTCCTCTTCCCTCTTCATCCCAAATCCCCTCTTCCTTCTCCTCTCTAAACTCCCTTCTTCTCATCCCAAACTCTCTCCTTCCTCTTCTTCCTCATCGCCAAACTTTCTCCCTCCTCTTCATCATCCCAAATTCCCTTCTCTGCATCCCTAAATTCCCTCCCTCTTCCTCTCCACCCCAAACTCCCTCCTCATCCCTAAACTCCCTCCCTCTTCCTCACCCCAAATTCCCTCCCTTTTCCTCCTCCTCCCAAAACCTCCTTCACTCCTTCTCCTCCTCCTCATCCCAAACTCTCCTTGCTNAAAGGGGAAAAATGGGATTTGGGATCATGGGGGGTGACTCTATTATCTCACTCCTTTTATCCCACCCCAATCCCCTTCCAGCAGCAGGGCCATGCCCTGATCCACCTGGAAAAATGGGAAAAACTGGGGAGAAATGGGTTTAGGGATCACAGGGGGTGATTCCATCCCAGTCCCATCATCCCCTGTCCTTTTATCCCATCCCAATCCCCTTCCAGCAGCAGGGCCATGCCCTGATCCACCTGGAAAAATGGGAAAAACTGGGGAGAAATGGGTTTAGGGATCACAGGGGGTGATTCCATCCCAGTCCCATCATCCCCTGTCCTTTTATCCCATCCCAATCCCCTTCCAGCAGCAGGGCCATGCCCTGATCCACCTGGAAAAATGGGAAAAACTGGGGAGAAATGGGTTTAGGGATCACAGGGGGTGATTCCATCCCAGTCCCATCATCCCCTGTCCTTTTATCCCATCCCAATCCCCTTCCAGCAGCAGGGCCATGCCCTGATCCACCTGGAAAAATGGGAAAAACTGGGGAGAAATGGGTTTAGGGATCACAGGGGGTGATTCCATCCCAGTCCCATCATCCCCTGTCCTTTTATCCCATCCCAATCCCCTTCCAGCAGCAGGGCCATGCCCTGATTCACCTGGAAAAATGGGAAAAACTGGGGAGAAATGGGTTTAGGGATCACAGGGGGTGATTCCATCCCAGTCCCATCATCCCCTATCCTTTTATCCCATCCCAATCCCCTTCCAGCAGCCGGGCCATGCCCTGATCCACCTGGAAAAATGGGAAAAAAGGGATTTGGGACCACAGGGGGCTCCCCCATCCCAACCCTCCCAACCCACTCCCCTTTGCCCAGATCCCCCACCCCAATCCCTATTATTTTTTTGGGAAAATCCCCATTTTTTGCCTTTCTCTGGAGGCAGCAGAGGTGGCTGCGCAGCAGGAGCCGGGAATGGCGCAGCAGCAGCTGGGAATCCTCGCTGCCCTCGTCCTCCCCCAGGCACAATTCCAGCTCTTCCAAGAAAACCTTTGGAATATCACACCTGGATCATCACCAAACCCCATCCTGAAGGGGGTTTTCCCAGGATTTTTGGGATACCCACAGTTCCCAGGGTGTCCCAAACCCACTGAAATCAATTTCCTGGGATTTTCAGGATTCCTGGAGTTCCCTGGGTGTCCCAAGCCCTTCCCTAGGGGTGATTTTCCCAGGATTTTGGGACTCCTGGAATTTCCCCATCCTGAGGGTTATTCCCAAATAATTTCCCTGGGCTTGGGAAGGACACTCCGAAATAATTCCCCTGGGCCTGGGAAGGACATTCTCTGGATTTCCCTGGGTTTGGGAAGGATGTTTCCAAATAATTTCTCTGTGTTTGGGAAGGACATTCCCCCATTTCCCTGGAATCCCCTGGGTTTGGGAAGGACATTCCTAAATTTCTCTGGGTTTGAGAAGGGACATTCCCAAATAATTTCCTTGGGTTTGGGAAGGACATTCCCAGATTTCACTGGATTTACCTGGGCTTGGGAAGGACATTCCTAAATAATTTACCTGGGCTTGGGAAGGACATTCCAGCTGCAGCAGGATCTGGGTGAGCTGGCACAGGGAATTGGCTGTTCCCAAGCGATCCCCGAGCCTCCGGCACAGCGAGCGGAGCAGCAGGAAACTCTCCAGGGCTTGGATGGGCTGGGAAGAGGCAAAATCCTTGGATAAACTCCAAAAGCATCCCAGGAATCCTGACAAAACTTCTTCCTCCTCATCCCTAAACCCTCTCCTTCCTCCTCTTCCACATCTCCAAACTCTTTCCCTCTTCATCCCAAATTCCCTCCCTTTCCTCATCCCAAATTCCTTCCCTCTTCATCCCAAACTCTCTCCCTCTTNTGAGAGAGAGACTGAGAGAGACACTGAGAGAGACACTGAGAGAGCCGAGCCACAGCCACGGAGGGACTGAGACAGACTGATAAGGGACTGATAAGAGACTGAGTGAGCCAAGCCACAGCCACGGAGGGGACTTGGTGAGTTTGTCATCTCTTTTGGAGCAGCAAGAGCTTTTATGGTCTCATATTGTTCATTATTTCTTTGTTTGTGCTAGTGAATGCTTTGCCTGTTAAATAAATAGTTTTTTCCACTTTTCTCCAAGGAAATCTTTTCCCGAACCAGTTGGGAGAGGGTTTCCTCCCAAAATTGCCCTAAACCAGGACAACTAATTTTTTGGTGCCCAACGTCAGGCTCAAGAAAGTGGAAAAAACCTGTACTGATTGCATTTTGATTGTGCTTACACTCTATAAATAAAGCAGTCAGTAGCCATGTTGCTTGAATTCACGTTTCTCGGGGTGGAGGCCTTCAAGTGGCTCTGGTCTCTAGGCTTCTTTTCCCCTCTTCCTCCTCATCCCAAACTCTCTCCTTCCTCCTCTTCCACATCTCCAAACTCTTTCTCTCTTCATCCCAAATGCCCTCCCTCCTTCCTTCCTCTTCATCCCAAAACTCTTCCCCTCCTCTTCATGGTCCCAAATTCCTTCCCTCTTCCTCCTCCTCCCAAACTTTCTTCTTCCTCCTCTTCGTTCCAAAGTCCCTCCCTCTTCATCCCAAATTTTTTCACTCTTCCTCTTCATCCTCCCAAACTTTTTCCCTCTTCCTCCTCCTCCTCCCAAACTCTCTCCTCCTTCCTCCTCTTCACCCCCGAATCCCGGGAATCCCTGGAAGTTTGGGATCACCTTATCCTGGAGCCGGTAGAGGGCGGCCAGGAGCTGCAGGGAGCTCACGGTTTGCTCCAGGCTGCGCACTTCGGGAATTCCGTGATTTTCCAGCAGCTTTTTCCACAGGGAAAAGGCTTCGTCCAAGGGTTTGGACAGAGCTGGGGGCACACAGAGGTCAGGCAGGGAGGGGGAATCCCGAAAAAATGCTGTTCCCAAAGTGGGATCATCCTGGAAAAGTCATTGTGCTTCCCACAAAACCTCAGCAGTGGCGCTGGAAAGGCTCCTCCCAACCTTCCAGGATCCCAAAAATCCCTTCCCAACCTTCTAGGACCCCAAAAAACCTCATCTCAATCCACCAGCATCCCAAAAAATCCCTTCTCAGTCCCTCAACATTCCAAAAAAAAAAAACCAAAAAAAACCTTCCCAACCTTCCAGGATCCCAAAAAACCCCTTCCCAATCCTCCAGGGTCTTCATCCACCCCAGAAAACCTCATCACTCATCCCAAAAAACCCTTTCCTAACCTTCCAGGATCCCAAAAAACCTCATCCCAATCCACAGCATCCCAAAAAATCCCTCCTCAATCCACCAGCATTGCAAAAAAAAACAAACCCAACCTTCTAGGATCCCAAAAAACCCCTTCCCGACCTTCCAGGATCCCAAAAAACCCCTTCCCGACCTTCCAGGATCCCAAAAAACCCCTTCCCGACCTTCCAGGATCCCAAAAAACCCCTTCCCGACCTTCCAGGATCCCAAAAAACCCCTTCCCGACCTTCCAGGATCCCAAAATGCCCCCGGGCGTGGCTCACCGGTGTCGGAGCTCCGGCTGCAGCGGATCCCGTCCCACGGCTCCGGCCGCTCTCCCTCGGGATCCCGATCCCATCCCGGTCCCGCATCCCGGCCCCGCCCGCGCTGCTCCCGAGCCATGCTCTGGGAAGGGATGCGCAGCTCCAGGAATGCCCCAAATCCCAGGAAAATCGCACCCCAGGATGGGTTTGGGGCACCCAGAGAACTCCAGGAATCCTCCAAATCCCCAAAATCCCAGGAAAATCGTGCCCTGGGAAGGGTTTGGGGCACCCAGGCAACTCCAGGATTCCTCAAAATCCTGGGAAGGGATGGGGATCTCCAGGAATCCCAAAAATGCCAGGAAAATCACACCCTGGGAAAGGTTTGGGGCACCCANGGATCCCGATCCCATCCCGGTCCCGCATCCCGGCCCCGCCCGCGCTGCTCCCGAGCCATGCTCTGGGAAGGGATGCGCAGCTCCAGGAATGCCCCAAATCCCAGGAAAATCGCACCCCAGGATGGGTTTGGGGCACCCAGAGAACTCCAGGAATCCTCCAAATCCCCAAAATCCCAGGAAAATCGCAACCTGGGAAGGGTTTGGGGCACCCAGGGAACTCCAGGATTCCTCAAAATCCTGGGAAGGGATTGGGAACTCCAGGAATCCCAAAAAATCCCCAAAATCCCAGGAAAATCGTGCCCTGGGAAGGGTTTGGGGCACCCAGGCAACTCCAGGATTCCTCAAAATCCTGGGAAGGGATTGGGAACTCCAGGAATCCCAAAAAATCCCCAAAATCCCAGGAAAATCGTGCCCTGGGAAGGGTTTGGGGCACCCAGGCAACTCCAGGATTCCTCAAAATCCTGGGAAGGGATGGGGATCTCCAGGAATCCCAAAAATGCCAGGAAAATCACACCCTGGGAAAGGTTTGGGGCACCCAGGAAACTCTGGGATTTTTCCTGAATTCCCCAAATCCCAGGAAAACCCCTCCCACCTCTTCCATGAGGGCCTCGAGGGTGCAGATGTGGAGCCAGAGCAGGGCCTGGGCGTGCTCGTCCAGGAGCTGATCCCGGATTTGGGAATTGCAGGTTTGGGAATTCTGGGCCAGTGACTCCAGCAGCTTCAGGGCCTCCTGGACGGCATCCAGGGCGGAGCTGCGGGAAAAGGGATCCCCAAAATCCTGGGAATCGACCCCAAAATCCCGGGAATGGGATGGGGGATTTGGGATAAGGGAAATGGGATGAGAGATTGGGATGGAGGATTGGGATCAGGACTGCGATGGAAGAACGGGATCAGAATCGGGACTGGGGCTGGGATCAGCACTGGGATGAAAAAATGGGATCAGGACAGAGATCAGGACCAGGATCAGGGTTGATGAGGGATTGGGATCACAGTTAGGATCAGGGTTAGGATCAGGATCAGGACTCAGATCAGGATCAGGATCAGGCCGGGCCCAGCACTCACCAGTCGGTGTGGGCGCTGAAGCTGTGGTTGCACAGGAGCTGTCCCAGCTCCAGCAGCACCACCGCCCTGGGCAGGCTCCGCTCAGGGTCCGGCACTCCCAGGAGGTCCCGGCTGCCCCCCGGATCCTGCTGTCCCGGGGGGTCCCAGGCCCCCTCGGGGTCCCACAGGCTCAGCAGGTCGCACAGGACGTTGTAGCGCTCCGGCCCCGTGGGGCCCCGCAGGGATTTGTAGGCCTGGAGCTCGGCCAGCAGCAGGAGCAGCAGGGCGTCCCCAGACAGGGGCTGGGAATGGGATTGGGACTGGGACTCCAGGGCGTCCCGCAGGGTCCTGGCGTTGGGATCAGAGAAACAGCGGGGTTTGGGCGGGGTTATGGGATGGGAAGAAGCTCCAACTCCATTCCACCTTCCCCTACCCTAGGAGGTTCCCGATTCCCCATCTCAATCCCTCCCACCCCATTCCCCCCATCCCATCCCAACCCCAATCCCCTCACCCCATTCTCCCCCTCCAAATCCTCCATCCCAATCTCCCCATCCCCCATCTCAATCCCTCTCTCTGTACCCGCCCATCCCAACCCCCAATCCCTGATCCAATCCCCCATCCCATTCCTCATTCCAATCCCTACCCCAATCTCCCAAATCTCCATCCCAATCCCCCCACCCCATTCCCCGATCCCAAATCCCCATTCCCCCAATCCCAAATCCTCCTCCCCTCACCACAGCCGCAGCTCCTCCGCTCCCTGTTTGGCCGCCGCCGTCTTGATCCTGGCCCAGAGCGCCACCGGCTCGGCCACCGAGGGGCTGGGCTGGCCCGGGATGGGCTGGGAACGGTGGAAACGTGACCCCAGCCCTTGGGAACGTGTCCCCAGTCCCTGGGAATGTGTCCCCAATCCCTGGGAACGTGTCCCTGATACCTAGGAATGTGTCCCCAGTCCCCATGAAGGTGTTCCACATATCTGGGAATGCTGGGAATGGGTCCCTGATACCTGGGAACGTGTGCCCAGCCCTTGGGAACATGTCCCTGATACCTAGGAATGTGTCCCCAGTCCCCATGAAGGTGTTCCCGATGCCTGGGAATGCTGGGAATGCGTCCCTGATACCTGGGAATGTGTCCCCAGTCCCCATGAAGGTGTTCCCCATATCTGGGAATGCTGGGAATGCGTCCCTGATACCTGGGAATGTGTCCCCATGGCCAGCAGCCACTGGGCCACGGTGTCCAGGGCGCGCCGGGGCTGGCCCTGGCAGCGCCAGCTCTCCGCCTGCAGCCGGAAGCACCTGTGGAGCTGGGGGAGAGAGAGTGGGAATGGGAAATGGGATCGAGAACAGGAAATGGGGTCGGGAACGTTGGGATCCTGGCATACCCAGTGATCCCAGCCCTGTCAGTGGTTCCCAGTACCCCCAGTGACCCCATTCCCCACAGGCCACCCCAGCATTCCCCGCTGATCCCAGTGTATTCCCAGTATCCCATACCCGATCCCAGCATCCGCAGCGAGTCCAGCACCCCATCCCAGTACCCTCAGTAGCCCATCCCAGTATTCCCAGTGCCCCATAGCCCATCCCAGTATCCCCAGTACTCTCAGTGCCCCATCCCAGTGCCCCCAGTGTCCCATCCCAGCACTCCCAGCGGCCCCAGTATCCCATCTCTACCCCCCAGTATCCCCAGTACCCCATCCCAGTGCCCCCAGTACCCGCGCGGGGGTCACTCCGGGCCAGCTGTAGCCGTGGCTGGCCAGCACCGCCCGGCACAGGGGCTCGCACACGGCTCCGGCTGCTTCTGGAACGTTCTGGCTGTGCAAGGCCTGGCCCAGGCGGAAGGTGGTTCCAGCTGTCCAGAGGGGACAGAGTGACCAAGGGGACAGGGAGGGGACACTGCAGTGACCCTTCCTCATCCAGAGCTGATCCCAGTCCCCTAAGTATGGGGTGACCCCCTGGACAGCCGGGATGGGGACATGGAGCCATGGGGTGGCACTGACCACTGGGGACACGGAGCCCTGGGGTGGCACTGACCACTGGGGACACGGAGCCCTGGGGTGGCACTGACCACTGGGGACACGGAGCCCTGGGGTGGCACTGACCACTGGGGATGGGGACACAGAGGCCCCATGGTGGCACTGACCACTTGGTCACGCAGCCTTAGGGACCTCCTGGACACCTAGGGATGGGGACGGGAGCTTCTGTGGTGGCACTGACCCCTGGGGACGGGGACAGGTGGTGGCACTGACCGGTGATGTCGAGGAACTTGCCCCTCTCAGCCTCGGGCAGCCCCTCCAGTCCCTCCAGCATCCAGGTGACACTCTGGACACAGCTCGCAGTCACCTGCGCCAGCTCCGGCCACCCTGAGGGCTGTGGGGACACCGTGGGTCAGCCGGGACCCCAGAGCCACAGGGGACACTGCAGGACCCCTTGGTCCCCAAATTCCAACCCCACATCTCAAGGGAGAAATTTCCAGAACCCCCTCAGGGCACCTTAATCCCCAAATTCCAGCCCCACATCCTACGGGAAATGCCCCCAGCAAGGCTCCGCCCCAAAATTTCAGCCCCAAATCCCACGGGAGAGGCTCCACCCCAAAATTCCAGCCCCACATCCCACGGGAGAGGTTCCCAGCCCTCTCCAGGGATCCAGATCTGTGCCATGGGTACCTGGGAGCGCTGGAATATATCGTGGACGGCGTTGGAGAAGAGCTGGAGGCTGTTGAACAGCAGCTGCTTCACCATCACCTGCTCCCTGATGGAGTCAGAAGGGACCTGGAATGGGAAAAGGGGATTTGGGAATGCTGGGGTGGAGCTGGGAAGGGGAAAAGAGAATTTGGGAATACAAGGGTGGAGCTGGAAATGGGGTCAGGGAATGGAGCTGGAAATGGGGAAAATGGGATTTGGGGGACCAGGAGCTCCAGGACCTTCTGCTGAAGGTGAGGACGGACCCAGGGAGGGCAGGGAAAAAGGAAAAGTGGGATTTGGGGTCCAGGAAAGAATAAAAGTGGGATTTGGGGTCGAGGAAGGGCAGGAAAGAGGAAAAGCGGGATGCAGGGATTTGGGAGCTCCAGGAGCTGCTGCTGGGATGGAGCAAAGTGGGATCTGGGACTGCCCAAACTCCAGGAGCAGCTGCCAGGGCTGGGAGTGACCTTGAGGCATTCCAGAGAATCCTGACCCTCCTCTGCCTCCTCCTCACCTGGGCCAGCAGCCGCCGCAGCGCCCGCCCATGGCCTTGGGAGAAGCCACAAAGCCCAGGGAGCTCCTGGAGGCCGAGGGGCAGCTCCTGGCTCCTCCTGAGCACCTCCCCGAGCTGCGCCAGCACAAACTGGGAGCTTTCCAGCAGCACCCGCAGAACCCTTCCGGAACATTCCGCCGCCAGCGCCGCTCCCGCCCGCCTCAGCGCCGGCCCCACGGCTCCCACTCCGACCCTGCCTTTGGCCAGCACCCGGCTGAGCTGGATACCGGCTTTCAGCAGCTCCAGAGGAGCTCCCAGGGAATTCCCAGCTCCCAAAAACGTTCTGGCCTCCTCCAGGGCGTCCAGAGCGTCGCAGTGCCGCCGGGCTTTGCAGAGGTGGCGGCAGCGCTCCAGGCTGAGCTCCAGGAAGCAGAGGGAGCTCTGCAGGCCCGGAGACTGTGGGGTCTCATCCCTCAGCGTGTCCAGCAGGAATTTCTGGAGCTGCCTGGCCAGGAAGAGCGGGCACGGAGCCCTCTGGGCCTCGTAGAGAGCAGCAGCTGCTGCAGCGCTCTGGGCAGTCTGTGAGGTGAAGAAGGGCGGCCGGAAGGATTCCCGAGGTGAGAATTGCCCGTCCTGCTGTTCCAGCAGCAGCAAGAAGCGCAGGGCGCGGATCCTGGCGGTCAGCACTGCCCTGCCCTCCTCCCGTGGCCGTTCTGGCCCAGCCAGAGCGGCCGCAGCTTTCCAGAGCACCCCAAAAGCGTTGGAGGCGATGGCGGCCCAGTCGCTGTCGTGGTGGCCGCGCCGCAGCCGCGCCCGGAGCAGCTCAGCCACGCTCCAGGTGTGGGGCCCTGCCCAGCCCACGGCGTTGCGGAGCACGTGGAACAGGATCTTTTCCAGGTACAGGTGAGGCGGCTCAGGGACCAGGCTCAGGTAGCTCTGGGTGGCCTCCTGGGCCAGGGCTAGCAGCTGGGTGCCGTGGGCTACCAGTCCTCCGGGCCGGGCTAGCTCGGCCACGCAGGTGCGCAGGGCGTGGTCGCAGGCCTGGACACGGCGGGAGCGAGGGGCCGAGTGGGCGTGGAGGCTTTCCTGGGGGAAAGAGGGATTTGGGATCAGGGCAGAGCCCTCCCAGGGCATTTCCTGGGGGAAAGAGGGATTTGGGATCAGGGCAGAGCCCTCCCAGGGCATTTCCTGGGAAAAGAGGGATTGGGGATCAGGGCAGAGCCCTCCCAGGGCATTTCCTGGGAAAAGAGGGATTGGGGATCAGGGCAGAGCCCTCCCAGGGCATTTCCTGGGAAAAGAGGGATTGGGGATCAGGGCAGAGCCCCTCAGGAGGCATTTCCCGGGAAAAGAAGGAGTCAGAACCAGCTCAGAACCCCCCAGAGGTCTCACAGTAGGATCCAGAGGTTTTCTTGGGAAAAGGAGTCAGAACCTAGCCCAGAATTCCCCACAGATCTCCCCAGCAGGATCCCGAGGTTTTCCTGAGGAAGAGAGGGATCAGAGCCCAGCCCCTCCCCGGCTCACCCGGATCGTCTCCAGGCGTTCCTCGATGCCGGCCCAGCCGTCCGTGCTTCCATCATTTCCATCATTTTCGTCCTTCCCGGCCATCTCGGGGGCTTCTCGTAAGGGGCTTCTACGTGATGGGGGGCTGGGGGGGGGCAAGGGGAGGTGTGGGACCCCCAGAACCCCAAACGCCACAGACCCCCAAACCCCCCTAAGCCCCCAGCC
>VWZV01003217.1:0-43378 GCA_013397155.1 Irena cyanogastra | reverse complement strand
CTCAAGATCTCTGTTTTCAAGCATGCCTACCTCCCCTGAACTCCTTTGTTTTTAAGGACTGCTTCCCAAGGAACACTCTAAATAACTCTCCTAAATAAGCCAAAGTCTGCCCTCCAGTAGTCCAGTGTAAGAGTATTATTGATGTTCCTCCTGACTTCACCAAATACTGAGAACTCTATCATTTCACGATCACTATGCTCCAAGTGACCTCCAACCACCACATCTCCCACCAGCCCATCTCTATTTGCAAACAACAGATGTAACATAGTCCCTCCGCTGGTGGGCTCACCCAGCAGCTGTTACAAAAAGTTATCCTCCACACACTCTATGAACTTCCTGGACTACTTCTTTCCTGCTGTATTAAGTTCTCAGGAGACATCTGGTAGGTTAAAGTCACCTACAAGAACAAGGGCTGTTGATTGTGAAACAGTATCTAGCTGCTTATAGAATAAGCTGTCCACCTCTTCTCCCTGGTTGAGTGGACGATAACAATAACAGCAGGATGTCAGCCTTGTTGGCCTTCCCCTTAATTCTTACCCATAGCCATTCAACCTCATCATCATTAGTTTCAATACCCATGGCATCAAAACCTCCTTAATAAAAAGGGCCACCCCTCCACCTCTTCTCCCTTTCCTGTCTCTGCTGAAGAGCTTGTAGCCATCCAGTGCAGTGCTCCAGCCACGTGAGTCATCCCACCATGTTTCTGTGATGGCAATCATATCATAGCTTTGCTGTTGCACCATGGCCTCCAGCTCCTCTTGTTTGTCACCCATGCTGCATGCATTGGTATACATGCACCTCAGCTGGGCTGCTGATTTCACCTCTAACTCAGGTTTATCACTCTTGGGCCTGCTTCTAGAGAGCCCAGCTGCATCCCCTTCTCCCTTCAAATCTAGTTGATGAAGGAGGGATGGCTGTGCAGGTAAACGTGCTTTATCCTGTGCTGCTGTATGGCTGCACCCTATGAGCTGGAAGGAATATAGGCTCGAAAGCACCACCAATCCTTAGGGTTGCTTGCAGAGCACTAAAACAAAGGGTGAAAGAATAGTGGAGCAAATGAACATGAACCATACAAAAGCTTTTACACAAGAAGAGAGTAAAATAAAAAAAAAAAAAAAGAAAAAGAAAAATAAAAAGAAAGAAGTTTGGAGATGAGATAATTAGAGATTACTGGCAACATAAACCAACACTAAATGAGCAAGGCTTTCAGAAATCAAGTTAATTTGCAGAGAGCTGAACACTGATCAGAGGTCAGTGTAGAAACAATAGATTTTAGTGGGTAGTCCTTGATCTGGAGGCCTTTCGATTGATTCTAAATATATGCAGAACATCTTTATTAGAAACACAGTGATAATCCATTTAATCAGGACCTATCTATCTACTAGAAAGCCTTTAGGGTTCTGATATTAAAAAAAAAAAATAAAAGGCCAAAAAATGAAAGCCAATAATAGCCAAAGACCAAGACCTATTGAGATCTTTGCTGTAATGGGGATATAGTAATGGTGTTCATCAAATAAAAGCGATATGAAGGGATTTTAAACCAAGATAAACTTACTTGCCCTTTGTCATAAGACAAGAATAATGAGACAGTGGATGAAACTGAAAGGAAATAAATTCAAGCTGATAAAAGGGAGGATTTTTTTTATACATTGCATAATTAGTCAAACTCACCATCATAAGATTTCACTGAGACATAGAGTTTAGAAAGAAAAACAGGCATTTATACAGGTAATGAGGACATCTTTAGATAAGATGAAAAAGAAAAAAATAATATAAAGAGCATTGCTTTGTGGCATAAATCAAGAACTAGCTTAAGGTGGAAGGCATTAAGAAATGGTATGACCATCACAGAGATTATTAGTATTCTTTATGAGACTGAACCATTGTCCTGAGCATGAAGGCAGATACCCTCATACTTTTGATGTAGTATATTTGTCAAACCTTCTAGTTTCATAACCTCCAGGTCTACAAAACAGGGACTGTAAGACACTCAGCAGATGTTAAGAAGCAGAAAATATTTGGGCATAGAGTAAGGAAGAATTTGACAGCAAGAGGAACAGGGAAAACTCATACTTGATTGGTCTCATTCTTTCTGCAGTAGCAAGAGACTGCAAAAGGCTGTGAATTTTAGCGCAGCTTGAGTTTAGCTACTCCAGCATTCTGTTTCTGCCTCAGTGGATTCTGCCTCCATCAGCATCAATGGAATTGGAATAAGGCTTTAGGGCAAACATTTAGTATAGACTTAAAATCTACAGTTTTATTTAAGCAACTTCTCTGGGGGTATTGACTAGTAAATCTTTGAAAAAGAATTTTAAATGTCAGCTTTTCTTATATCACATGGTGGTACTTTGCTGTTTAAGAAGTGATTATTCTAGTTCTGGCTTGCAGGATGATGAATCATCGGGTGACACACCAGTGTGCTTTTAACACTGTTGAGTTTGCATCAGGGGTTGGTTGGTTGATCTACAGAAGAGAAAGCCAGGCCAGAACCTTAACTCAAGAGTAGATCTCTGTTTCTACAGTACTTGTAAGGGTTTCATGGTTTTCCTGTTTTTCTATTTTGGGATTCCAGTTGTGGCCTAAAATGGAGGATATATACTTGTGGACTAAGGTTGTATTTAAGAACTTAACTTCTTCAAGGACCAGACATGCAGTATAGGGAACCTGTGAACAGGGTTGAAGAAGATCCTAGACATGTGCTTGCAGCAGCAGCAGGCAAGCTAAGTGGGTTCAGCCAAGGATGTCCAACTTATGTTTATTTATTGGGGTTGCAGGAGGCAGCACTAGAGCTGTCACTGTTAGCTTTATGAAAAAGGAGGAATAATGTGCTGCACGGTGGAAAGAAAGAAAAGCAGTGTATGGAGGAAGAAGTAGTACCAGCAGAATATCTGGATCACTAACTAAGAGCAGAAAGAAGGCGCCATTGTAAATACTGGAAGCAATTGAATTACAATGGTCCCATTGTTTACTAACTCAGTTTTCTATCTTTAGACAAAAAAAGAGAAGCCAGAGAAAACAGCAATCATTTGAGCTCTCAGCCCCATTTTGTAAATCACATACATGGAAAGTGAGCCATCCAAAATTTCAATCTGCTATGATTCATTCCTCTCTAGTTTTGATTTATGATGATGTGTTGTGTGCTTCATGATACACAGTGTGATAAAGAGATGCCTAGTCTAGAACACTTCGGCAGGTGGGTTGGAGAAATCTTTTTTAAAATAAGTTGCATTCAAAATAGTTTTAAGAAAGAAAGATGTCAATCCATTCTTAAAAACTTATTTTCACAGGACAGAAAAATATATATGTATAGATACACATAATATATCCACCCAATATCAAGGCTTTAAGCTCCCATTTGGCAAGCTATTAGCCAATTACTTTGGATTTCAAAAATTTAATCATGTAAAAGTCAATGTTTTAGTCATGTAGAAGTCAATACTTTAATGGTTTACTTGTATACTTTAAATTAGACATAAACCTGCTGAATCAGCATCAGAGTATTTCTTTTTCCCAAGATGACATTAATAATCATGTTTTGGATCATTGGCTTTCCTACCCACCACAAGTGTTTGTATCTCTCTCACAAGAGAAGCAAGGAGCTCCAAGTGCACCTGTAGCCATCTGAAATCTCAGAATAAGAAGCTAGAAGGGAGCTAGGATTTTGACTCCTCATCCCAGTTTCTTTCTAATGCCACCCTTCCATCTAATTCAAGCCTATCTGGATCGCACATCACTGGGTTCACAAAAAAAGAGGAATACTATGCTTCATACAGAATGCATGTCCTTTCAGGTGCTATCTGCTTTCAGAGCTGTGTCTGCTTCTTCTACATTTTAACTTTGATCAGTTAAAATAATGCAGTCCTCAAATAGCTTTTTTCCCCCACTTGGGTAAATTTCCTTAGTCTTGCGTTTATTTAACTGCACATATGTATTCCTGTATAATACTACATGTTGCAATTAGAATACCCTGCAGGGTGGGAAGGCTGAGCTTCTTTCTTCTGCTGTTTCAAAAGTAAACAGGTTTTTTATCCTTTTCTATGTTGTCTTGTATTAGAAACCATTCTTGCATTCCTGGATTTAGAACAACTGCCTATGTATGCATACCTTTGAGTAAATGTCTATGTGCACAGAAGTTTGCATATATGCATATGTAGAATTAGTTCTGTGAACAGATACCTGTTTGATCAACCATGTTTCCCTTATTTTTTTATCTCTCTGAGCCACCAATGACACATCAGGATATGACTAACAAGCTCTGCACAGAGAAACAGTATTTTATCTGTAGAGTTGTTTATCAAAGACTGTTCCTTGCAAACTGGTCACTGCAATCATAAAACAGCATTAGGCAGCATATATGATTAAACTGTTTTTGTTGATAGAATGTATTTATCTGACTTTCTTTTTTCTAAGGGATTTGCAAGCAGCTCTTTTTTTTAACTTTAGTCAAAATGTAATCACTCTTTCTATCCAAATGTTATGCATTGTTCTTGGAGTATTTTTCACTGATAAAAAGCTTCTCAGGTTTTTTTTTTTTCTGTGCTTATCTTGAGATATGAAGAACCTGTTATTGTTCAATACTGAATAGTGGAGATAATACCCAATTTCCAAACCTTCAAGTGGAGCTTCATCTTGTATTCAGTGAGTAGAATGAGATATACATGACAATTGGCATTTCACATACCTTTATCTACAGTTTTTCCACTCAGTCATGAAGTTATACATAATACTTTTGGAGAGATGTGAGAAAGGAAGGAAGAAGACTGAAATTAAAACCAACCAAACAAAACACCCTCACAAAAGTAAAATCTTTTTCTTATTGCCTTTGCTACAGCTTTCCAATAATTATGAAAGAATGACATGTAGTGAAATCAGAGAATACCATTTCGAAGAAAGAAGCATACCCAACATTCTTCTGTGTTCTTTCTAAGGCATCAGTGATCTTAAAAATAAATGAAAGGTCATTATCTGACAGTTGAAGTACTAAAGGCTGAAATTTAGCAGGATCAGACACAGTCCTGCTGGGAAGGAGGGAGAAAACAGTCTGTCTGCATTCTTTCGCAGCTTCATGAGCTCATGCTAAGTATGACTGGTTGGCATAGGAATTTCTACTTCCATGACACCCCGCATGAATAACTGACATCAAAGAGTCTCACTGATGTATGGTGGTCTAAAGAACTATTCATGAATTGCAGTTTGTATTGCACCTAAGCCCACAGTCTGGCCAACAGTTATTATTATTAAAGCCTGTGAAAGTAAAGTCTGCCATTCTGAGAGCATGGGACAGAGAGGACCATCAGCAGGGACCTTGTCACCCTTTGTGAGAATGAAGAAGTGACTTGAGACAAAGATGATGAAAATACAGACCTTGAGTCCTTTGCCCGTTCCAAGTTCTGCTGGCTGGTGACTGAATTTAGCAACCTGTTCAGTATCCTATGTGAAATTTTAGCATTTAGTCTCCACCCAACTTTTATACAGGCACAAAAATTACTACCGTATGTCCTTGTTGGTGGTCACAGCAGAGAGGCTGAATCACAGAATCTCAAAATGGCTGAGGTTGGAAGGCACCTCTGGAGCTTACTTGGTCCCACCCCACTGCTCAGGCAGGTTCACCTGGAACCAGTTGCCCAGGCACATGTCCAAATGGCTTCTAAATACCTCCAAGTATGGAGACTCCACAACCTTTATGGGCAACCTCTTCTGGTGCTTGGTCATCCTACAGTAAAAACAGGGTTGATATTCAGATGGACCCTTCTGTGTTTCAGCTTCTGCCTACTGCCTCTGTTCCTGTCACCAGGTCTCACTGAAAACTGCCTGCCTCTGTCATCTTTTTACCCTCCTTTGGAGTATTTTCAGACATTGATAGATAGATTGTAGACATTTGTAGCCTCTGAGCCTTTTGTTCTCTAAGCTTAACAGTCCTAGATCTCTCAACTCCTCCTCACGGTTAAAATGCTTCAGTCCCCTAATCTTTGCAGCTCTTCTTTGGATTGCTTCAAGTATGTCCATGCCTCTGTTCCAAGAAAGCTAGAACTTGTCGCTATGACGGTGAGAGAACGACACAGACTCCAAGGCTGATGTTCAGGAAGAATCTACTTTATTACAGAAGTTCTCTACTTTTATACTCTATTCCGATTTAACTGGACCGGATTGGTCAACTAATCAATACACTGTACCTAGTTGGCTGGCCAGCCCAACCTTTTAGTAAACTATCTTAGAAGGAGAGAAAAAAAAGGCAGAAAGAAGGGAAAAACAGCCCGTGCCTATTGTTACAGGAACAGGTTATCATTATTTTGGCTAGGACTTCTCTGCATCTCTAGTCAACCCTGAAAAGTACAGTTTCCTCACTCCCTGACCAAGGTTGTGGGACCACAAGAACTGGACACAGTACTCCAGGTGTGGCCTCACCAGTGCTGAGCAGAGAGGAAGGGTTCCCTCCCTTGACTTTCTAACACTTCTCCTAATGCTGCCCAGGACAGCAGGATAGATGACAACAAAGATTTTTTCTGGCCTCTCACTCAAAACCCTGATCTTTCCTGAGCAAGGATGATGGCAGCACTGCATGCTGAAGCCTGGACTGCCACTGTCTGTTATTTAAACGGCCATTCTGCTGGTAAACACAGAAAGTCAGTCTTTAGGTTTGTCAGTCCAATACCTGCTCAAATCTAGGCTCTCTTTTCCTTCCTTTTCAATATAGAGGCAAAACCTTGGCCATGACCATTCACACAAACCCTGTCTTGATATCCTCACTCCCACTGGGTTTGCACACAGGAACAGCAGGAATGGTGCCAAAATTAATGTGTCACATCAGATAAAACCAGCTGCTATTGTCCAAATAATATTAGAATAATTTTCATTCCTTCTATAATACCCTATAGTCTAAGGCACTTATGTATTTAAACCTGAACTTTTTACCACAGGAAGAAAAAAAGCCCAATGTAGAAAAATTACAAAGGAATTTTTCTGTGTTTCTATTTTTTTATGTTTTGGAAGATATTTGATTAATTAGATTGAATGAGTTGTTTGGACACATCTAATCTGTAAAGATTATAAATCGGAAGTATTTTTTAACCATAATAATACCTATTCTGCTAGCACTGGCACTTATGCCATTTGGTTTCCTGCTACAATCTCTTGATTTAAATTGAATGTATTTATCTGTATATCTTTCACGTTTATACACAAAGCTTGCTGATTCAGCTAACACACCACCCAAAATGATGTAGTTCTGCAAAGCAATGAAAGCACACAATTATTTCAGCCCGATCTGTAGCTCACATCTTAGTACAGAAGCCATACCGGATGAATTTTTCTCTCCCAGCATAGCCCCTGGTAAACTAAACATCAGCAAAATGTTGCTGATTGCAATAAACTGGCTATATCTTCTAGTGAACCTTAAGCTTTCAGTCAGTCTCACATCAAGTGTGCATGGATCAGATTTTAAAAAGGATGCATGACCTAATACTTAACAATAACAGAAAAAAACCCCACTGCTCATTTTACTGGCTATTCAACACAAGATATAGCATAAACCTACTGTCCTAGTTTCAGCTGGAATAGAATTCCCTTTCTTAGTTACTGGTACAGTGCTGTGTTTTGGACTCATTACCAATATAATGATAACCTGTCGATTTGGTTGTTGCCCAGTAGTGCTTATTCTCTACATCAAGAACTTTCAGCACCCATGCTCTGCCAGCCAGCAGGTACACAAGATCTGGGAGGGAGCACCACCAGAACAGCAGACCTGAACTGGCCAAAGTGATATTCCATACCATAGACCATCATGATCAGTACATAAACCAGGGGAGCTGTCTGAGAGGGGCCAGTGTGGCCACTGGTCAGCAGGTGGTGACAATTGTATTTGGCATCACTTGTGTTTCTTGGGTTTTATCTCTCTCTCCCTCTCCTGTTTGTTGTAAATAATGGGAATATTAATAATAATATTTTACATTTTTCAATAATTAAGCTGTTCTTATCTCAATCCAGGAGGTTTATTCTCTTTTCTCTGATTCTCCTGCCCATCCTATCATGAGGCAGTGCAGCCTGTGAACAGCTGTGTAGTACGAGAGAACACAAATTATACCTTTTCTTCAAATCTTTTTTTTTTGCTTTAGAAAGGAAGATATGGTATTTTACGTGTTGGACTTGATGATCCTTGTGGGTCTCTTCCAATTCAGAACATTCTGTGATTCTGTGATCTTGCCCATGTGATGGAAAATCAAAGCAAAAAAAAAAAAAAGCCCTTAGACTCAGTACATTTTATAAATTACTGTACTAGGCAAAACAATCAATGAGAAATATATTTTAACAAGGAACATCCATTTAACCACTTCCACCATGGCATCCTTGAACATCATGCTGTTGCTTTACTCACTGTTCATCATCACTCAAACATTTTCTGTTATAACAGAGCATGCAATCTATCATTCAAAAACTTGTAATCAAGATGTACAGATTATGTCCCTAAAACTCAGCACAAGCATTTTAAATAATCAATTGGTATTTAATTAACACACAATTGCTTCTCTAATACTGCATCAAATCCTCTTAAAGTGTGTCCATAATTCCCACTAGAGTGGTAATGTCCTGAGAGTGGAAGAAATACCCTGCGATCATTAGAAGAGTATTGCAAATTATGGAGTTTTTGTCAAGAGATTAAGCACTTCCAGAATCTATTACACATGGAAAAAAAAGGCACTTTAGAGCAGAAATGAATTATAGAACTTCCTTCCAATACTTTAAAATACATTTTTTGAATAAACATATTATCTCACCATTCTTTCTAACTAATGTACCTGAGACTTCTGCATTGTATTTTTGACAAAATATGGCACAGGAAAGTGCTTAGGAAAAATGATGCTAACACAATTTTTGTCAAGTTAGTTGCAGCATCTCACCTATGAATACAGGCTGTGAGAATTGGGGTTGTTCATCCTGCAGAAGGCTCCAGGGTGACCTTATACCTGACCTTATAGAAGGCCAAAGAGGGACTTTTTTTACAAGGGCATGTAGTGACATGATAAGGGGGAATGGCTTTAAATGTAAAGAGAGTAAGGATAGATTAGATAGTAAGAAGAAATTCTTTTTTTTAGGTAGGTAAAACACTGGAACAGGTCATCCAGAGAAGTCCTGGGTGCCTCATCCCTGGAAGTGTTCAATGCCAGGTTGGATGGGGTTTTGAGCAACCTGTCTAGTGGAAAACGGGTTGACCCTGCCCATGGGCAGATGGGTTGGAACTAGATGACATTTAAGGTCCCTTCCAACCCAAACCATTCTCTGATTCTATTAAAATCTAGGAAAAATATTAGCTGCAAAGAGCAAAATAGAAAAGGCCTCAAAATTTCCGGGAGATATTTCCTTCAATTTTTCAAAGAGAAATGGTTGGAAGAGTCCTAATACAAATAAATTCAGGGAAAACACTCTAGTGTTTCTTTTGAAAGAAGTCAAACATTATCTTATAATTGCTTGTTTAGTGAATGAAATAAAGAATTATGATATACATAGACCAATTTTACCCAACTTGTCACACCACAGTCAGAATGTGCAAAAAAGAACATATTTAAGAGGAGAATAATAGTTGTCCTGAACTATTCCATTGTGCCGAAGAAAGGATTAATCAAAGCTGAGATTGTAAGTCCAGCTCTTTGAGGGGACTAAGAGAAATGTAGGTATTCAGCTCAATACATGGTAGCACTTTTTGTGGTGACACCCAGCTTCTTCCAAGCTGTGGTTTCCTCACTGGAAATGTGATCCTTCATATTTAGTTGGCTTTTCACTAACTCTTTTTTTTTCTCTTTCCCCAAGGACCTTGTGAATTTTCAACGCCTTCATAAACCTAGCACTTATGATCTCCTGAGGCAAAGATTTCTATAATCTAATTACTTACAATGTGCAACAGTACTTCCATTTGTTTAGCCTCACTGTCCAGTCACTGTACAGGATTAACTTCTAGTCTTGCTGCTGTGTTACATTGATCACAGTTTTGTGTACTTTTGTCATCTGCAATTTTAATTGCATTATTTCAGTGGAGGGCTGAATAACAGTTCTGAAAACTGATTCACTCCAAACCAAAAGATTATGTACTAGCAATGAGTATTGCATTGCAAAAAGTAGTTTCCTGAGTAAAAATTTGTCTGTAAGTGAAAAGCACCAAGGAGGACTATCCTCTGGAATTTTTATCTGAAGTGTTTCCTAGGTATACCCACCAGAAAATTTCTTATTTTTCAGTCTCATCTCCTACAGAAATAGCACGAGGTGATGATCACATCTCAATATTTGGAGCTACTTAATTCTGACTATATTTTGCAGAAGAAGGTGTTTGACAGCTATTTAGGTTTTCCAGATATTTGTAAAAAACAGACGTGGCCAAACAAAGGAGGAACATCCTAATAATTTTCTCACAGAAGATGCAGAAAGGAGCTGGGCATTATCAGACATGGGACAACCAATCTGGGGGAGAGGATACATGCCTGAACTACAGGAAAGATTCGATTGGACCTTATTTTGTCTTAAACTCCAAAGCTACTCAAATGAACATGGATCTATTGAAAAATCATGTTCCTCATTACACTAGGACAGATATTATTGTTACCATGAAGGACTATTAAAAAATATTACATATATGCTTTATATGTACACATATATATGCACAGACAAATAAGGACACATTCACATATATGCATAGATGAAAACTTTGAGGCTTTACTCCTTATTCATCTCAATTTGCCATTAATTTTATGACCATTTGGAGCTCTTCAGTGAATCATTCTATTCTACATAATGATAGAATATTTTAATCTTTGAAACTGTTAATATGAAGGTTAGCACATAAGAAGAAAACCATAATAGTAAATAAAAGTAATATTAATTTTTAAATATTTTTAATTTTTATTACAATATTAATAAAAGTAATATTTATTCCTTAAGAGGTCAGCTGGTTACATAGAATCCCAGATTTGATTAATATCTTTAACTTATTAGTCTCCTCAGCTTTATTTTTTTCTTTAAAACATTTATGTTAGTTAGCCACATCAGCTATATTAGAAGTTCATTCCATCACTCAGCACCTTATTTATCTAATAATTGATTTCTGAGTTCACTTTCTATTTACGTATATTTTCTTTGTCATTTAAACCCCATTCTACTTGACCTGAAAGCTCAGCGAGATAATCAGTCTTAACTTGGAAGGGCATGTTAGATAATACAAATTTTGGACAGCTGTATTCAGCTCATTAGGTAAAAAGTGTCTGGATTGCTGAGCCCAAACTGTGGTGGTGAATGGAGTCATATCCAGCTGGCAACTGGTAAAATGTGGTGCTCCCCAGGGTTCACTATTGGAGTTAGTTCTGTTTAATATCTTTGTCAATGACCCAGCTGAGGGGACCGAGTGCACCTTCAGTTAGTTTGCAAATGACAGCAAGTTCGTTGGGACTGTTGATTGCTGCTTATTCCTGCTGGAGGGCAGGAAGGCTCTAGAGAAGGATCTAGACAGGCTGGATCAGTGGGTTGAGGCCAATGGTGTGGCATTCAACAAGGCCAAATGCTGGGTCCTGCACTTTGGTCACAGCAACCTCAGGCAGCACCACAGTCCGGGGGAAGAGTGGCTGGAAAGTTCCTCCATGACAAAGGATCTGGGCTGTCAAATTTTGAACAGGCTGCCCGGGAATTTGGTTGAACCACCATCGCTGAAGGTATTTAAAAGGCGTGCAGATGTGGCACTTGGTGACATGGTTTAGTAGTGGAGTTAATAATTCTGGGTTAGTGGTTGGACTTGATGATCTTAGAGATGTTTTACAACCAAAATCTAGAGTTTTGTGCTAAATTTGAGGCTTGAACAATTTACAAAACTGATTTTTCTGATGTTATAGGATGAAATCTCCACGTGTTCCTTAACTGTGTTTTTTTTAACATGGACACCTCTATACTACTTCATATTTTTCCTACTGTGCCATCCAACTGTCTTCAAATACATATCGAGCAATGAGTTTTAGCTAGAAAATGAAACTATTTCACTCATCCTCTCTCGAGTATGTGTTCTTTATTTCTTTTACAGGTATGATGTATTATACATCTTGACTCTTAAAGAGTAGATCAGAAAAAAGCATTGTGAATGCAGAGAAGTAGGTGAGGTTGGATCTGACTCAGATATTCTAAGGATTCTTCCTCCAGTCTTGAATAAGCCCTGAAAAAAACACTCAAATTCTTCTTCTTTCCTTGAAATATAGATTACTTTAATATAATGTTTATTCAGTTTTGAGTAGCACTTCCTGTCCCCACCCCTTGTCGCTCATTTTTTAACTTGAAGAAATCCTAGAATTTTATCTTTCTGGAAATCTTAAACCAATATTTTATAGAATGAGTGAGTAGGTATACTTGATGGAATCCCATGTTGCTTTAGCAGGATACAAACTTATTTATCTTTCTGCATGATAATGTCATCTGATTAAGAAGCAGCACTTGCGTGTGTGTTTAAAATGTCATTTTTGTTGTCTCTTAGTCAAAAACTAGGCCACCTATTTTTTAATGACAATGAACTCGGCAACAGCACACTCTGTGAATAAGCATTGTGCTATTTTTGTTCAATTTATAAAATGGAAGTCAAGCAAAATGAGACATTCAATGTTCAGATGATTATAAGAGAGAAACAACATGAAGGCTTTAGATTTTTCTTTTCCTGTTGAATATCGTCGAACTAGATAAAACCTAGCCTCTAGAAAGTAAAAGAACTAATTAAGCAAAACCCAAAATTCTATGTTAGTGCAATAGGCTAAAAAAATGAATACTTCTACCTTGGCAAAATGACAATGTTTGCATTTTTGTTGTAGTTTGCAAATAGTAGTGATTTTACTCTAGATATGGTTTAAATAATCCAGTCTTTTGTTTCAATTAAAAGTTATCTTTTGTTCAGTTATCAAAGAATAACCAAAGTATTGTGTCTGAAATTTATAATTTGCACTGTTTTTTACTAGACTTATAATACCGAAACACATAATTTCTGACAAATGTCAACATCTTACAACTTCACGTAGATTTTGGCTCTTTTCCAGCACACATGGTCTAGTTTAGGTGTCATATTAGAGAAAATCAGGTTCTGCACAGAGTATCCAGCCAAGTGCACCATCTTATTCCCAACTGCTAAATGTTGACAATTTCTTATATGTATATCAGATTACTGTTTAAAACAATATCCTTGGGAATTATCAGCAAACCTTATTTTCTGTTATACACTAATATTATACATGAGAGACAATTATTCAAAGTGTTATGAACAGATGGTGCACTAAAGAAAGAAGAATGGTGTTCAATAATGAAACATAATGGGCCGGTACACTACACAACAATGTTAAAAATCTTCCACCTTTTTGACGCTTGAGGAATAAAATGTAATAATTATTTATGAATCTATATTTGCATGGAAAAACACTGCTTTTCATTAAAATGCCTTCATTCTGGAACCTTTCTGTAACAGATCATTATTTTCCTGGCTTTAGACGGCAGTTATAGATGTCCACTTGTATATGCAGGTGTTCACCAAGGGGAGTTCATGATGAGTCCTTCCTGTTTTCTTCTTTGCAGTCCTTTTAGCCAAGAGTTTATGATAAAAGAACCAAAAAACTTCTACCAGAAAATTAGTTTCAGTCTTAGGATTTTTTTTTTTCATTTTAAATTACAAGTAAAATTAACTGAGCTGGTCTTCACAGCTCTAAGTGGGCTAATTATCCCATTGAATTTTAATTTCTCTGAATTAAACTACTAAAAAAAAAAAAAGTCACAGCTGGATGATGGGGAATATACCCACTCTTGAACTCTGATTAATATAAGTGCATATTAGAAGACATCATTCAGTAGTTTAACATCTCTGAATGATAGATGAATATTACCCAAGAGTCACCTGTCATTCAGACCACCTATATCAGATACTTAGTGTGAAATACATCTCTTTGTTCATATTTTCCCTTAAGGCCCATGTGACTTCCCGTACTGTAGTATTAGGGAGCTAAAAATTCTTATAATGTCGTATTTATATTTCATTAACAGAAAATAAGGAATAAGGTCTTTAAATCATCATTCTTCACAATGCCTTTGAGTCCCTGTTTTGGTACCTTTTGTATTTTCTAAAGGGCTAACATTGAGCCAATAGCTTTGAAAGAACTCAGAGGGAAGGAATGGACATCCCCAAAAGACTAGAAGAGCTTTTCTCAAATATCTATCCCATGGATCATAAAGTGACTTTGAAGGACTGTTTGAATAAAATTAAGTATTTCCATTTTTGATCAAAAGTGTAGGAGAGAAATTATTAAAAACTATGATGGAAAATTTAAGGAACGCTAACGTCCCTAACAGACTGACATTTTTGAGTCAGTTTTAAAATGAGAGTGCTATGAATAACCAGGTGATTTTATCCAAATCTATTCAGCCATTCAGAATTGCTAAAAATGTATCAGACATCTCCTTCCATCCAGTAAACAGAAAGCTGTTATGCTGTAGCTGATGGTTTGGATTCAAGTTAATATCCTAAATAGAGAAAGCCTCTTCTAAACTCATGAACTCATGAACCTCTTAAACACATTTTGTTCTTTTTTATTATGTAGTTATATATCTAATGCAGTATCAGTTGCCTCAAAATAAATTTGATTTAAGATTATTTTAGTGTTAATATAACCATAAAGTGCTAATCCCTACTGCAGGACTGAGTTTTTAATCTCTCATTGAGAGGGCTTTGAGAAACTGCTGCTATTCTTAGATATAGAAGCCAGGTACTGGTTATTAATTATGGATAAGCCTCAGAAATTTCAACTTTGAATGAGAATCTTACAGCAGTAGGTGTTTTACTGAACATCTCATTAAATAATTTAAACTAAATATTTGAGAATCTTGGAATCGTGAAATGTTAACACCTGAAACCTCTGGCTGCACTTGTCCTATAATTTCCTTGCACTTTTCTGCTTTTCCCACTGTTGAGCTACAACAAGGTGAAAAGCAGCTCTAATTGACTGACTCCCATCCTCCAGCCAATGTTTTGGCAGGTGCAGGCATCCTGCAGGTGGTCTCCCTGGAGTCTACCAAGAAAGATGCTTGGCTTTTGGGATCTGCCATGGAGCAGAGTGTCCTTTCCAAAGGACTCACTCAATTGATGTGGACCCTGCTCTTCATGGCACAACAAAGACAATCTACCAGGTGGCTTGTGGAGTACTTGATGATAAAGAGTATACATCCCCTGACTTCAACTTCTCTACATACTCAGGCCTTCCAAACATTATCAAGGGTTTGTCCAAGGCAGGATGAGAGCTGTAAATAAGATAACTGGGGAAACAAAAGAAAATTTCCCTGAAAAATCTCAGTGTGGTTGGTTGAAAGTTTTTTTTGGTTTGGTTTTTTAACTGTCACTTTTCTCTAAAAATTAAAGAAAATGAAACATAGTTGTAACAGTGGTACTAGCTCAGAATGCATAATCTAACCAGTCTTGTGGCATTGAAAGGAAGAGTTAACAATTTATTTACAAATTAATAATTTTTATTTAAGTAATATTGCATCTTCCAGTCCTGTTAATTTTGCAAGATGCAAGTCTCATTTATTATTATGTAAGTTTTTAATGAAAATAACTATAACAAGAAAATTAATGAAAATTTATGAAGAAAAATGAATGAAGCAAAGAAAACTTCTACTGAGGTTTACTGGCTTATCCTTTATTATTCTTCTATATGTATTATATATGAAATGCAAACAAATGGCCAATCAATTATTTTCTTCTCTGATGTGATACAATGTAAACATTTTCTTTTCATATGTCTTTTAAAAAATATGTTTCTTTTTATCAGAGAAACTTTTTTTTTTCCTGTAGCTGGAAGTGTGTATTTTAGCTGAACCATTTTTTGTCTTATAGTCTGAAAATCACATTTATTTGAATCTGTGACTCTTTCTCTGGACCAGATCCAGAAAAAGAAAAATTAGTTTTGGCTTGACACTAGTTAAAGCTTTTTAAGTAAGTAACATTCTGATTCCGTTGCTGAAAAATGAGAAGGAGAAAGCCAGATAGTTTCTCATGATGATCTTTTGCTTCATGGGACCTTAATGTCCCTTGGAACTGAATGCAATGAACAGATAAAAATTCCTCCACAGAATATCCAGCTGGGAAACATATGCTTCATGTCACCTCTCCAAATCAAAATTAAGATCAGAGAGAAGTAGCAATGGAGTCTACTGGGAGATGAGTTCAGATCTGAAAAGATGGGCAGCAGTACAAAAAATGTGCTGAGAATATAAGGAGATTTCATACATATACAACCACCCTTGGAGAAATTTTGTTTTAATATATAATAAACTTCAAATTTGAATTTCAGAACATTGCATTTGCAAAATTGCTCACACAGAGAACAAAAGCATAAATGACAGAATGTTGCTTCTGCAACTAGTTATTTTTCATACTGTTCTCTTGTTTCATAAATATATATTTACATCCACCTTAAGGTGTAACTACTGAGAAAATTCTAGAAATACAGCCATAAAATAACAATAAACAGGAGCATAATGAGAACTTCTAACAGAAGTTTATCTCAGAATTTTTTCACCATAAAGAGCCTATTTTACTGAGACCATGTAGCTCTGCATTTAGAGGTTCACATATTATCTTAGTGGTTAAATATGATTAAAGCTCTAACAATAAAAATTCCATCAGTAGGAAAAATTAGTAGTTTAATTTATATTTGTAACAGCGAGAGAAAATATTTAAAACATACATTTTTCATTTAGATGCAAAGATTCTAAGTTTTTTTAAATTTATTACTCTTCTCCTGACCCATACTTCTTATCTGTCCTGAAATACCTGGTGTATTGCTGTAATTTTAAGTTTATTGTAAGAGAAAGCAGGTGTCATAAAATGGCTTCTATTACATGGATAGTGGGGTTTTTTATATATTAAGTAATGTATATTATGCTAGTCTTTTTTAAGCTGTTTCATCCTTGCCAGATTCTATATGCACTTAGCAGGAAAATCTCAAATCTCTGGGCCATTACACAAACTGTCAACGAGAAAAGTGAGAAAACTAGGCAAAGAGCATAAATTGCATGAGAAGAGTGGAATTAATGTTGAATTTAAGTTTTCTCACAAACTCCATTTAGGGTATTTAAGATTACTCCAAATGCATTATATCAAGAATGTGAATGTATTTGTTTTCCATTAAAGTAATGACATACTGCATGATGTTCTTTTAATGCATGATTATTAGTAGTATTTGTGTTGCTATTACTAATATTTTTTCACAAAAAATATTTCCGAGGTAAAAATAAACCATAAAAAAGCTTCCCTGTAGAATAACCAGATCTTTGTGGCTGAAAGGGAACCTCTGCTTAGTCTTGCCTTGTTTTATTGTATACAGCTGCCTTGGTACCACAGTCATGCCAAGAGTTCCATGTAAACTCTTCCTAAGGCTATTCTGAATATTACTGTTGCTGGCTCCTTCCTTGAGAAAAAGAATAGCAAAACTGCTGTGAAATCAGGAGAAGCCGTCTTGATCTAAAAAATGAAAATCATTCAGTTATACAATTGTCTTAAAACCACTTCTCAAAGGAAGATTCTTCGACAGTGGTTTTGTTTACGAGCAAATTTGAAAGTTTACTTTCACCAGACAAAAAATTTGATTTCCAGGGGGTGTTAATAGTTATGCAGAAAAGAGATATAACGTATCATAGAAGGCATTGCCTTCCCTTATTTATGATTTTATCATTTCGTCTTGAACATTTATATGTATTCATTATGCACTCAATTTTGCACTATATTATTCGTTTGTTGTTTGCTATTTATTTGCCCACTCAGCAGGGTACAGATTGTGTGTGGGCGTACGTTCTTGCATTGTGACTGCACAGCTTGTTTGTGGAGGTTTGTAGCTATCCCAGGACAAGCTTGTGGAGTCATTGCTACACAAGAACTGGCACTGTGCAAACGAGCCAGTTATATTCCCAGCTCTGGGGAAGGTGTGAGAGAGTGTCCTGTCAGGCTCTCTGCCTCATTCTGCCATTAATTTATTTGATAGAAGCGATGGAAATTTAGACCATCTTGGGACAAGGCTCAACTATTCTGCCCTTTCAGGAAAATAGTTTGTCTTCTGAAGGACAACATTTTTGTACCTGGAAGCCTGTCTGTGCATCATGTACTTCTTATATGAATTGAGTCCTTCGTGGATTAGTTTTGTGGAAAGATCATGATTTTATCCAAAAAGTGAATTTTGAATGAGTTTTTTGAGGAACCTCTCAAGGTTACTAGTGCAGATTACACAGGGCATATTTTATGCTCATATGAAATCGTGTTCTTTGTACTTCTGTAGATATTTATTAAGGGAAAGGCTAAACTAACATGTCACCTAAGTGAAGATATTTCTACATCTCCTTTCCTTAGCTTTGTTGAATAGCTTTGCTTCAGGATTGAAACCACAGACCTGAGGGAACTGCCTTTGGTAGAGGTAATGGGAATCATCAGCCACTGGTTATGAACTTCCAGCCGTGAAATCCCAATGAAGCAATCTCCAAGAAGCCGGGTGATTAAAACTTGTTGAAGAAATCAAGGCAACAATGCATATATATATATACACATATATATATATGCACTAAAACACTTGAGGGATTTTAGACAGCAAACTGGGAAGATCTGCTCTCTGACAGATTTGAAAGTCTGCTGAGAATGCTCTTACTTGAGAACATGCTTTACTGTATCTCACACTAGAGTGACAGGCTTGTTATACTAGGGGATAGAAATATAATCCCATCTAATGGAGGGTAGTGCTCAAATCTCCTGACCTCCCAGGGTAAAAATTAGAACAAATCTTAGATGTTTTTGAACAATTCTGGTTCCTTCCTGTAAGAAAAGAGATATTTCAACAAGAAAAGTTGCTCTAAGGTAACAAGGATGATCAAAGGTATGACATGGCTTCTGTAAGAACAGTGTTTAAACGCAGCAGTCTGACCTGGAAGGGAAATGATCTAAGGTGGATATGGCAGAATGTCAGAAGTGTCAGGGAGAAGGTAAATAGGGAAAGATTGTTTACTGTCTCCTCTAATACAAGATGTAGGGAGCATCAGATAAGACAAGTATGTCTGAAGTTCTAAACAGAAAAAAAGGGAGACATTTCAGGTGTAGCTATCCATGGAATTCTCTGCCACAGGAAATTAGACATACTCTGACTGTAAGTAACTGAGTGTCACACGCATGAAGGAAAAGAAATAGTGACAGCTACACAGCAAGAGTAATACCTCTCTACATAGTGTCCCTAACTGCTATAGATTTGATGTATATTTTAAGGAGTGCCTTTGCAGCGATTGCTACACATCTGCTATTGGTTTTGTCAGGTACAAAAAACTGGGATAGTTGTTTCTTTGGTCTGAAATAATATAACTTATATTATTCTTGTAAATGTTTCTTGTTACAGAAAATTCTATTACCTAACTGTAATTCCTTACCAATGTCCACAATTCCCATCAAGGATTACACCTCACTTGGAAATTGTTTTCTCTGGTCACAGAGGTAAAAAAAAAAAAAAAAAAATCTGTGACTTCAGAGTCATGAGGTAGCTAGAGAAGCTTGCCTTTACAGACACTATGCCAGGAACAGGACGGGGCTCTGTGAAATGCCAGGAGCTCGGAGGAAAAAAAACCCACAAACATGCAAGCAAACCAAACCCTTCTGCATAGTCTATGATATCAAGTAAAAGTTGATAATACTGTATAGGTATGTAGTAGTTAATTATGTTTGGGACTATTTCAAGTAAAGAGCACATGATTGTCTCTGTGTGAGAAACCTGCTCACGCCTTGCATGTGTGTGTATGTGTGATGAGTTAAATTAAACCTGCAAGGGAGTAAAGGGACAACTGTTCCTAGTCACCTGTCAGTGAAAATGTCCTCAATAATTTATATATACAACATGTGTCATAAAATGGACATATGCTTTCAGAAGTGTCTATATACCCATGAAAGTTTCAAGAGCTAATCTGAAAGGAAATGAGACTGTTTCTTCTGAAAATGTCTCTCATCATATTTAGCACAATATCTCTTTTTAGGAAACAACTAAAGTTTTTGCTTTAATATACACTGTAGTGATATAAAATAGGGTTATTTTCATTTTTTTTTTGAGACACAAGTAGCAGTTTTGTATACAGATATGTTCTCTCTCTTTTTTTAATATTAAGAAAGCTATCAGTCTCTGGTATAGACCACACATTTCAGAATAATGTCTCTATCTCGCCATTGATGATGAGCCGTTTTTTTCAGAATTGGTGACAGAACATTACAAAATTTCCTTGTTTATTCTTTTGGTTGCTTAAGTTTACAGTTTCATAATAATATCTTTTGACTGGTTAACTTGGCATGGGTTTCTGATTACTTGGGGAAATAATCCATTCATTAGTTCTTTAGCTTTCCCTGAAATTGCCTGTGATTTCACTCTCTAAGTAATCCATAAGAATATTAACTAAAGAGGAGTGAGTGGGTGGAGGTAACTGTCATTATTTACATTTAGGACCTTTTGATAAAGAATACCTGCCCAGTTACTGTCTCATTTCTGAATCAGTAAATAGTATTTGTTGCTTTCTTCTAATGAGCAAACACTGAAAGGAGAGAAAATTATAGTGATGGTCAAATTCAATTCACCAGACCAACACAAAAAAAATTAAGTTATGTCGATTTCATAAACTGAGATCACATTAGACCTCAACATAAAGAGCTTTAATCCTTTATACTCTGAAGGTGTTATTACTCTTAAAACATTTCAAACTATTATTACAGGAAAGCATGAGACAGTGACTAATAGCATGCATTTTTGTCGCAATTATGTCCAAACTGAAGCAGAATACAAAAAAAGGAAAATAAGTGTTACATCCACATCTACTTTTAATATCATGAGCATGAAAAAAAGAGAACAAGAAGCTGGGGCTTTAGCAGAGGGCTTAAAATGACATTTAAAAAATAAAATTGATTGATCATAACTATGGTGGTCTTAAATGTTCCTCTTTGGTTGTAAATATTCTTCCTTATTTCTGACTTCCAAACAATATTTTAATAAAGCTGGTGTATTATTTTATTGGTCATCTCTTGATTTCTGCTTCATTTTCTGCATCCTGTGATTTTACAGATACAGTTAATAAGCAGTTAATCAGCTGTCAGTAATACATTTGTTAAAATTTTCAGATAATTGCATTTAGAGTGATCCTGTCTGGAATATGAAGCAGGTATTAACAATGCTGTCCTTTACTTCAAGTAGCTAAGGTTTTTGTCTGGAAGATGAATGCATCTGCTCTTCTCTTGACAGCAATACAAAGCTTTCAGCTTCTAGAGCATCCTGTCAGCCATCACTCGTCTCACTTTAAATCAAATCATTTTACTCCATATCACTTGCATATTAATGGTAATTAATTATATGCTATATTTGGCAACAATTGCATGTAGATTCATTAATGAGCCTGATACTTGGTTTGTTATGTTGTTTTAAACTTTATAACAATTAGTAGAGCACATACATCTAAAAGAGTGGGTCTCTGTGAATTCTTTTCTTATGTCTACCTGTCTGTCCTTGACGATACTGTGATAGTTCAAAGATGGCTAAATAATCCTACCAAGTGAAAATATATTGATTTAAGGCCCTCAGGATCTTGTACACACAGGACACTGATGGATAGAATCAAACCATTTCACTTATGCTGAGCTAATAAAGAAAAATTCCCCTTTTTACTTTTTCTTATTAGAATGAGACATATGAACTGCTGATATTGCCAATTCGTCCATTATGTATGTGTAGGCATCAGAAAGTCATGAACTAAAATAAAGAATGAAAAAGCAATGTAAAGCATGTTCTTCAAGAATAGAAAGGATTACTGGTTGGAATCTTTTATGCACATAGAAAAAACATACACATCCATTCTGATGTACAGCTTATTAATTTTAAAATGCAGTTTTGGACTTGAAAAAATTTTATTTAGTGTTTTAATGAAAATTTTCAACTGTAAGACAATTGAATTGACACAAACTCTCAAATATGTAAACATTTCATTAGTTTTTAAAAGCAACATAGCCAGACTTTCCAAATATAGCTGAAATGTATATTTCATTGCAACAGCAGTATCACAGTTAGCTCTTACAGTGGAAGTTACATCTATACAGATAATTAGCTTTACAGGTTATATAAATCCTGAAGAAGGAGCACTGCACTGACATGGTTGGACTTGTTCTTAAAACTCCTTCAGAAGCATTGCTGGTATAAACCTATCTCTCTTCAAACCCCACATTTTGGTGAGAAATATCACTTTGTAAGTGAAAAAGGGTAAAATCAACCAACAATTAGCATTTTTTGTCTTTTGAACTTTCTTCTTACATGTTTGTTTTAGAGGAAAAAAAAGGAGAAAATTAATCTATATTAACCTACAGTAATAGATTTCTCCTCTAGGTTTTTGGTTTTAAAACTGTGGGGGCAAAATGCCAAACAACTATCAATGTAAGCCTTAGTAAATTGACTCTAATACAAATATTCTCCAAGTTAATCCATCCTTTGCCTTCAAGTAGCTTTCAGTCTAAAAGGAAACTATGAATACTGGTCATTCAGACTGGTGTTAGAATGGTGTATACTTCAAACAATCTGAGAGTTCTCTATTGAAGATGGCCTAATTCACTCACAAGGTAGGTGCTCCTGATGGCAGAAAGAGACATGAAATGTAAATTGAAGCCTACACTTCATCACAGAACCTTGAAGCAAGGACAGGAGTCTGTGAGATGATTTGCTGAAGGACCAATGCAGGGTTTCAAGGAGGGAGCAACCATACTGGATCTAATTGCCGGCTAAGCTAATTCTTAATGGGCTAGCAAGAGCAGCAGTAATAATGCCTAGACCTAAGCTGCATTCATATTTGCTGGATAAACCCAATATTTCATAACTGTTTCCTGAATCTTCTTTTAATATTCCCTGAATCTCCTTCTAGCTATTCTCTTTGCACAGAAGGGCTATTCCTTTCATGGTTAAAGTATGACAGTAATGCACTGGAACACATCAGCATGAAATATAGGGGTTTATTTTTATACATTCTTGATCGTATTTTTTAAATAATAGATACTGAAACCACTTTAGGGTGTAACTGAAGAGACCTTTTGAAATGTCCCTGCTGGCTGTATTGTGCTGATGAGCCTGATAGTGAAACTGGCCTTGCTGATATAATAGTGTCTTTGCTAGGCTGTAAACAATGGCTTTAATCAAGATCCTAAATGCTTTACAGACAAAATGTTTTTTCAGGGTTTCCTGATTTTATGGAGTCAGAGAGTGTTTTGCTTTTGCTCCCATTGTGCAAATCTCCCCACCCTCAATGTCTTCTTATCCTTATAAATCTTGACAACTAAAGACAACTGCTTAAAGTACTTTTAATGCACTGACAGCTGTTAATATTATAAATTTCTTTATGTTGTAAGTAATTTCTTTGCTCTGTCTTATTGAAATGGAAAGAAAAGATGTTCTAAGAAAATCCTCTTGGGAACAGGTTTCATTCTGTATCTGAAAAATGCACATGAAAAAGGCAGAGGTTAACCTTTGTACTCAAATCCCTTTCACCTTCTAAAATGTTATGTGCACTGGGGAGCTGAAGATTACTAAACAGTGCACCCATATCTCAACAACAAAAGTAATGATTAGGATATTGGGATGCAACAGTAAACCAGAAGAGAAAAAAGCATTTACACACACAGTGAAAACACCTTTCCACCCCTTTCAGTTGTTTGTTGTGGGTTTCCTATGCTTCATTCCCAGCCTCAACCTTACCCCTCCACTGCAGATACCTCTCTTCCCGGCACTGTTGTTGCCGCAGGTTACACCCCTTCAGGGAGACATGGAGGGTTGTGGTCAAGGCATAGTGGTTTAACTCTGCTAGCCTCTCATTTTAAAGGTCTCTCTAACCAAGTGATTCTGTGATCCTGTGATTCTGTTTTCACCCTTTTCTTGTGCTTCAGGTGGGTCCTCCATGGATGCCTGTCCCTTTGGAGGAGTGGAGTGCCAAAATCTGAAAACTTGGTGTCCTCTCTATTCTCTTGCTCCACTTTTCCCTGCCTCCCTCCTTCTCCCCAGCATTTTCTGCCCTTTCTTAAACACACTTCCATGGTGACAGCACCATCTTGGCTTAGGGGCTGCAATGGATCCATCTGGAGCTGTCTGTGTCTGGCACAGGGCAGCCTGGTCCTCTGCTCATGGAGGACACCTCTGCAGCCCACCACTGCCAGCACCTGGGCAATGCCACCAAGACAATTTGCATGCAAATTTACAACTCTGCATTGCATGTTGCCCGAGGCCTTTGACAAGAGGGCCAAAGGAGTGAACATTCTTCTAGTCAGAGTCACACTCAGTTTGCTGCCTGAGCACAACACAGTATACCACAGTCAACCCTCTGAACCACCTGGGGAAAGTTTTTGATATTTCAAAGTATGGCTTTAATACTTACCAGTGAAATAAAGTGGAGAAGTCTCCTGGATTTTTTTATTAGATTTATCTTATTATGAACAAGAATACTTTTTTGCTTGATTTTTTTTTTTTTACTTTGTAATGTTCTACAGCATACAAAAGAATCAGTGAAATGAAAAGTCATTTAAGCCAAATAATAAACACTTCATCTACAAAATGTAGATATGGAGTATGTTCTTTTCTTCTGGAAGGCACCTCTTTATACTTGAAGTGTTTTGATAGATTATAATTCCACAGAGCTTTCTGAAATTACTTCTCTCACATGTTCCCCTTTGAAATGGAGTCTATTTCCAGTGACACATAAGAATCAGATCTATAGCTTTCACCGCTCATCTTTTGTTCTTATAAGGGCAGGGTCTGAAAAATAAAATCTAACCTGTGCAGCATGCCTACAGATTGGATTTGTGTAGAACTTTTTTAAGGATCCTTCCTCTCCCACTCAGATGAGTCAAAAAAGAGGACAGGAATTAGGATGGTCATGCCAGTATATCTATGACTTGCTAAACCTACAAAAAAAGCCCCAACCTTACTGCAGCCCTCAGGCAGTTCTGATTATTGCAGTAATACTATATAGAAGATGCAGCTATAGCCCTTAATATCTTCTTCACTGATACTTTACATGAGAAATATATTTTTACTGTAGTGTATCCAGGGTTAACAAGAGTTCTTAAATATTTTAAAGAATCATAGAATAGTTTTGGTTGGAAAAGACTTTTCAGACTATTGAGTCCAGCCATAAACCTAACACAAAATCCTCCAGTTGGCATTGAGGTTTGTCTATATTTTCCCTTCAGGAACAGCTACTTAGAGAAATATTATGAAATGCAGGTATAGGGCAAGTGCTGCTTCTGGAGCTTGTTGTACAGGTTTGCTCAGGTGGGGGTGATTTATGAACTCTCAAATGTTGTTGTTCCTCATTTAGAAATTGGTTTTGACAGAACACCAGTATCACCCAATCACCCATCTACCCATATAAGCAGTATTTGCCTCACCTCCTTATGGATTAAGTATAATTTCTAAGTTGCATTAAAAAAGGATACTTCTGTTCCTCACCAAAATAACCTCCAACTTGAAGATGTATGGAGCCCAGCAAAATAAGGCTACTTATATGCCTACCTCCACACATAGCCCTATCTAACAAAAGTAAGCCTGAATATTTCTGCGGCCTTTCCACTGCCAATCACTGAGGAAAATGTGTCTCATAACACTGTATATAAAATTCAGATGTCTGAAGAGATGGAAGGGGACACATGCAAGTCAGTCCTCACAGAGTCTGTCAGCTCCAGTCTGCCTGCCTGTACTCACTCTGATTATAAAATGAGGTAACTCTAGTGTGGTCTCTTGTTTATCCAAGCTGCATTTTCTAGAGAGGGTGTCCTGTCAGCTGGGGATTCCTGGAAAGAAGGAGCTCATATACTTGCCTATTGTGCAATCTACATGCAGGAGCATAGAGTGGCTGTACACCTTTGCTAACAGTCACTCTACCCATAGGTAGGGTGGAACAACTTCTATATGCCCTGACAATGTTTGCGAGTTTGGATTGTTCAGTGCTGTCTTTTTAATTCAGGAAGTCAAACTGAGTAAGTTGAGATTTTTCATCAGACTTAACAGTTGCTTATCAGTCATAATATTTTGGATATATTTTTTTAGGAGGGACTAAATCCAAAAAACCCTGCAAAATCCAAACCTCCAACCCACCATATAGTTCTTTGTATGGTGGGTAGAATGAATGTCACACTGGAATATGAATTCCAATACAAAGCTTTTATGCATGTAAAATGCAAACCTAGAATGTTTTTACTGGCTGATATATTTCTATTCCAAATGAAAAATGTAAGCATATTTAAGGTTCAATAATATGGAATCATATTTTTAGCAAAAGCAAAGAGGTTAGTTTACTGATTTCCATATAGAATATATGCAGTCTATTTTCAAACTGAGATTAGGCACAGTTTACCTTTTGCTGACAGTCACTGCTTCCCCATGAGCTAGAATAGACAGGAATGCCATTCCTATGCTAATTGGACAAGAAGACTCATTGCCACAGCAGTATATCATGAAACATTCGTATTTTATATTTTACTATATGCTTTTCTCTAATCACTAAAAGGTGCATCCAGTTATGCTCATAAATGCATCTATTAGTCCTGATACCATATGCATGTGATGTAGACTAGGGAAAATATACAACAATTTGAAAAAAGTAAAAACTGTTAATGTAATTCTGTCACTGTCTCAAAAAGGTTGATAAGGCATTTCTGTGGTTTGCTGATGCTTTATGTATTTACCAATAGGAATCAGCAAAGTGCCCAAAAATTATTCTTACTTGACAGCTTTTTTTTCTTTTTTTACCTGTGCTTATATTTTTCAATAGCAAATGTAAATTCAGAGGTTGGTAGTGAAAAATGATCAGATTGGACCAATTATTAGGACAATGGTGAAGACACTAAAATAATCATATTAAATAAAATCTAATGAGATGTTGGCACCTTGTAACAACCAGTATCTATATCAAACAAACCAAATCTGAAAAAATGAGAGAGGAAGATGCATTACTGTGTCCCAAAGATATCTTACTGATCTGATTTATAGTATAAGTGACCACATGCATAATAAATGACTTCAGAAGAACAAGGTAGGACAGTGCCATTGGAGCTATGCCCTTGTATCTCAGTTATAGATGCAGCCATTAGCTTTATAATGCTTCCACTTATTCTCCACACAGGAATGTTCCAGCTCTGTTTCCTGAAGTTTGATATAAAAGATAAGCACTGAGAGGATGCACAAAAGAAAAGAGACCAGTCTTATCTTATTCCATCTTTTTTTTTCTACCATAAAAGATTTAGAGTACACAAACAATAGAAAATAATATAAATCAGGTAACTCAACTGAGAGAGCACAGAACCAAGGAGAGAACTCCATTAACTAAAGAAAATCAAGCCCTTTATGAGTGTTAAACACCCAAAAGGATGATTTCAGTGTCACAAATTTATTTTTATGGTTAGGAAATCTGATCAAGTACTGATGTAATAGATTAATTAATATCTGTAGCTCCCCAGCTATTGGAAGCTAATTTTCCCTTTTCTTAAATGAAGCCTTTATAGAGTTGTGGCATTGAGTAGCTGGTACAACTGAGTCATGTGTGTCCAGCAGGTCTCTGACAGGACATACTATAAAGCAAATTAACTAGAAATTTGAAAAAATGGTTCCACCTTTCTCTTCCAGCTTCTTGTCTCACTCACTCGGGTTCAGCTTCAAAGTGTGCTGGCTGGTTCACGAAAGCACCAGTCATGTGGCGTGCTAGAAAACCAGAGCAGAACTAGACGACATTCATTGTCTTCCTGAAGCATGATTGCACATTGTCAGTGTTATGGTTCAGTCTTGAGATACCTCTGTCCGAACAAAGGTGCAACTAAGTCCATATGCCAAAGTCAATGTATGTATCTTATTTAACAGCAGGTGTGAGGTAGAAAGAAATAAAAAAAGATGGCGGGTGGGAGGAGGAGAGGAGAGAGTGGGAGGGGCAAGGAGGCAGAAAAGGGATGGAAGAGAAAAGAGAGGGACAGAGAGAAGGAGAGGAAGAGGGAAAGGGATAGGGCTGTCCATTGCTTCTTTTTGATCCTGCTCTTCTTAGTGGTGGGGACCCAGAAGTCATTCTTCTTTTCAGTATTTATACATTTTAGCAAATTAGGAAATGCTCATTGGCTACACAGTTCTTTTATTCTATTGGTTTAATTACTCCCTTGCTTCTAGTGTTAATTAGTCATATGCTCATTCTTTCTCTTTTGGGTCAGCGTGTTTCTTGAGTTGGTGGGTTGTGATCTCGATGTGATCTCCCCCTGCCAGAATTACCTTTTATCCACGTCAAGCTTATCTCAGCACAGTTGCTGAGTAGGCTTTTCATATGACTCATCAATTCTTTGTGTCCACTATCAGTGATACATTCTTCTCCCCAACTTTTTTAGCCTCCCCCAAGGTCTCAGACAACAGTACCACTTTTATGTTATCTCAAGTTCCTGCTGTGGTTGCTTAACTTACAGTCTAAATTCCAGATATCCCTGAAGACATATTTAGGAGGGGCTTTGGTGGCCACAAATGCCATCTGTCCCATAACTTGAGATGATCTTTTTCTGACTAATGATATGGGTACAAGAAGTTGCTTCTTTATACAGTTTGTCAAAGTGGGAATTTTTGTCTGAATGCATTACCCAGGATGAGCCATGCAAATCATGCCATGGCTGGTATTGCCTTGTTTGGTGATGAGATTGTTATTTGAGGGGGTAATGGGGGTGAGGGTCTTTTCAAAGGTCTTTTCAGGGGCCTTTGTGTGTTTGTTTGTGGTTTTTTTACTTTGTTTATTTTTCCTTGGGTTCTTTCACCTTTGCTCTGGTAAAAAAATACCCAGAAATAATACAATGAGATTTCCCCCCAAATTGAATCTCAATATTTTTCTGGAATGTGTAATTTAAAATTCTAAATTTTACTCAAGAAAAATGAAAATCGAGCAGGCTTCATTGTTCCTCCTCCCATTTCAATATATTTTATAGAAGATCCAATACTGGACTGAAGCAGTCTGAAAAATAGAATTCACCTCATTCACCATTAATTTCCAAACGTTACAGTTAGACCTCTAAAAATCTCAGATGTATTTCAAGAACAAAAATATACCTTCTAAGATCGAGTTCTGATCTTGCTAACTTTGCTGATTTTTATCCTACTGTTTTCCAGAGGAAAGCCTCTCATCTTGCTAAGTGGACACACCCTTGTAGATGCATCTTCAAATGGAAACAAATTAATAAATCACAGGGTTGTAAAATTAATTACATGGAAACTTCGACAGATACAAAACTTAGTGAGGATGGAACTTGACATGTGGTGTTGGGCACAGAAAGACATAGCTTATTACTTGTTAGCTTTTTGATAACAGAAGTCAAAAATATAGAAAACTCTTTCTAATGAAGTTGTTACGTTTTCCAGAAGCACATGTAAAACTGGGTATTTTTAAAACAGTAAATTCCCAATTCAAGGCATAAGTGATTGTTACAGTCATAATAAATGCCAGATAATTCTGCCAGAAAGGACAGACAGCAGACTGGCATTCTCTGAGTATTTCAAGGTCAAATTTGCTAAGAAGTCATCACCTCTGTAGCCAGGAGCCAGAAAAGGACTTCGGGAACAACCGAGAAAGTGTCTGTGTCTGAGACTGTAAATCAAGACATGTCCCTTACAGACCACACTTCAAACAGGAACCTTCTCAATACCCTGTTTTTCCTTTCATGACTGTCTTGTGGCACCTGGCTTGTGGACTCTGCTGATCTGTGATCACACAGCATTTTGCTGTGATTTTATGCAAGTGCAAATGACCATATAAACATGTGGTGGACCACAGCCATGGTATTTCATGGAAAGAACATTCTGATGCTCCACAGCTTCTCGTCCCTTGAGAATTCAAAGCTGTCCATTGGAGTAAGTACATAAGAGTTCATCTTTGTAGAGGAAAAATGAAATTATTTGCCTGTTCTATTAGAATAACATTGTGCATTTTTTAAGAGTTTGTGTGATGCGTCTTATTACTCATTTTTTTGATGACTCCTTCTCTTTTTTTCATATCAACTCCAAACTTGTATATTCCCTCCTATCTTTTTTTCTCTAAAGACTGTAATAATTTCTGGGACTAGTGGTCATATTATATTCATATGCCTTTTACTATATCCTGCAATCACGTACATTATGGGTCACTCAAGGTGAGTGAGCAAATAGAATTTTCTATGAAGCTGTTTACATATGTATGTATACAAATGACAAATGCAGAATGCAATGTCAAAAAGCAAGGAAATGCAATCACGAATTTTTATAGTGGTATTACTAGTCGAGTGGAAAAATGCCTCTGTAAAACAATGAAGTCACCCTGAATCTGTCAGTTAAAAACAATTGCAGCATGATTACCACTAATATTACATGAAGAAAAGTAGTATCTATACAAGCAACAATTAATTTATTTTAGAGCACCTAAAATACCTTTCTTGGTATTGAAAAGAACAATATTTCCTTCTTGCTTTGCCTTTCTCCTTGAAAGTGTGGGGTTTTTTGTTTTTGTTTTTGTTTTTATGAGGAAGTGCAATGTGAATTGGAATAGAAACAAGCACTGGGTTTGAATTAAATTATTTTTTGATTTTCCTTTTAGGGCATGACCTGTAATCCCATAATGCTGAGCATTCCTATAAGTTTAAGTTTTTAACCAGAGAAACCCTGATACCTATTTTAGGTTCCCAGTCCTCTTTGATCTTTTTGTTATATGCTTTGTATTGTTGTGTACCTCACTGTGGTACCACCTGCATCCCTAAATTTTGTTGCCATGAAAAAGGGGTATTAAAAAAAACCAAAAAAAACTTGTGATTTGTGATTCAACAAACTCCAAATATTGTTTAAAATTCTAGGAGTAAAATATATGCAGAATAGAAATGTTCAGGAGAAATAGGTGAAATCAAGATAAAGATTTCTGAAAGCAAGTCACTCGTGGTCCTGTTTCCTCTGTGTCCCTTTTGGGGTGCACATACACACATCTGCACACTGTCAAGCCATTGTGCTGGGGGTTCAGCATTGCTGACTCCAAAAGCATGTAAATTGGACAGAGCAGCACTTTCTGCAAGGACAGAGCTGCAAAGGGAGGGAAAGGGTTGGGACCAAATGCACGAGGTTCATCCGAGAGACACAGTCTGTCCAGAGTGGTTACTATGAATGTGTTTCCATTGAACAAGGCACTGTAGCAGTCGAACAAAGCTGAAGGTCAGCTTCCTACTTCTAATCTAACTGCAGCAATTTGGAGCTTAAATTGGTCTAATTTATCTTGTTTTTAATAACTACAGAAAATTTTCCAGCTAAGAAGAATAAAGAAGCTTGAAGAACAATCTCATTCTTCTCAGCTAACTGTTTAGGGAATATTGCAGGGTCAGCTCCTGTGGTCACAATTATTTGGCATATACTAGCCTGGCTAAAAAGAAAAAAAAAGCCACTAGCTGTGACATCTACACTTGGAATGCACAATCTTTTACAACAAAAGTCAAAAAAACCCACAACAAAACAAAATCCCCATTCCAACTAAAAACAAGAAAAGAAACTTCCAATGTTACACTGATCACTCAAGGAAATACTTGAAAGAATTAATGATACATTATAAATATTTTCTTTTTAATTTAGAAAGGAACTAACTTTCTGATTTTTCATTATGCCAAGACTAAAATTTTTCTAAATTCACATTCTAAATTTTCCTTAGATATCTTAATATAAGTATTTTTCCTAGAGAAGGTAATGTTTATTTGAGGGCAGTTTCTAGTGAATTGCAGGTTTTATGTATGTTAAACAGTAAAAAGGTGTTTTGAATGGTTTATCCTTTGTAAACATCGAATATCTTTGTCTAAATAAATATTCCCAGAAGTAAATAACAGTGATCCACAGCACATCTGCAAAATACAGTCATGCTTTCTCTCTTATAATCTGTCTGATGGTGCTTTGGTACATGCTACCAGTGTACTGTGCACAAACACTCAGTGAGAACAAATTTTTTATCAATAAACTCACCTGACATCATGATCTAAACTGACTGGACCCTAGTATTTTCAGGTTAGAGGTTTTGAATGGCACGTGCAACAGAGTTCAGGAATTTCAAAAATTTAGATCTTCAGAAACATTCCAGCAATATTCTATGAACATAAATAAAAGTAGTTGAAATCCTTAATAGTATTGATGCGATTTTCAAGTATATCTGAAACGAGCTAAACTCATTTACACCTTTGGCACTCAGTTGGATTTCTGTTTCCTAAATCTTGGCTATCATATTCTGCCCATGACTCTTACTCATGTGATTTAAAATTCATGAATTTGCATGAACATAATGGTTTTCAAGTGCAGAAGGACACAACCAGATCTACTGGAAAATTCCATATGACCGTTGCCATAGAACTTCATCCACTTAGTCCTTTCTATGCAAACTACTCATATTTCACTAGCATATGTCTAGCTACTACATTTTAGAAGATATTGAATGATGGTACTTGGCACCTTTCCTAGACAGTGTGTTCAGGTAATGCAATTTCATTGCTCTATCACTGATTGTTTAAAAACAAAAAATGTTTTGTTGAAATTTAAAGTAGTCTGGCTTTAATTATCAGATGCTTCCAGCAATGGCTTTCTCTATGAGGTCATAGGCTTCCATTTTAGATTTTTTATTGCTATGAAGAACATACAGTATACATACCATATGAGTAACATGCTCTTTCTCTTTCAAGAGAAAGACCATCTTGTCACTCAGAGGTATTTCTTTGTCCAGTTTTTGCACCACTTTTGCTGCTCTTCTAAGCTTTCTTCCTTTTTCAAACAGCAGACAGCAAAGTCACAGAAACTCTTCTGGTGTCAGTCTTGACAATGTCACATATTGTGATATACCTCTGTACTGGGGAATGATACTCTATTAAAATCCAATGATTTTCTATTAAGCCTTTTGCCCACTTAATATGCAAATGAAAAGGAATTCAACCTGTAACAAATAGGGAGTTTGTTAGCTGCTGTAAGTGAAATTAATTATAAGAGGTAATATTTGGCCTAGAAAAGAGCTCTTAGCTTGTGTCTCCAGGACTAATAAATATTGTCCTGCTAATCTGTGATGTGTGTATAACACACTAATGTTGTTGTGACACTAGGTGTTTTGATACTTGTCTAATTAACTTACAAAAACATGACAGCCATGGTAATGCAGTCAGTGCTGATGTAATGTGAGTGCATAGGTTATCCCCGAAATCAGGGAAGGTACATGACCACGTCTTTTGTACGAATACATTAATAGATTATTTAAAAGACAGCATTTTGAGCAGTGTTTCTCTGTAGCTTTTTCTCTAAGACAAAATCTATTATATCTGTCACTTATGTTTCTGCCAAACCACGAACATGTGAAAGAAATTACTTCTAGGTTTTATTCTAATGAAAGAACTCCAGACTTTTGCAGTATGCGACAGTTAATTCACATCTTGTCTAGTTTTCTGCTGTATAAATGTTCAACACCCCAGAAATAACTTCAAATGTCAACTAACTACTGGTGTGGACAAGCTTATAAAAAGAACAGGTGTATAACTGGCCATGCCTCTACTTGACAGTCAACACTTTGGATTTTATTGGCCCGATTTATCTCAGCCTCCCACAGACAGCTCATGTTGAATTATTTTAGCTATAGGATCATAGAATCATAGAATTACTTGAGTTGGAATGGACCTTAAAGATCATCTAGTTCCAGCCCTGGCACAGACACCTTCCACTGGACCAGGTTGCTCAAAACCCCATCCCACCTGGCCTTATTCTACTCTGAAATGAAGAGGTTTTTTTTGTATGACTCTAGCTTTCTAGGATGGAGTTGTAAATTTTGGACATATAGATTCTGTTTCAGGGTCTCTGTGAAATTGTTTCTTCGACTATATTAGGACTCATTTAATGACAGGGTCTGATGCAGGCAACAGCTTTAATTGCTTGGAATGAACACCTAGCCACCATTATTTGATACAGTACAAATCCATATGTCATTTGAAAAGGCAGCGATTTGATATTTGTTTCCAGACCACTGAGAGGAACACTGAACAAGGTCAGGCCTAATACTAATGACTGCAAAACATTGTTATCAACGTCCTTGTTCAGGGATGTTCCACTTCACTAGCTACTCTGGGAACAGTTAGTTAGCCAATATTTAATCCATTTAATATTAGCATTATTGATATTATGGAGAGTTCATTTATTCATTGGAAAGTCCCTGATAAAAAGAAAAAATTTTTACACAAGTCTTAAGTATCTTATATTCATGCATCAAGCAGGAAAAAGGAAAACACCAATAAACTCATAGAAACCCAATGTTTTGGAAAACAGAATTCCCCAGAGTTATAACTTTTCAGCAGGAGTGATAATCTCCACTCAGTGCAAATTGTGTAAATAAGCATCCATGGACAATGTATATTTGTTGAACCCAGTTTTCAGTAATACTTGTGACAGAATTTCACAATGGATCACTGTGATTCCGTGGTAATTTTCTTCCTTCAGCTTAATAAACCTTCTCAGGCTGAAAAAGGGACCTGCCAGCTAAAAACCATCATCAGTTTTCTCTGGCTACATATTTTAGCTATGACTTAAAATAAAAGTATGAAAAAAATTAAATTAAGACATTGGAAATGAATCTGACAAACCCAGATTAGGCAAACTGTAAGAGACTTCACTAGAAAAATCTGAACTTTCCAATGAAGTCAGCTTTGTAAATCTACTTCATTAGTGTTTTCTGGTTTGACTTTGTTTTCCCCCCAGTGATGAGAGTCTATCATCAGCATTATAGATAATAATCTAGGATTGCTGTTCATTTCCTCTAGCCTCTGCTTGTTGATTAGGTATCTGGCTAGACTTTTAGGTACCAGCTAAAGAGAAATCCTAAAATGAATTGGCTTCTGAATGTGTCTCTTCAACTTACAAGAGACACATAAGTGGTTAAAGGTTAAAGTTTGTAAAAGTAACTCCTATCCCTTAGTGTTCATAGCTACGATTGCTCCTAAAATGCCTCAGAAAGATTCCTAAAAGCAGATTGTGTATTATTGTTCCATATTATATTACAATACTTTTAAAAAATGTCAGTCATAGAACATGGGACAAGGTGGAGTAAATAGTGACCCTATAAATAGAGATATACATCTTAGTTGAATTTGTGCAAGTTAGTGAAAAGATCATTCCTATTCATTCAGGTTTCCAGATGCAAAATTAAAGTTACAATTCAGTACTTAAGCCAAAAAATGCATAGAATTAAATATAAATAAAAAATGTAAATTAAATTAAATTTAAAAAAATAGTAAGGAAAGAAAAAAAAGAGAGTTTCCCAAGTGAACATTTTGCATCTACAATGAATAGCAGCCTTGTCACTGAATGTTTCCAGATTTTATCCAGGTAAAACATGTGCACTTGCTGCTAGGTAGCATGATAATGAATTTTATTTCCAGAAAGACTGAAGATCAAAGGGAGCCAGGCTGGTCTAGTGAGCTTTGTGGTGGAGCTGTCAGTTGAAAGACATTTTCTGTTCACATCTATTACCACAGAAAAGCTGAGGCTGTCTTGGAACTCTAGCTGCTTGAAAAGAAAATTGGAAAGTTGCATTCCTGCTCCATTGCTTTTCTAGCCCCAGTCTGTTGGGCTATCCTTAGGACATTCACTGATTTGGTTTTATTTCATGCATTAGGACTTTAATCAAGCAAAAATGGAGAAACACATTTCACTGTTTTTCAGATTCCAGTGTGGGGGCAGAAGATGAGCATTTGAACTGGGGAAAAGTAAGTGACTGACTACAAGCATAAGTAATTCTTGTGTCGAGGCTTTGACAAGTCATTTGTTGGAAAACCTATTTTACTGATTGCAGTCTACACTTAATAGATGTGCCATCCAGGGATGTGTCAGCTCCCTTGCAGCATACCAATTAATGGCAGTCACTGGTGGTAAAAGGAGCTCTTTTAATCTTATTAAAAAAAATGCCATACAATATAATTTCCTTTGTGGAAATGTCTGAATGCGTTTTATCTGCTGAGAAAAGAACAACACCACACTTGAGCAAGCTAGACAGAAACCTGCCAGCCTCCCTGTGCCTTTTGACAAGCTATCATTAGCTTTCTATTAGTGTTCACAGTTTTTAAATCTGATCAATAGCAGAGCAGTTTGGGTGCTTGTGTCCCTCCTATTCACACTTTTATACTACTAGTGGTTTAAAGTTAATTGAATTTTGCCTTGACAACCCTTGAAATATTTCACATGAAAGTCACAGATCCTTAAAGAGAATGCTTCAGTCTGTTGGACAGAGGCTTTTTCTTGCTCTTCATGATTTTTAATTATGCGCATGAAAATCAGATTTTATTGTTTTTACTTTGATCTAGAATTTAGACACCTACTGCACTTGCACCATTGCTAGAAAAACATATGCTTCAGTCCTGTCTAACCCTCTCAGAATGACTCTATCAGTATGTGGAATGGCTTAGATTTTAATTCTTCTCATTTCCTTGGACACCACACCTACAATAAGAATCTTGGAATAGAAATTCTTCAACTCACCTCTGAGATGGCCTTTTAAAGAAAAAAAAAACCATATTGTGCCAGTAATTGCTTTCAAAACTTCAATGAGTAGATCACACCCTTGGTCTGGCTTGCAAGAATTTATTTTTCTCATTCAAGCTGATGTTCAAGAGACTCAATATCTCTGTCCTTGGAGATATTCAAGATATGACTGGGCAAGACTCTGAGCAACCTGATCTCATTCAGAATACTCTGAGCAGGGGATTGGTCTAGGTGGTCTGTAATCCAAACGTGTCTATAATTACTAAATGATTTGGAAGATATTTTGACCACTAAAATTTAATAGTGAAACAAATGTGGTAATTGGTGCTATATTTCTTTGAGGCTCTGAGGTCTTTTTGGTTGGTGAAATTGTCCTTTGTTTGAGGTCAACTAAGTTTTTAACCAGATTTTACAGCAGTGACTTTTAACCACACAGCATCAGTCACTTCTGAAATGTGGGATCAGATATCTGACCTAAAGCTTCCCAAGTGTCTCAAGCTAACATTGGAAGAATGTAAACATACACTCATTGCCAGACACATACTAAACTTGCAATGTTTAATAAAGACTTTTGAATGTTAAAAAATAAAAATGTTTGAATGTTTAAAAAAAATTGCATTTGTATGTAAAGAACATTTGTAATAATGGATTTATTGTAATCTACAGTTAAAGAGGCAGAATACAGTATTTGACAAGCATCTATTTAGTTTTCATAGAATCATAGAATAGCCTGAGTTAGAAAGATCATCAAGGATCATTTGGCCCTGCACAGGACAACCCCAAGAATCACACTGTGTGTGTGAGAGCATTGTCCAAACACTTGGACTCTGGCAGACTTGCTGCTGTCACCATTTCCCTGGGGAGCCTGTTCCAGTGCCCCTCAGGGATGAAGAACCTTCTCCTAATACCTAAAGCTAAACCTTCCCAATCACAGAGGAGTTGGAGTTTATATTCCGTTCACAGAGTTTGTTCCATAATGAAGGATCTGAATATAGATACTGCTGAGAGATCTGATTTTAATTTTTGTGTTTGAGCAGTTATTTTGATCTGTGTTGAATCACCATGCAACCTACAATAATTGAAGTCACTCTTTATGGGCTCATTCTCTCTACAAAGTGAAAGCAACACTACTTCATGGGAGAGCAAATTAAATGTTTGCAGTTTAGTGAGAAAAGGTAGCAAGGTTCCAGTTGAGGGACAAATATTTGTATACCGTTAAGGAGTCATAACTTCATTGAATGAAGATGAAGATCTTAAACAAGTAAAGAATGAGGAACCAACTATTTTCACAACTCCATATTCTTCCACAAGCAGCTCAGGAGTCTTTTTCATTTTCCATGGTGAGTAGAAGCAACTGACACCTTCTCAGGGATCTTCTGTAAGAAAGCTCATAAGACAGAAGGAGTGGGCTGATGGATTGGCTTTTTTAATAAAAATTCTGCATTACAGCTGAAAATATTGCTGTGGTCACTGGTCCTTTACATGAGGAAACAATAATGACTGTGGAAATGGGCCTCCCAAACTATCTGAAGAATGCATGGGTCTTTGACATAATCCAGAAAGATAAATCAGCATGTATTGGGAGATTCAGAACATACCGATTTACAGGCTGAACAAGGTTCATACAACAAAGCTTGGTTTGCTAAAAGAAAGAAACAGATGGAAAAAGAGAATAACGTGAATTATTGTAGGCTTTTTGGCCATATTAATTATTTTTTTGGGGTTTGCAAGAATACATTTCCCTCTCCCAAAGCATTTTATGTTAGGTCAGTGTAAAATGCAAATGATAGAAATTTCTAGAATGAGCTTTTCAAATTTGTGATTATTTTAATGGATCTCTAAAACAAAATAATTCGCATTTCCCTTATACTTACTATAAACATAATAAGGTCTTGATAAATTAAACAAGTAGTCGTGTAGCTACAACAGTAGAAAGTTACATGAACTACTGACTGCATGTTCCCAGAGGGTGGGGACTTAAATATTGAGGGAATATAATGGTCTTTGTTTTATAATGCAATACATCTCTATAATATTATCTATTGTTATAGATACACATACATATATTTAAAAACATAGGCAATATATGCATATATGCTTCTTCATGTTTTATACACATATATATTTCATACTCATATACACGTATATATACATATGTAGAAATATAAAATAATGTATTATNCCCAAAGCCAGTGGAGGTCATAAAAGGAAATTGCAGGTAGCTGTAATCCCCACGAGCTCAAGGCCTGTAAGCTGCAACCTCTTTGTGAAAATCTGTTATTCCAGGGAGCTTACTTCCATGCTGTGCAAAGCCAGTTCACACTGAAGAGTGTACTGCATGTGGAAATGAACTGGAGAGCACAGGGCTACAGCTTCCTTCTGAAGAGCAACAACGTTTCAATTATCTCAAAATATTTTGAGAATGTCTCCAAGTAAGAAAAATAAAGCTGATGACAATGAGATATTGGAAACATTCTTTAGGGTTTTTTTTTTTATAGATACCAGAGTTCTAGGGGAAATTGGAAATACAGAGAACAAGATTTTTTTTACCTATTCTTATTTGTAATTTTTTTTTTTAATGCACTTGCAGTGACCTTGAACATAGTTTCTCTGAGCACATACAACACAGTCTGATCCACAGAGCTGAAATATTTAAACAGCTAATTTTGAATGTGAAATGTCTAGATGACTAGGTGATATTATAAAAATATGCTCCATTCTGGATGCATCCTCCTAATGGCTGCAGAAGACATCTGACCATTTCTACAAGGAGCCACCACATTCAATTCCAAGCACTCCAAACATTTCATATAATTCACAGACAATCTCAGATTTACTTAACTTTGCATACCATAAACATCTTGATTGACTTTTCAGAACTATTCCCAATGCATAAAGTGAGGCATGTGCACAAAAACTTGGCAGGATTTGTGCTTAGAGCATTCAGCTTCCATTGTGCTCTATAGAAGACTGATGGAGGAGCTAATTTTACTGCTGCCTGCTTCCTTTTTGCTAAAAGTATGCACCCTAATGACAGCAAAACATGATGTGACTATTCCAGAAATCTTGAAAATACATTGGAGGAGTGAGAACAGCAGATTTCTCATTTGCATACTGTATATGTTCTGTGGTGGGTAGCTACCAAAGGCTTTCTGCTGCTCTACTTGCCTTTTCAACATGTAAAATGTTGGATATGGGTGAGTATTGGCACACAGATAGACTGTTTCTTTCTAGTAGTTTCAGAGGATTGTTTTGGGTCTGAGCTGAGTAAAATGGGTGCAGACATTTAACTAAATGCAGAAATTGCTAGCACCATCTATTGGTAAAAATGTAAAAAATTAAAACTATTTTCACAAAACTTGCATGTACTCAAATTAGAGACTGATTGAATAAATGAGCGCTCTTGTTTTAATTATTTTAAATGCCATTAAAATATATGTAAATATATCTTTTTATAGCCAGACATTTCGTCTAGGGTTTGCATCTTACCAAAGACACTTATTAGTTTAAAAATGTTCACTATTTAGTATAGAGTTTGTTGAGTCTCTGAAAACATCTGTCTTTCTCTTTCCTGGGAAAGGCTAACCAAGCTAGGAAGTTGGGCAGAATCTTGGGTATAGCATGGGTTTAAAAAGGTAATTAAATCACAGTGTTACTCTACAGAGAGCTTAGTGAACCTGACTAATATTTATATTTTATTATTCAAGAGTGATCATTTTCTGCAACAAAGACAACAGCAGATGCCAAGCATGGAAGAAGCCCACTACCTGTAGGATCCAAGGAAATAATTTTTGAGGAATAGTTGTCTTTAAGCTGAAGAAAGGATTGCCATAGCATAACTAGCCTACACCTGAATGAACTTGTGTTCTTCCTGTTTTCACACACTGACTCAACAGCAGCAGTAATAAAACTGAAAGAAGGACTTGACAGTGCTGACGGGTAAGACACATTTTGATCTGCTCTTTATACGATGGTGTATATTGAGTTCTATATGATATTTGAGAATGGCAAACACACAAAGCACAACATGTTTCAAATGAGACTTCCAATGGATAAAGCGGAGTTTCAGAAAAATACCTAAAGACTATCCATAATGTCTGAGCATTCCTTCATGTATTGCTTCCCCTGGTTCATGACCTCAGAAATTTTTATTTTAAAATCAAGTCTGACTGGTCAAAAAATTTAGTATTGTGAAAATTGAATAAAAATTACTGCAAATATGGTGGAATATCCACAGCTAGGGTTTTTTTTTTGCTTATGTTTTAAACAACAGCGTACAGAGGTCAAACACAAGCTGATGTCTAGTGGCAATATTGTGAAGGATTTGATGATAGTGACTTTTTTCTTTTGGCTATATGTACTACCTCAACATGAACTGTTCTATATTTCCCTATTTTGGCCACTTTTAAATTCATTGTGGTAAAGTCGCTTTCAGAAAGCAATTCGTCCCTCATGGGATTGCAAAAATAACTGGTAGGGCCCCAAGTTGAGGCTAAAGATAATATTTGAATTGCTTTCATGAAGAATTTAATTATGTCTGAAATTCTGACTGAAGGTCAAGATGCATGGAAGTACAGAAGTACTCAGGCTAAGTTTTTAATATATTGCCAGTTCGAGTAACCACCAGGGAAGCCAAGGCAAGAAGATATTCTGATTCGAAGCATAACAATGAGTGGAATGCATTAATTTCTTCACCTTGAACCAAATGTATGTCAGCAGTTCTTTCCTTTCCTCAAGAAAATAATTCAAAAGGCTCTAATTTAGGAATTTTCAGATGAAAAGTTTCAGAAGACTTTTATAAGTGGCACATTCCATCATGGAAGATATCCAAAGGGTCTTAAAGGACTTGTTGAATAAAGGAATAAGGAAGGGTCTGTGTGGTGTCTGAGTTCCTGTTCCCTTCCATGGAAGTCTGAAGCAGCTTCCCCCACTTCTGCATGGAATGCAGAATATGGGGACTAAGCCATCTTAATCAGTCTCTGCCTTCACATCCTCATTCACTGCCTTCCACATGCTAGCTGCTTCTTTGGCAGGGCTTTGATGGGGGATCACTGGAATGAAGTAGATTAAAAGCTATCCAAGAAACAATGGGATTGCTTTCATCCTATCACTGCTTGCAGGGTGGACCAGCTTACAGTGTAACCCTGGAAACAGCTCTAGCAAATCAGGTAAAGAGGAACCAATCGCAACTGGTACCCTGTGCCTCCAACAAGAAAGTTGGTTTCTTGTGGAGTCACAGGATGATAGTTTATTTTAAAGGCAGAAGACTGGGAGTATTGTAAGAGGACTAAAGTTTTTCTGACAACTAAGAAAGAAAATGGGTGAGCTGTGTCCTGTGGTTTTTTGCTTTAATCTTGCATGTTTTGTATATCATTGATGAAATAGAAATCCCCAAATGGGCTTACTTCTGTGTGAAATTCTATCTGTCTCCTTCACTTCAGAAAAATATATTCCAGATTCAAACATATATTTCACCTGTTGAATGACAGTTGGTCTCCACTGGGGTGAGAGGGATCACAATGGGTATGGCAAAACAGGCTTGAATTCCCAAGACAGATCTTGAAGTAGCAGGACAAGGAGACCCTCATTAGCAAGGTCTAGTCCTCAGTGCAGCCAGGTAAGTTATATGGCTACTGTGCTAGTATGGCTAGAGCATTTATTAATGCATAACTTTACATTGTACTTGCACTATGAGACAATAAAATTCTGTCAGACGCCACAGCCTTGATGGGATAATTCAGCATTAAGTCCACCTGTTGGAATTTCAGCCAGTGCACGTGGAAGGAGGAAGGAACTTGGTCAATCCTATGTGATTTCTAACTGGTGCTGGCTTTAGAAATCCTGAGTCAAAGCACTTAATGTAATAAAAATAATGCCCCAATTCTCAGAGGAAGCTTTGGGTCAGCTGTCATGTACTTTTCCCTAACGTCAGGAAAAGAAATCTGAATATAATAAAGCCTAGCATAGTTTATATTCATTATGGAAATATTGTATCATGCTCCCTTGCAGAAAGCATTATTTTTCATTTTTTTTATCACTAAGCTAGCTTCAGACATGAAGAAAGCTTTAGCTAGAGGGGATCCTCTTAGAAGACATTTGAAAAATCTTGAAACAAAAAAAACCCTATGGAAAATAATGAGTTTTTGATCCTGGAGCTCAGTAAACCTTTTGGGGAAAGTTTTTTGCAACACTGTAATCAAATGAGAATGCTTTTTCCCTCCTGAGAATCAATATCTCCTTGTTTATCATTGGATAAAGCTCAGCAGTTGGTTACAGTCTTCATTGACCTTTTTTTTGCTGCACCATCTTCCCCCCTCAAAAATCTGTGCAGCTGCATCATTTGCTAAAAGAATTGTCAACCGTATAAATGAGTTTGAAAAGCTCTTTGTTGCCTCTCAAGTCTTGCTGTGCATAAGCGTTGTCATTGCCTTGCTCTACTTTCCATGTCATAGGCAAAAGAGGAGTTTCAATTCAAATTAGCTGTTTCTTACGGGTATGGGAATACCAAATTTTGTTTTCTTGAAATAAAAGGTTCAGTGATTTCAGATTAGAAATGTTGATTTTCAAACAGACAACAATATAAGTCCTGTTTCATAAAATGGAAGAAGCTGGTACTTCTTAATCAGCTATACATGCATCCCAAAATCCAACTGTAGGCAAAATTCAAAAAGTTCCATACTATAAGTCTCACAGAAATGCTTTGATCCTGTTGGGGTCAAGCTAAGTCATTATGACTAAAATACAAATTAATTTGAGTCACAAAGCCAAAATTAGACATGTATATATATACATATATA
>VWZV01003216.1:752061-800883 GCA_013397155.1 Irena cyanogastra | reverse complement strand
AGCCCCGGCGGCCACTGCGGGGCTGGGGGGGTCTCAGCGGGCCCGGGCAGCCCCACGGAGGCGCCGGCCTGCCCCGGGCGCGGAGAACGCGGCGGCCCACGGCCGGTCCCGCCTGGGACCCCCGTCGCGCTGCCCTCCGTGCCAGGGCACAGCCTTCCCCCCTGCCCCGCGCCTCGGCGGCACCCATCGAAATGCGGGAAGTACTTCGGTTTCTCCCGGCGAAGAACAAAGAAGCAGCAGCTTTCATTAAGGCTGGACCAGATGAATACGGATCTGACAAGTTTGTTTAAAAACCCCACTGCCCACGCCCGAAAACGATACTGCGCTTCTGTAAAATACAAAGTGTTGTCAATAACCATTACAGCAGCGATAATGATCTGAGAAGAGAACAAAGACGTTTTGTAATATCTACATGACTTTATTAAAGCAAAATTATTTTAAAATGCCTGTGAATTCCCAAACCTCCTGAATACAAATGAATAAAAGTTTTTCTTCGGGCTAAAATCTTTGCTTGAATGTAAATTGTTTGGGTAAGTGAATTTGCACAGCAGCAAAGTTTGTTTGTCTTAGTCCAGTAGCTTTGCTTTAACGAACCAGATGTTTTGTCTGTAAATTGTCCAGAGGACTTTCACAGTTCTGACATGTAATAAGCCCCAGAAAATCAGAACTGGAATAGCTGTGTCCCTGCGATTAGGACCAGGCATTTCGGGNAGAGCACCGCCCGCCCCCGCCGCCGGGGCCAAGTTCCCGGTTACGCTCGGGCACCGAGAGCGGCGGCCCGGCCGAGGTGATGCCGCTGCTGCGTCCCGGAGAGCCGGTCCCCGGCGTGTCCCCNACCATTACAGCAGCGATAATGATCTGAGAAGAGAACAAAGACGTTTTGTAATATCTACATGACTTTATTAAAGCAAAATTATTTTAAAATGCCTGTGAATTCCCAAACCTCCTGAATACAAATGAATAAAAGTTTTTCTTCGGGCTAAAATCTTTGCTTGAATGTAAATTGTTTGGGTAAGTGAATTTGCACAGCAGCAAAGTTTGTTTGTCTTAGTCCAGTAGCTTTGCTTTAACGAACCAGATGTTTTGTCTGTAAATTGTCCAGAGGACTTTCACAGTTCTGACATGTAATAAGCCCCAGAAAATCAGAACTGGAATAGCTGTGTCCCTGCGATTAGGACCAGGCATTTCGGGAAGAGCACGGGAAAATAGGAAAGTGTAAGCACGCTCGGTGTCCTCATATTTGGAAACCTCATTTTAAACTCTAAGTAATCTTGTCCGAATCGATTCGCTTCTGCCTGGAGTTGACAGCAATTCCCGACCTAAGCCCAGATATCAGAAATACATCCCCCCAAGAAAAACCCCAAGCCCAGTGGGGAGCGCTGGGGGCGGTAGACCGGCAGAGGAAGCAGCAGGGCGCGCTGAGGGTCCGAGCGGGCCGGCCCGGTCCGGGCTCCGCCGCGGCCACCCCGGAGCGANGAGCTGTCCCGGCTCCCGCTCGCCCCTGTCGGATCTCCCCCAGGCCGAGCCCCGCTCGGGCCAGTCAGCGCCCGCCCCGGCACTCGCCGCGCTCCCGGGGGCTGCGCCCGTTGGAGATGATGCTGATTTTAAATAAAATCTATCGGCGCGATTCAGTCCCGCTCAGCCATCACTTTTTCCCCTCCCTCGAAAGGACATGGGGTTCCTGAAGAAACAACCGGCCACTACTTTGAAGGAAATAAGCGATACCATTTCAGAGCTACTGCAGCGTAATGGGACAGTAGGAAAACCTTTCAAGAAAAATAGTTACAGATCCTGGAACTCCACCACGTGTGACAACAAAGGCTGTTGTCTCAGTAGAAGGTCTTTAGCTAATTTTACCTACACAAAGTTTTACTGGCTGCAGGCTTTGGGAACGCCTTTGTGGAGCCTGGCACTGATCCTCGGGGCTGGCTAATTTGAAAGGCATTTGGAGGATCCCGGAGAAGTGGAAGGGATTCCCCGCTTATTTCTCGCATCACCGGAAAGTTCCAATCGCACAGATGACACGGGTGCTCCTCAACCGACCTCCTGTGACTCAACGCAGTGAAGATTTTGTCGTGCTCAGATACTCTTAAAAAAAAAAAAAAGGAAAAAAATACTTGAAGGGGGAAGTGGGTAAAACTTAAGTTCGAGCAAATTTCCTTCTTTTTATTCTTTTCTTTCTTTTCTTTTTTTTTTTTTTCCACAGAAACTTCCTTCCCTGGCGGGTTTTTTAGTGTTGGCACACAGCGCTTGCAAATACAAGTTCATCCGTACGAAGGTTCCCATCTGCCAGTAACTCACCTTGACCCAGCGGCGGGCCCGCTGCGGGCCCCACTGACCGCCAGGGGAAGGGAAAAGCTACAGCCGGCCCTGCCCGTCCCCACAGCGCGGGCGGAGCTCGGCAGCCCGGGGGGACGCGCACCGGGCCGAGGGCAGCGAGCGCCCGCAGCCTCGGCCGCCGCCTCCTCCTCCTCCTCCTTTTCCTCCCCCTCCGCGTGCTCTGACCCCGCAGCGGGGCCGTGCGGGGACACAGGCACAAAGACAGCCCCAGCGAGGCCGTCGGGCCGTAAATCCCGAAGCCCCTCGTGCCCGTTCAGGGCCGGCCGCACTGAGCTCCCCGCGCACGGACAGCGGGGGGATGCGGGCCGTGTGCGGCATCCCCACCCTCAGCCTTTCGCCGGGACAACTCATGGGGACAGCTGCGATCCGCTCTGCTGTCCCGCAGCCCGGGGCGGTCCCCGGCACTTGTCCCCTCCCAGGTGGCCCTTGGCGAGCGGCAGCCGCGGCCCCGCCGTGTGCGGAGGCAGCGCGGGGCCGGAGCCGCAGCCCTTGCTCCCCGGCTGGGTACTGGGGTCTGCGCCGCCCGGGTCAGGTGAAACGTGGACAACTAAGAAAATCTGACACCACCATTGATTCCCTCTCTTTGTTCTCCTCTGTACACAATGGAGAGAAAGGAATGTGACTTTAAAATTGCAATTAACCAGCTTTCTGTCACTGGGTATTTATTCCTATCAAATCTTTCTTCTTCGAAAAAGCACTTCTAATTGTAAAAGAAAGCAAACGATTTAAGCCACCTTATATCCTTCTGTAATCAGAGTTGCTTAAATTATGACTGTATGTGCCTAAACAGTCATCTCATTTTCCCAGTGATATTGGTCAGGTCCAGAAAGAATGGCAATTTTTTTCCTAATGTTTTAAAAGTATTAACTTCCTTTCAAACATTCTTTAACCTTTAATGTTTTGTAACTTGATGAAAAGGTCACTTTGTTCGGAGTGGATGCATCTGCTCCATAATTGTTCTAATATCAGGCACAGCTCCATCCTAACACTACATTCTTTTATGAGGATTTTTTTCCCCTTAATATACTATTGTTAAAGTTACCATGAGTAATTGTTCTAAAGGCAAAGAGCTCCAGACCAAAGGATGCTCACACTTTATTTAATTTCACCAGCTTCAGATGTTTAGAGCTGTATTCAGCAGATGACATTAGCTGAGCTCTGAGAAGAATAACCTGAACCATTTCACCTCTTCCCACTTGTGGGAGCCTGAGGTAGAACAGGAACAGAATAAATATCTGGATTTATAGACTGAGCTGCATGACAAAATAGCACAAAATACTGATTAATACTACTTTGGACCAGCAGCAAGTTTGATCCAAACATCTCAAAGTACAAAGGGCTGTGACAGAAAGCTGAGACATGGGTGGGGGAAGACCTAAGAGCAGAGTGGAGGTCCAGAGACCACTGGACATCAGCACCTCAAAATTCAGCCTCAAAAAGTGATAGGGTGGTAAAAACATTGCTCATCTAATTACATTTTAGTCTCCTTGCTGAGAAAGAAACAGAAGCTTTTCAGGCTTTTCAACACATGTAAATCAATATTTATCATTAGGAGCAAACAAATTTTGAATCTGTAGATTTAGCCAGTTTTGGTACAGAGAACCTCTGCTTATTCCTGTGTAAAAGATTAGAAGATGAATGTGTTCATTGCCACCCACAGGCTGAGGATGCCCATCTGAGGGGCAGCTTGTGGCCCCAGCTCTGTGGCCAAACCTCACTCATTCTCGGCACTGTACCTTGCAAGAGCAGTGGTGATACCTGGCTGCATAGCAGAGATTGGAGCCAGAACCTTAAACTGATGCAATTAATCCCTCTAAAATACAACAGGGTTTTCTAATTCTTACAAAATTCAAACACCCAGAGAATATGTTTAATTAAAACTTGGCTATACTTTTTTTAAAAAATATTTTCTTAAAAAAAACCCAAAGAAATGGGCTAATTATATTGCTTAGTATTCTAATATGCACTTTTTTTTTAAAATAACACACTTTTCTAGCCAGGCCAGTCCCTTGAGGACCAGTTCCTCATTTATAAAGAGGTCCCCTATGGGAGTTAAAAAGAGGCTATTTTATAAGAAGGAAATATATTCTGAAAGAGGAGCCATACAAAGATAACCCTGCATCACATATATCAGTATGGAGGCTGGAATGTGCATTCCAATGATGCAAATCTTCCCTTACAATGATTTGCTCGTTAGTGTTAGCAAAACCCAGATACTGATGTCTCTGTATTTGTTCTTCTATTTTTCATCACACTAATGCTTTTAACTAAAATTATTTTTTAAAATTTGCTTTATTTAATGAATTTAAAGGTCAATCCTCTTCCTTTCCATATGCAAATCCTATTAATAGTAGATGTTTGATATTAATGGGAGTTAATAGAGTAGATACCCCTTCACACAAGAAACCCCACAAGAGAACAAATTAACATCAAGATAATTTCAGTAAATCTGTTGCTTCTTTCTCCCCTTTGAGTAACCAAATATCAGGGCAACTGTACCTTGGAAACAGGAGCGACAGCCAGAGGAGGGACGAGATGTGAAAGGGCACCCAGGAGTTCCCAAGGCAGGGCTGCAGGGAAGGACACAGCCCCAGCAGCTGGAGCCCATCGCCACCTCCTGCTCCTCAGCAGCCTCTCACACCCGCAGGAGCCAAGGTACCATCACCTGGAAACCCTTCCCCATCCTTCTAAAGAGGGATCAGGCAACTTCTGCTCCCTTCAGAGGCCACCAGCCTCCACCTGTGGGGCCACAGGGGCTACTCAGAGAAAAACAGGCACTGCTGGGTGTAAGTGAAGTTACTGCCTCTGCCACACTCTTTAGTCAGTTTTGGAGTTTAACTGTCTGGTCACTGACCAGTCTATCTAGTTACTGTTGCAGGACTCAGTGAGGTTTAATAGTTTTTGGTTTTTTTTTAACTACAGGTGTTGGTGTTAAAATAACAGCACTGATGTGCCTACAGAGGTGGAGTTGGGGAAAGAGGAATAAACTCATTGCTTTCACCTGCAGTCCCTGTAGGAAAATGCTCCCAGTGCTAATGAAGGAACAGCCCTGTCTAGCCCAACTTTTGCAGTAAAACTCTCTGCACTGTTTCTCAAGCAGACAAATCCAGATACCAAGCAGCAAAGCATCATTAGTCCAGTGCAGCTTCTTCCTCGTTAAGAAATAAAGAATACCTGGTGCAGCCCCTGGCCTGGCCAGCCCAAGCCTGGCTTCTGCAGATCAGCCTCTTTTTAATTAGGGCAGGCTGAAGTAATGTGATTGAAAGATGTGGAGAAAGGGATGAATCACGGACTACAGAGTGGTGTTGATTTACCTCTTATCAAAGGGCATTAACCCACTCCCTCTGGGCACCAGGGAACCTTGCAAGGAGGCCCATCCTCACTGCAGCCTCCTTCCTGGTTGTCACTCCTCAGCTGGAAAAGTTTCCCTGTTATCTTTTCTCAGTCTGCACCTAGTGACATTAGTGTACAACAGTCCTCAACAATATCCTCTCCCAAAACTTGTAAGACCTCAGTTGTTCTAGGGAAAACAATCTTTGCTTCCTTAAATTGAGTTTATTTTTCCCGCTGCTTACCCCAAAGGGATTATTTTTTTTTTCTTAAACCCTGAACCTGGAAGCTGACTTTATCCTTTGAAAAAGGTTGTGTGTAATAACTATAAACAGTCCTGGGAGCTATGGACAGAGTCCTGCAATGCTCTTGGTCCATCCAACCTCTGATGGGGTTAGCAAGGACCACAGTGCTGTGGTCCTAAAGCACACAGAGCCGCTGCTTCCACGGCTGGAGAGGTTGAACCAGTAATTTTTGTTCTTCTTGGCGCTTGGGATGTTGGAAAGTCCCTGTGAAAGAGGAACTGTGGGCAGTGACAGCCCTTGTGACACACACACAGCCTCCATCTCTCAGAGATTGTGTTTCTGGCTCTTTGCAAACTAAAGCAGAAAGTCTCGTGTCATACCAGGGCTTACATTAAGGTCACCTTTGCTTTCAGGGCCTTGATGTGGCCACAGATTTTCCAAGGGAAGGGCTGGAGGGTAGGAAGCACACTGAGATAAAAGGCATCATGTGTCTGAGCAGGCCAGGGTTCACAGGCCTGAGTCTGGATTTTAGCTGAGCCACGCTCACAGCTCCCTCCCCTTGGCTCCTTGGCAAATAGGAGAGCACAGGATTGGCTCTTGCACTTGAAGTGTATGATAGAAGAAGATTTACACCACTTATGTTTTGGGGAGATGAATGCTGATTGCTACAAACATTCTGTTTTCAGCCAAACAGCAAAATTCTGTAATCGTCCAGGTAAGTCACAGGCTGGAAGGGTTTGCATTTTTACAAAACATTAGGTATAAATTACTTCCACAAACGGGAGTCTGGACTCAACAGAGCAACACAGTTGTCTGTTATAGCAAATCTGGCATTCCCAGCTTCAAATCTGCTACAGGCATTCTGGATTTTAATTAATGTATTGTTTCATATGCATGAGTATTTCATGGTGGGGTTTTTGTTTGTTTGTTTTCACACACTGCATTTTTAGCTTAAACAAAGTGTGTTCTCTGCATTGTTCTCGAAGCAATTGAATAAATATCACCGAGTCTATAGATCTGGCCTCCTTTCCAGTGAGCAGCACAGCAGTCATGCTTCACAGGAAAGGGATAACATCCTCCAGTGCAGCTGATAAGAGCAACAATTTACAAAGCAAGAGATCCGTTATGCAGTGAAAGCTTTATTACCATGACTTGATGTTACATCTACAACACATAAGGGTTAATCATTGCAGCAGTTTGCAGCTGGTTTGTGCTCCCGGGGGAGCCATAGCAATAGACTCCTGCGTGTAAGACAAGGTCAGCCTCCTCTCCTGGGGTCAGCAGGCCACCAGATAACACAACTCTGGAACTTCTGCTCCGGGCAGACACAGGTGCCAAAGCCATTTTGTGGTCTGTTGTAGAACACTTCTTGTGGTTTTTGTTCTCCTCAATGAAAACACATACCCAGCTCAGTGGTACATAATTGGAGGGGGAGTTCTCAGAGCTACCCATCAGCGAGAGTTTTCTGTGGCAGCCCTGGGTTCAGGAGTTTGCTGGGTGCATGTAACATTTCACGGGAGACTTATTCTTAGTGGATTGAGCAAACAGAGCAGCCAGTGCTCAGTTTTAAGGGCCAAATCCTGCATAATTCGTTCAGTCTCATGGTACGAAATGCTCACACAGGTAAAGTGGGCAGAATTGGGCTGTAACATTCTATTAATATTTATCTTCTACTGCTACAAGACACAACAATAATCAAATAAGAAAAAGTTTAATCCTCAAATGCAGCTTTAATCTTCAAATTGGTTAGCTTATCAGAGGGGTAATATTTATTTTCAAAGACAGGCTGCTCGGAATGATCAGCTGAAATAGAAACCTATAAGTGAAAGGATGTAAGTTTATTGGGCAGTGTTGTCTATATTTATAGTTTCTGCTCAACCCATATTTCTGTTTTTATATGCATGTGTCAAAAATTAATATATGGCAAACTTCACCAACAGTTTTAAGAGATCCTAAAATATAATAAAATCAATAAATGATGTTCTGGCATAAATGTTTCTGTAGCTGAGGGTGGTCAGGTTCAAAGGGCAGCATCTGACCATTTCTCTTTCCCACCCTGCTGCAGAGTAAGACCCTCCCCTCAACTTCAAATCACTGGGGAGAGGGTAATTTAAGCTATACTTGATGTACCCTATACATCACTGTCTTCAGGACCAGGTTTAAAATTAAACTCTGATGTACAAAGTTAAACAAAAATGAGATAAAAATTGGCAGGGGTTGAAGAGGGTCAAAGTAGTCAAAACACAAGGTAGACTATTGCTTCTTTTGATTTATGTTATTCTGTGGAGTAAAAAAATAAAATTATAGCTCTTGTGGAGACTTTTTTTCATTGAGAATAACACATTTCTAATTTGCTTTCTATAGACTTAAGGGCATTTGCTCTGGGAGTTGGAAGCATTTATTTATTTATTTATTTATTTATTTTGGCAGGGGCAGAGTATCCTCAACTGTTGGCAGAATATTCAAATTATCATTAGATGGAGCCTTTGTAACTCACCAGCAAGTGAAGGAGAAGAGTATTTCACCTTCCATTAGTGGTTATCATACAATGCACGCACCTTGTATTTATTTAGGGTTTTGATTTCAGGCACCTTTTCTAAGCTACAGTTAGGTTTGGTAGCAGAAAGAAAGAGTTCAGTGAATGTTTCCTTTTGCATGTTTTACACGCGCATAATGCAGTTACCTTCTAGAATTTCAGTACAGGAAAGATGCCAAACAGCAGATTCTTTTGAAACCAATTCAAAAAAATCCTTGCAGGAAGTAAATTTTTTATGATGTAGTCAACTTTTCCACATATTGCCATTTACATGGTTAGTGCATGGACCATGGACTGCAGGCAAAATAATTTGGAATTGTAATCCTTATTTTCTATAATATGATAATGAAATCAACAACTATCCACTAGAATCAAATTAATTTCTCTCTGTTACTCCAGTGGGAGGAATAAAAGGGTTCTACTGGCTAAACTGCCAGGCTAATGGGAAAATCAAAATAAAATCAGGTCCTTGGATTGCTGGCAAATAAAAAAATGCTTATTTTAAACATAATGGTGGACATATACAGATCTTGAAATCTTTTAAAATCTGATCAGGCAAGCTTTTTCCAAAGGTTTTTAATTTTCATCCATGAAAGTCCTATTGACTTCATATGGATTACAGCTGGCTAAAGTGTGGGCATGTTCTTAGGCTGTACAAGGGCATGGGGCAGCAAAAGCCTCAAAACTCTGAAAATGTTTGAACTTGATTACAAATCTAACAGGAGAAAAACTTGTGCTGTCCAGATGACTAAAACACATTTTTTTTCTAGCACTGTTTCACTAATACTGACAATGATGATTCTTTTTTGTTAATCTGGTGAGGATCTGATTTAATACTCAGATTTTAGTCTTTCCCCCAGAATTCTAAGCAATACACTGTGTAAAATGCACTCTGTATGTGTGATGGTACAGGACTGACCTGCATATATGCCATTAGTATATAAAATTTGGCAAGCATTTATGTACTAATTGAATAAATGCAATCCTTCACAAACACCTGGCTGGAAAGCTGAAGTGCAGCAGCATACAAACAGCACGCTGTTTAAACAGATATAGCCAGAAAAGCAAAGATCAAATGTTAGAATGAGTCTACTATTTGTGATCTGTTGTGCCAAGCCCTTTGGATCTAACAGCTGGGCAATATTTTTTGTACCACTAATTAAATTTTTTCTCAAAAATCTGTTTTTAAAAAAAAAATAAACAACAAACCTTTTGGGGTTACATAGAAAACCAGTCATGCATTCTGTAATTCTAGCAGATCACATGTAGCAAAAAGCAGAGCTGAGAGCTTGTTGGTTAGAAAATGATAATCCAAAATTTTCCTACATTCACTACATTTTGGGAATCAGGAGAACGATGAATTAAGGAGATGGCCACAAAGGTCACAAAGAATTGCTGCAGTATTCATAAAATATGTAAATGCTGTGAAAGATGTAGGATCTTACAACCAAGGCTCAGAACGAACACAGGAGCCATTCTGAAGCTGGCAGCTGCTCAGAAATTAGGTAAAAAGCAAAAAGATATGAGAAATCCAAAAAGCAAGACTGTCAGCTGTTAGGAATACCTGTAACCCCTTAAAATCACGTGCTTAGCATGAGTGGAATGTCTTCCTGATGTATCCATGCAGCAATCAGGCTCCTGTTCCCTAGGGAAGGACACGGCACAGAAAAGGAACCGATTGATTCCTGCTTGCGCTGAGCGTTTGGCTGGGGTAACTGCTCAGTTTATGGAGTTACACTGACTGTGTTACTGACACTGTCCCCCAGGACTCAGCCCTGCCCGGGGTGTCTGAGGGTGCCTGCTCAGGAAGGGCCTGACCAGAGCTCACCAAACTCAGATTTCCACTGGCTGGGTTCTGGATTAGGCCTTTTCCATCCCCTGTCTGGAGGGGGATTTTCCATCCCAGTGCAGCTGGGAGATGCAGCTTTCCACAGTGTCTCATTCCATCTTTTTTTAGTGCATTGCATTCTTCTGGAGCAAAATCTACCCACTGACATGTACAGATTCTCTGTCCTGCTTATTAATTATGTTTCTGCACTGCCTGTGTTTACCAAGGAAAGCAATCATGCCTTAACTTCCCTCTGTGTGTGCTCGGATTTGCATTCTTTTGCTCAGGCACTTGCAGAGGTACCCTGCTCCGAGCAATGATAAAGAACCGAGTCTATAATTTAATAACCCTCCTCTGACTAATTAGTATTCACTCAATGAACGAAGGCTTTTCAGAGGTCCAGTCAAAGGCCTAAGCACCGTTTAAGTCTAGCTTATTCCTCAAGGCACCTCTGAACTGAATTGGGCCCAGTTTTATTAAATTACAATAGGAAGACTGCCATGTCAAGTGTGCTGATGCTGGGAGCCCCAACCTCGCAGGACCTCACACAGATAAGTAATCATCACTTATGCTAATAGCACATTTGACTCCGTGGATGACACATGAGGATGGACTACTCACTTGACTAAGATTAGTAAGAACAGGCATGTTACACAGAACAAATGACTTCTAAATATCCAGCTGCAGCGAAGTGCTGCTCCCATCAGTGAGTGTTGTGAGGGTGAATGGAGGGCGGGATATGATCTCTAGAAACCTCGTTGGATGCTATTATTGAATTGGTGACAGTTTTGCAGATTTCTAACTCATAATAAACCTCAGCTTTGCCTCCTCAGTGACACACTGCTCTCCACTGCTTTCCTGCTCTGCCTTCCTTTTCTTTTGCCATACTCCAACAATCCTTTAAAATTATTCTTTCAAAAATCTCCTTCTTTAATGCTTGAAAATTAATTTTGCAGGTTTGAAAGGTATCTAAGTAACAGCCACAAAGCACAAACTCTGCTATTTACCTGAGCAGATTACTTGGTAGCCTCTCTCCACTGCCCTGCCAAGGTTCCTCCCCTCTGCTCTGCTGGGATCAGCGCAGTCTCTATGCTCATTTAGTCTTTGGCTTCTCCCTTCAAAGCTGACAATAGGGGCATCAGACAGGGTATACCATTCCAGTGATTTTGTCTGATAAAATGCCCAGCTCTTAGGCCTCTGTTTAACACAATTTTGTTCCATACAGGTCACAGAAACAATTGGATTTTGGCCCGTATGATCTATAATGCCTTTGAACTAGCACTCCAGGAAGGGAAAAATCCTCATGTCTAACCTGACTCGGTTTCACTTAATTGTTTTTGATTTTGTTATGGTCCAGGGTTTTTTTTCCCCTATTTTGTTTCCACTAATTTAAAAAGTATTTTGTTGCCGTCCCTGCTTTTTCTGTCCTGACCAGAATTTTTAAAATTCTTCTTTTTTTTAAATCACTGACTCAAGAAGCTTATTCTGAGAGTAATGTAGTAGTGACCACTGATGACTGGCTTCCAGGGATTTTATGAAGCCAAGGTTAATTTGTTCCTGAGAGCTGGAAAAACCATGAATGGAAAAACATATTTCTGGTACACACATAATAACCAGTATAAATATTGTATCCAACACCAAAATCCCAAACATACAACCTGCTTACCAAGGGACCCTTAAATCTAGTTTTGTTTCACTATAATGTAGAGCTCTGTATAAAAGCCACAAAGACCATAAGTATTATATCATTAGTAGTATTCTTAAGTGGGTATTTTCCTGTTTCTTGGGGGCTTGTAGCTGAGCTGTAATGATTGTTCCATGTGTGTGTATGTGCCTGGGTGTTTTGCCAATCACTTCAGTGAAACGAAAATGCCCTAATTTCTACAACTTTGCTTTCATTGCACTGTAAAGCACTAAAAGCAGAAACAGTTTCCTGAAGAACTCCTCCATAGCAGGCCCTTGAACAAGATGACTGTTTCTAATAAGCAACAGCTGTCGTTGTGGTTTTACTAGTCAAATGATTCATGTCTTTTGCTCAGAAATGATAAGTGGAACAAATGTTTACTTAGATATGTAACAGAGGAACAATTGAAAAATAGTAGACTGTCAAATAGAAATATTTTCCTGTTATCTGATCCTTGACAATTAGTCTGAGCTGGTATTTAGTCAGGAGGCAGTGCTGCAGTGGCACAGCTGGAATGGTGAGGGGTTTAGCTCAGGAGCTGTGCACACCGAGCTCAGCAGGGTGCTGCCAAGCAGCAGCCCAGCAGATCGGGGGGGGCACAAGCACCTCTGTATGCACACTGCTACACCCCTACCCCTCTTTCCTGGCAGGCTCCCCTCCTACATTTAGTAATCTTTGAAAGGGAGATGGTGAATTCACCATTTCCTCTCCTTTCTGCTCTCTTCAGGGGACACCAAAGAGCTGTTCTGCTGCTTTGGTCCATGAGTGAATACCCTCAGCTGGCTACAGCTTTCCTGGGATCTTGCAGGGTCTTCTGGGAGCAGCAGAGGGCAAGTAGTTTAATGCAAGAGATTCCAGGCTCAGTCCAAGGACAAAAAGATTGCATTACCCTTCACATGTTGGGAAGGAGAGTCTAACAGAGCCTTGATGTATTTCTGCTGAGCCTGGAAGCTGCTGCAGTCAGAGAGATTTGACACCCCTGTGGCATCACAGGGCTCAAGGTAAATTTTTTTTAAATGCTAGAGAAAGCAGTGGCAAACTAACTCATATGAGCAGAAGGCAACATCAAAAAATGGTGTCAGGTGCCTTTGAAGGGAGGTCTGGGAGACGAAGAAGGATGGAGAAGGCCAAGGGAGCCTTGGGATGCTGAGTGTGCAAATGAAACCAGTGCACATCTATAACTTACTTGAACTTACATGGGTGCTTGCCAGTATATTAGGGTTTAAGTCCACCTTTATTTTGGATAGTTTCTGGACTTTGCTGCTTTTTCAAAACTCTCTCTTCACTATCACTGTATGACACTGCTCTGCATTGTACAGAAAGGTTGTCAGAGCTTCACTTTCCCATCTGTAAAATGGGGGCAATATTTCCTTTCTCCCAGCCTTTATTCAGCTTACAAGGCTCCTGTGACTGGAATTATTTTATTGCTTGTTTCTGTATTGTCTCGTACAACAAGACCCTGATCCCAGTTGAAGTCTGTAAGTATCACAGAAATATAAATAGATAATAATAAAGAGATGATTTTGACACAAGAATGGAATTTCATATTCTGGAGAGTGAAATAAAATATGTACTAAAGTCTACTAAAGTGTAACCATGAGATCAAATGATAAAATTCTTCTGGCAACAAAGACTTGACACAAATTTGTGAGATTAAACTGAACCAACTCAACGGAGGCTTGTTCTGGTGGTTTATTCAAATAAAGTATATGAAAAAAGTAAGTGAGATGATCAAATTACCCTCACAGCATGGATTTTGACATGGATGTAGACTAACTGAGTCACTGGAGGACTGAGCAGGTGCGTGGTTCTAATTATACCCTCAGTCTTGTGAGGAAGGAGCAAACTTCCCGGTTGCTTCCCTGGTGGAGATAAGGTGTTATCAGCCATCAGCAAATGAGAGGGGAGAACAAGGACAAGGCACCTGAAGGGAGAAAGAGGAGGAAAGGAGGAGGCAAAGAGAGCAGATTCATAATGCTACTCATCTTTTAAAACTGTACACACACCCCGACTCTGAGCCATTTGGATGCCACTTCTCGTACTCATTTCTGCTGTCTCTGAGTAACCCTTCCTTATGGCAAAGCACACAAAATTCATTTTTAACATTTTCTCTTTTCTGGGCTCAGAGTGAGATATCTGGCTAAATATAATGATTTATTTGTTTATTAATTAATCAACAGGCATGCTAGGAGTTACAATCCAAACTGTCCCCACACACAGGTTTTTATCACCATATACTGTGCCCCCAGGGAAATACATATCTTTTTTTCAGAAGTATAAATGGACATTTCTATAAATTGCAACTACTTGGGTGCTTGTAATATGCAATATTATTCATCTTTGTATTCCAGGTGAATCCAGACTAGACTACCAGCCTCTAGGGGAGTCTGCTTCATATAATTATCAGTATTCAAAGAATGATTGTAGATGTTGTAGCTTAACAGCAGGTGAATGGTCCTTATCTGAATATTAAATAAAGTGCAACTGGATTTCTGGTTTATCTCTGGCTAAATGTTTGTGAAGTCATTAGTGAAAGCATGCAGCTATAATCCCCACCACTCTTCTCACAAAGGATTTCCACTTTTGTTTTTAATTCCTTTACAGGGTGAATTGTTCACCTCCCCTTCCTACACACACAATCTAGTCCCTTGCTTGGACTACCAGAAACATCAAGGAAGCTGCCTTGTAAGTAGTACCTACTGTTTTTATTTTTTTTATTCCTAAACAACAAAAGAAACCAAGAGAAGAGTGACAAAGAGAAAGATTTATTATTTCCTCTAAGGACTATCAGAGCTCTGGGGTTGGGAAAAAGCTCTGTAGTAAACTGCTCCTTTGTCCTCCCAAGTTCTGGGAACTTTAGCTCTGTATTCAGTTTCCTTATTGCATGATCTAAGAGAAGCTTTATGTATTTATTTAGTAAAACCCTTTCCTTATTGTTCTAAAATGGGGATTTTAATACGCTTGAAAACTGTTTTAGTAGCTTGATAGTGGTTGTTATGTGAATATAGTAGAGAGTAGTTATGAGAAAATTAATAGAACAAAGAAAAAGAAGAAACCCACCCCCTGCTGAGCAGAAGGTAGAGACCAGACTCAGCATAGGAAAATTACTGGAGATAAAGGAAGAGGAATTACCATGGGAGGTACATGAGGCACAGCTCCTGTTTCAGTCCCTAGATGCGAAGAGCACAGTGGTGCTACATTTTGAAGAGCAATTTTCAAGACAGACATGTCCTACATCAATTAGCTGGGCCAGGACATCACCCACATCCTCTGCCAGGCACCACAAAAGCTTTGCACCCACCTCAGCCTGGGCCATCAGTAGCAAAGCATCTTCTCACAAAACTGCAAATATATCATTTTAACTGAATATAAAAATAATAGAACATTAAGTATTATTTAGCTGAATATTAAAAACCAAACAAAACCCCTCCAAAATGGAGCCACCACTACAGTAAGCTATATACTATTTATTTGTACATAGACTCCCATTTATTTTAAGCTGTAACACGTGCTGAGTTTTTGGCACTGGCATAGCCAACCCTCTTGAATTTCCAAGCATTAAACCCCTCACTGCTGCTGTTTCAGGCTTCTGCAGGCTCAGGCAGATGTTTCTACACCCATCTGCAAGGCTTTCTGTTCATCCTTGCAGAAATGCAGGGTTGAAACATTTTTTTCAAAAAGGGAGGAAAGAAGAACACTGAGCACAATTTTGTGCTTGGCTCTGAATTGTCCAAGCAGCCCCACAGCCTCAGGGATGGCAGAGTGCAGGAGACTCTGCTTCTCCATGCCAGAGTCCTCCTTCCTTCCACAGCAAGGAATGGAAGAGCTTTTTCTAGCAGTCAGCACTCCTGCGTATTTTTTTTACTTAAAAGTCAGTAAGAATGTAAAGGTAATGAATTTTGGAAGTGAGCTGATTGACACTCTTCCATTAGAGATGGGTGTCCTGAAGCTCTCCAGCTTTTCTAGCTTTGTTCTTTGGGACAACTTCAGTGGATGCTGCTGTGGACTCATTCTGGGCTTTGTACCTACTCTACCTCTGCCAGCAGTTGAGGAAACTGAGCCTGGATGTGAGAAGTATTTTCAGTCTCACATTCCTGACTGTATTCATATGGAGTGAACTGCACAACAGCTAAAGTGTCAGCTCTGTTACTCCTGTTATCATGGTGTTAGAAAGGGGAAAAAAAAAAAGAACCTAAATAAGCAGTGTTTTTTGGCTGTGCTTTTAGTGGAGATGATACTTTAAAGGGAAGGACTCTGCACATTCAGGCAGGACCTTTAGGTATCATTTCAGAGCTCTCTCCTCTAGGATCAGAAGTGCTTTATTTTGACTGGAACAAACTACAGACATTAACAACTGTTTTCTATTTGGCATTTTATAAGTATTAAAAAACCCCAAAACTCCCAACTAACACGCTCACCTCACCTCTCCTCCTTCCCAAAGAAATTTAAAATGTTCAGCCAAAACTCTTCTACATGGTTCAAAACCCAAATTTTCATTCTTACTCAAGTGTGAGTCGCCTGTAGTCACTGGGATTAGTTCTGATTTAACCTTAAAAACACCCATTTTCTAATGACACTTTTTAGCAATACCTGAAGTCATGTTATTTGCATTTGCTGTTATTTTTATAATCTCTTGAAGCACTTAAACACCTACTTATTCAAAAGTAACCCTTACGAAGCCATTTGCACCTAGAAGTCAATGGCCAAATCCAAATCCGTGCGAACCTGGTGAAAATTCTGACACTTCTTTCAATGGTGAAATCATAATTTGGTCGAATTCACAGTAAAGAGGAAGATGATTTGCTTAGGGAGTGATGAGGGTTGGCTTTGTCCCTGTCATCAACCACATGCTGGCTGATTTAAGAGTAGAATTTGGACCTGCTCACAGAGGCAATCAATCATTGGACTGGATGCCCTTGTTCAGCCAGGCTAAGCAGTGGGACAAACACAGGGATGTCATGGGAGAGCAAAAAAACAGTAAGTTTTAGAGAACCTGAATATCTCTCATGTTTCTGTGCCATATCCTGAAAAAACTTGAAGCAGTCAGTTTATCCAGCATATGGCTCTTCTGTAGCTGATTGACCGAGGCTGGACCTCATGGTCTTTATCAGTAACTTCCACCACTTTCAGGGCCAGCATTTGCATGCAGGAAGGCTGCACAAAAAGGCCAGAACACATGCTGGCTGTAGTCTGAGGGTGACAGAGATGCTTCCCCTCACAGATACAGACTCTCCACCATTGCCTCAGCAGGTGCTGCCAGGTGTCCTGAGCAGATCTGTGATTTGGAAGAGTTTTTAAATATGTGCGGCCTAGAACACTCCCAGCAACACAGGCCTGGTTTCAAGCACTGCGGTAAACACCGTAGTACATATTTCGCAATTGCACAATATTTACATTAGGAATGTGGTTGTTTCCAAGCCCACAGCACACGATCATCTGTCAGAGCCTGACGGGAGCAGCTGGTGAAGGTAGAACCTGTGCCCTGGGCTCCCCTTGAGCAGAGGTGCCCATGGGCAGGGCCCCGGTGCCCTGCCACCCTGCTCTCCCTCTCTGCCTGCTGGCTGTGGTGGAGGCTGGCACAGGGATGCAGGGAGGCTGGAATGGCACATTCTGGGCTTACACCCAGCCCCACAGAGCCACAGCCAGTCCCTACAGACCGCAGCAACTTCCAGAGGGCACGGGGTGAGCCCTGCCCCAAAGCCCTGGGTGCTCCCTGTGCCGGTACCCAGCGTGTGCCCGGGTGCTCAGAGCCCTTAGCCTGCCAGGAGTGGCCCAGAGCAGGTAAATCGCTGCTAGCCATAGAAACATTCCTTTACAGGAGAGGGTGTGAGTTATGCAAATATCTGCTCTATAAATCTCGTATGTGGCTTTGAAGAAAAACAAAAACGCCACTTAAAAATTTGTTCCAAATTTGGCCACAGCATAGTTCTGTTAGTTCAAAGAAATGAAGCTAACTTTATTGTTATTTGTGTTTGGATCAAAGAAAACTATGAAAATAAACATTAGACAGAATGATAATCAACACTGGAAAAGAAATGTTTACTAAAGATTTTCTTCTGTGTTCTCTTACCAGCATTAATAATATTTTCTTTTTCTAAAGTTTTCTTGCTTCCTTCAAAGAGATTGATTTCAGCAGAAAGAACAAACATATGCAAATAAACTGAATGATGTTATACCCCCTGCCCCTATCCCCCCAAACTGCATCAGATAATTTCATATTGTTAGTCTGCATTACATTTTTATCAGTTTTTTGTCTTAATCAGATATGAAGCTCTTGCAGTACATCTCTAGAACTGGGCTGTGACCCTGATGTGACTCTACAGCACAGAAGCAGCCCTAACCCTGCTGTAATCTAATAGTTCAAATTTAACAGATTTGTTTTTTCAGTGGAAATAATGGCTTCCTGTCACAAAACAGAGACACAGATTACATATCTGATAAATGGCTTTGGCATGATTTTTTCATGTAACACACAATTAACAGTGCCTTTCATAAGATTCATGTTCTAAGGATTTGGTGAAAGCACGAATAAGTTCATTACTATGCCTTTTCCTAAAAAAAACCACCCTACAATTCTGCTGTGCTTCAAAAACAAATATTACTTTGCTTAGAAAGAGATCACCTATACTTTCCAGTGTTAATTTAGCCTCAAAACACTATACTGAAGTTATTGCTACTGAGTGCTGATGTATTTTTTTTTTCATGAGGCATATAATTATAATTGATAACCCAAAATGGAAATGGGATAATTTTGATTTTATAAGCTACCACCCATACGGATACTGAAAATTTCCACATTATAGCTATAATTGTTTTTTGTCATGCCATAATCCCCTAAACATTATCAACTAATTAATAGCTGAACAATACATAAGGAGATATGCAGTTCTATGGATAGAATTGGATATTTTGAAGGAGTTTATTATCTGCAGTTTGGTTTTGAAGGCACAGCTCAGAACTGCTTCTGCTGCCTTCCTTGGTTATCTTATCTCCAGGCCACCCAACCACCAGCCTTGGCCTGTGAGTTGCTAACTCCCAGCACTTACAATGAGGTAATCATCACCTTGTAGTGGAGTGGTGTGAATGCTGGTCAGATGGCCTGTATTTTATTAACAGAAATAGGGTCACAAGTCAAATACATGCTTGGGGTCAGTGAGCAAATACAAAAGAAGATTAGAGGAACAAAAAAAATGTGACTGGAGGGGTAAAATCCCACTGGGGGTTAATCGAGCAGAAATGTATCAAAGAATGTAAACTACCCTTTCTTTTGTTATTCATCATATGGGACCTAGTTCCTGTGTCCTGCTGATTCCAGGCAGATAGGGCATCATATCCAGAGTGCTGTCCTTTAATGAGCTCTTTGAACACAGGGACTGCCAACAATACTCCTACCTCTGTATTACTACTGCTATACTCTTAAAACAATAACAAATAAGAATTAACACCACTTAGCATAAACACAGAGATCAAAAGATTTGCTTCACCTTATATTCCAGTATCCAATGACTGCCTACAAAACTAAGAGAAAAACAGCATTCAGTGTCACTGCTCTAGGAAGCTCTTCTGCCTCCAACATGAAAAGACTGGACCAAGAATTGTCTCCATCAATATACTGATGTAGCTCCAGCCTGAAATGTGAATGAATTAATAAAAGTATTTCTGAAGAGATGATATTGCATTGGCACAGTTTTGGTTTTTCTAAGAAAGACTGTCTTTTTGGGTGATGTAATAGCAAAAAAGGAACCAGCAGCCTGATAGCACAGTAAGTACTGGACTTGGTAGGGCCCAAGTGGCAGCAGTCAAAAAATCACAGGGTACTTACCAAGCAGCAGCTGATTTTCTCTTCTGATACATGTTCATCGCTCTTTCTGTGACAAGAAGCAGAAATTCTGTCTTATTTGAACTACACACATTTGTCTAATTCTTTAAAATCCCAGCAGTAGAAAGATTCCCTTTTCATCAATTTCCATTTATTATGCTTGTAGCTACATATTGTAATATGAATTCTTTTATCCATGTATACTGCACATCTATACATTTTATGTTTTCACACATCACATGAAAAGCATATTTCAAAACTATTGCATTATCGTATGCCAGAAGAATATTGCTTTGGGAATGCAGACACATTAGCAAAAGTACAGTACAAAACAAGGAAGTGAGAGTCAGGAAGGAAGAAATTCTTAGTTCTATGACTGTGTGCCTCTGACTTACTGTGCAATGCTCATCAAGTCTCTTAATCTTATTTTGGCATACTTTATATACAAAATAAGCAATATGTCCTTCTGCAAGGCTGAAGTAAATGTTAACTGGTTCAATCATGCCCTTTGAGAGCAAAATTGTAATTTCTGTCATCAACACCAAGATGAGCCAAATCAGGCTCAGAGGCTGTAAATCTTCACGTGCCAAAGAATAATACTACATAGATGAAAATTTCATGGCCAGACACAAACTGTGGTAGACGACTGAAGGATTAATGTGAAAAAAATACAGTAAATTTAAGTTTTCCTTGAAGTTAAATTGAAGCATTCCTTCATTTCCTCCCCAGCTATCTATAGATGCTTTCCCATACCATTTATTTCCACTCATTATGTCCCTCCTTTTAGAATATATGCATTTCATCCTGCATCTTTTAGCAAAGTCTGTATCTAACTTATGTATTGTCCCTTAAGATTAAAACTAATTTCGTGCCTAAGTGCTTTGCATGATTGAATCTTCTTGGGCCCACATGCAGGGTTTTTGTCCTCCTGGGATGATGGGAGCTGTGGTAGTGTGTACACACTGTCAGACCTGAGATCAGCTGCCAACTGTGGACACCCACAGAAGGATTTTCTTTACAGAACTATCTTAAAAATGGAAATGTCTGTCTCCTCCAGCTATACTGGCAGACACTGTTTACCCAAAGATCCAGACATACAAGACCTTGTTATCAACTGCAGCTTTTACACAACTTTCAAGTAAGTTAGTGGGTTGGAAATCACACATTTTAGAAATATTTTCTGAAGGATGTGATCATATTTGCTGCCCTTGAAAGTGTTTAATGTTGCATGTTCATTACATATTTTTGTGTTACTTAATTTAAAAGGTTTTTAAAAAATACAAATTGCCATAGAGTGGATTTATAGATGCCTAGAAAGTAATAAGAGATATTTGATACACAAAAAAGGGAAAACTCATATAGCTACACTGACATGCAATTAATAGATTCCTAAAAAGTCACTAGCAAGGCTTTCCAAGGTTTACATTTCAGTTGTTTGAGTACTTTCTTTGGAATACCATACACTGAAACATAACATTCTGAACACTTTCTGCTAACTTAATGTAGAAGCACTACTGAGAAGAGTTAGCTTTTTAATGATGTGGCCAAAATATTTTAAGAAATATCACTTAACGAGCTATAACTAATCAATTTGCACCTGTATTATGTGGAGGAGACACACTGCCCACTTTGGACAGCAGTGCTGAGATGTCCTGAGCTTTGCATAATGCCAGCGAGCTGTATTACTACTTAAAGGCTTGTGAATAAGAATTTTACTGCAGTCACAACATATACATTGGGCTCTTCTAGTAAATTGATCACTCAAATAAAAAGAAAGGAATGTTTTTGATCTGCAAAGAAGATGAGCAAAAAGTAAGCCTGCTCATCTTAACTCTGCATTAGGGAAAAAAATGAACTTTGATCTATCATATTGCAGAGCTGCTTGTATTTCAATGGCAATTTATCAATTTTTAATAGTTAAAGCTCCCAAGTAGTAAAAGCTTCTTAGACTTCCTAATCTAATAGCCATTATTTAAACTTTTTATTCTGTATGATTTACTGTTCAGAAGCAAGAAAGCAACATAATTTCTTAAGGATTCTTTGTTTTAGACAAGTTGATGGAGTCCAACGCTACTAAATTTGTTCTTCCTCATGCAGGTGTGAAAGAAGTGCAAAATCCCACCTTAATATATCCGAACATTTCTTAGCAAATCTAACAGACAGCAGAGTGCATCAGCAGCAGCACCGAGCTGAGGGCAGGATGCATCAGGATGCAGCAGCAGCAGCAGCCTCCAGAGAAACCTTTCCTCCCGCAGGGATGGGCAGGGTCGGTGCCACCCCTGCCCTGCTGCCAGTGCCAGCCCAGCCCAGCCCAGCCCAGCCCAGCACGGGGCTCCCAGCCTGCAGGGAGCAATTAGGGAGCTCTGGCTGTGCCCCAGCTGCCCCGACTGCTGCAATTTGTCTGCGTGGGGATGGAACAGGTCCCTGTGCTTCCTCCCCCAACACCAGCAGGGTGGGAGAGTCTCCCCCAAGGTGTGGGTCCAGCTCCACGGTGAGTCCCAGATTTCCTGGGGAAGGTGTGCCCTGTATTCCTACAACAGTGGAGAGTGAGGACACTCAGCACCCTGTGGGCCTATCACACTAGGGAATCCAAAATAAGCTTAAGACTGTCTTATTTTAAAAAGGTTACCTTGCCAAGTCCAAAGCACAAAGAGAAGCATTTAAGACTGCGGATCTAAACTTGCATGTTGTTACTGCTAGACATGAAAGCCTAAGGTCAGAATTCAGAATTCAACCACTCCGACTCAAAAATGCACCAATGTATTTGCTAAATGGAAACCCCACTTGCATCACATCTTATCATAATGTCACAAAATGCAGAAAATTACAAATCAGTTTTAAGGCAAAATACATGACAGCAAAATATAAGTACACAAAAACCACATTAAAAATCAGTCTTCATTTGTCCCTACCACTTCAACTTACCTCTCAGTTCCAAACTCCTCGCTGCAGTGCACAGCTTGAGATAGTCTAAGATCCATTTTAGAGTGGACTGAAATATAAATGACAGTTCGCACTACACATGAACATAGACAACTGTATAAAATATTTAAATAAAGACAGAAAAGAACAGAGGAAACCAACAGAGCCTTTGGCAGACCCAGCCTTTGGGAATTTAGCAGCTTGAGATTCATTGCAAATTTCATCTTTAATGTTATTTTTAGTTCAATATTTTGTAGCACTCAGAAGTAAATCTTTGTGTGCTGTCTCTCCTCCTGCTTGTGCTGCTTCCTTTTCTGATCTTTTCTTTTAAAGAAACCTAATATATTTTCAATACAATTGATTTGTGACATGTTTTGTGATATTTGTTAAAGTTATCCTGTTTCTTCATACAATTCAGTGAAAACCATTACACTGTTGTTTCTTTTGAAGTGCTGAACAATGCTTGTCATAACTGAACAAAATGGGACCCCCCCAACAGTTTTTGTTCCATCACACCTTGCGTTGCATTAAATTCTCTGACATTAATTTTGATTCTTGGGTTGAAGTCAAACTCTTTTTTTTAACCTCTCACCACTGTTCCAAATGCTGCCACACACAGTGCATTTCCAGAGCAGTTTTGATTTTATCCTGGAATCTGTCCTTTGTCTCTCTCCTCAGCAATCTGAGTGGAATGATACACAAACACAGGGCTGGGGGTGGTGCAGAGAGGATGCTGGGCACCTACAGCTGTAAGAAAATGCACACTGGTAAGTTCACACCCTAGTCCACCCCACTGTAGGTTGCTGTCTGACCATGCTCAGGTGTCTTGTACAAAGCCTACTCCTGTTTTTTAAGGGACTTTCCAAACCTTTCCCCTCTTGCTGTTGCAGAGAACTCAGTGAACATATTCTCCCATTACTGTGCTTATGATTTAATAGTTGTGCCACAGAGAATGGCCTTAAAATGGGCTGTTCCACATCTCACAGAACTGAAACCAGCACTGTGGTGTGGCACGAGATGGAAACCACACAGGACATGTAAAACAAGGCTAAGGCTACTTCTCTGTGCAGTATGAACATTGTAAAACTACTGCTGCTTTAATTAGTTTTAATTTCATCAGGTTGCAGTTGGAGTTGGGAATTTTTCCTTTTTTTCATGGAAGGATTCACAAGAGGAGAAGGAGGATCTTGCATTATCACAAGATTTTAAAATTGAAAGAGGTTTTTTTCTTTCAAAAACCTGATTTCTAACATAAAGAGACATCATTTAACAGTTCCCACAAATGCAAGGACTAGGAGCCTCTATTAAATGACCAGGCATCAGCCTTAAAACAAACAAAAGAAATATTTTATCCTCACAGTGCGTAATGAAATTACAGAACTCATGGCCACAGGATGGTGTGGAGGTCAAAAGTGTAAATGGACCATAAAAGGGATTACATGAAATCATGCAAATGAAATCCATCACTAGCTACTAAACATGATGATCGAGATTCAGCCTCCAAATCAAAATGTCTCTGACACTGATCCTCAGAGGGCAGGAGCACACAGGGGAAGAAGGATTGCTCTGTATGAGAGATATATCAGAGTTCATACACTTTTTCCCCAGACATTTGCTCTTCTCACTCTCAGAGGGAAAGCACTGGATATTTTTTCTGACTCAGGGTGGCAGCTACTGCGTGTGTTCTAAAGTCTTCAAAAATCCCAACTCATTTTATTTGACACTGTATGTTTTAAAAATGTTTCCACTTTAAATTCAAGATAATTAGGGGGAAAAGCATGTAAAGAGTCAGACAGAGGGCAAAAAGAAACAAAAGCACTCAGAAAAGACGGAGTTCAGAACATTTTTCATGAAAGTCATGTTTTGCCATAGATTTGTGTGTCAGGGTCTCATTTTGCACTACAGAAAAATATTTCCATCCAATGATTGCAAGAAAGGAAGTCCCTAATACAGAAACCTATGCAGTACCCACCTTCCAAAGTTGCTGAGAGGCTGAAGCAACCTGACAGAACCATCCTGTAAATGTGAAATAGGTCCCTGTGGCCTCTGCAGCTCTGAAATCACTGCTCGCCATTGCTTTCACTGCACTGAATAATTTGGGCCTCTCCCCTTTCTGTGTGAGTCAGGTTATGAAAACTGAGCCTTCTCTGGCCTGTAGGATCCATAAACACCTGCCCCATTAGCCCACTTTCACTATTTGTCTAATGACAACCACAAGTAATGACCTGACTCAAGTCATGTCAATATTCTGCCAAAAACTACCATTTTGCCCTCTTAGCCACCTCCTCCCACCCACCCATAGGTTATGGAACTGTGGGATGGTTGCCAAAGAAATGCAATAAAAAGTAGGAAATGACACATACAAATAAAATTCACTTACCTAAAAGCCCTGTTCATCAGATCTCTTTGTGCTGCCTCCTCCCCCACCATTCACTCCTCTACTTCCAGCACTTGTTTCTCCTCTCTCTTCATTTCCTCTTCCTTTGCTGGCTTTTTTCTTCACATGTTCTACATGCTGTATTTTTTCTTGTCTTTTTATGCCCTTTTTTTTTTCCTTTGGTTGAAACAGAATAAATGAATGCTTTCATAATTTTCCCTTGCCTTAGAGCCAGTAAAGCATTATGGTGTCACTACCATTTTCGCTTCCTCTTCCCAGTTTTTCTGCCACCACTTTTGTTTTGTACTTTTTTTTTCAGGCCTTCCTCCATACCCATAAGTCTCTCCTTGCAATTACTCCCTTATCAGTGACTTCATGCCCTCTGTGTTATGTCCTAGTGCAGTCTGAAATGATTCAGATTTCCAGGTGAATTTTTGGGCATCTGACGCTTTGATGGTGCAGGGAGGTCATCCTAAACACGTGAGGCAATGCTGAGCACTCCTGATAGAAAGTTTCTGGGTGCACAGCTGTGGCTTTAGGGAGAAGCAGGGATTTGGAGTGGGGCAGAGTCCTGTTCCAGTGGTCAGGGGGAAAATCCCCCCATGCTTAACTCTAAGCCACTTATTTCTCTCTTGTTTCCTTAAATGTTCTAAATCACTGCCTGAGAACCCATTCCTGAAACCTGGAATCTCTATCCTCAGGGATGTCCCTCCTGCCAAGACTACACAATATTAGGAATAGCACTCTGATGTAGCTTGTGGTTTTCCTGGTGCTTAAAACGCCTCTGTTTGTCTGTGGATCCCAGCAGGATTTTGCTGCTCCGATTTGGGCTGCACTTGCTGCAGGGGAGCCTGGCCCCTGCTGAGCTGTGGCCCCTGGAAGCTTTGCAGGATTGTGTCTAAACACACAGCGACCACAAACTGGTGTTCTTTGAGGTTTAGACTGCCTACAAACCACCACTTCACACATTTTAATTCATCCCTGTGCCCCTTCATTCCTGTTGGGTGTAAGTACATTCAAGACTTAGAGGGAAAAATATTATTTCAGGTTTGTGAGATAAGATGGTGAAAAAATGGAAGCAGCGCTAGCTTTAGTATATATTTTCTATGCTAAGAATTCAGAGAATGGGGGATTAGGCCTGAAGTAACAAGCAGAGAATGGGAAAGAGCCTGACTAGCTGAGAATTTCATGCTGTAAACATTACTCTAGAAACAATCTTTTTGTGTTTCTGTTCTTTACCTTTTTAACAGCACAATTACCCATGACAATATCAATTGAACAAGACATAAAAAAGACCCCCACACAAGCCACCTTAATGAAATACTATACACAGCTCAAACAACAAAAAAGATTCCCATTTTGGGGGCTTCTCTCCATTTATATTAATGATCAGTTTTTATGTGGAAGAATTGCACAATATGGGTTTTTCCTGCTTGTTCATAATAGGTCATTCATTAAAGAAAATACTGGGAAATTATTTTCTGTGTCGGTGGATACAGGATGCCATCTGGGAGCTGAAAAAATGAACAGAAATCAGACCAGAAAAAAAATAAAATTATTAAAAACATGAAATTAGTTGCACTTAAGGAAACCAGCAGAATACTTTGACAATCCCAGCTGCTCAGCCAGGCTGCAGTAATTGGTACTCTGTCCATTTACACAAGGAATGCTCTCACAGCGGTGGGCTGGGGGTTCCTCCCCAGGCCCTCCCTGGGTGATTCAGTGTCACTGTCCCCAGGGCTTGTCCCTCTGCCTGCCCCAGTGCCACACGGATGTTCTTTGCCATTTCCTCTGCAGCTTCTCCCAGCTGGCTGCTCACTGGCACTCCTCCACTGCTCTCCTTTCTGCTGCCAGTGCTCTGCTGCCTCTGTTCCAAGGTGCTCTCTTGCCAGCCCTGTAACACGCTGCTGCTGTGATGGATCAGTCACTCTCCTCCCCGGGTCCAAAAACAACAGGTAGATCAGAAAAACTCTTAGAATGTGAAATTGGCTACTCTGACTCCGCTTCCAGGGCAATCGAAAATTCAGTGCTCATCATTTTGGGGTTAGGTGGGTGGTTTAAGTTAGAAGTACATCAGCGGATAAGGAAATCACAATATAGTGAGAAATATATTAAGATGAATATGGCCATGTGCCAATTTTTCCCCCTCATAAATAAGATCCTTGTTTACCAAATGTTCAGTTTTGGTTATGTCACTATAAAAATCAAGCAGCTGGTAATTCAGGCTTGATTAGCAGGTCTCCAGTTTTGATTAGTAAATTACTGTAGTAATCAAGGTTAATTCTCATTTCAGAGCTATGCCACAGATTTTATTTCTTCCAGACAACTGGATTTATCATTCTGGAGAAGGAATATTTTAATAAATATTATAAAAATATCTAGAAATAGATTTAAAAAGCAGATCTGAAGGGATTCTGAAAAAATGGGGAATCAGAGCAACAATGCTGCTCAAACATGAAACAGTTAATGTCCTAGGAATAAAATTCCAAGCAGCAGTTTTGCAGTAGATTTCCACATAATATATGCAGAGATTGCATTGCTAATTCCTTTTACCTAGTGTTTCTATTTCTATCTTTAAAAATTGTTTTCTTTGGATCTTCATCTTTCATTTTAAAATAAAAAAAAGTATACAGAGAGGCTTAAAAAGAAACCCAAGAGACCATTATTAGTATAAAGATAAACAGTAGAATGGATTCTAACTGAGCCAGAAAACATCACTGTAGAATTTACATAAAATTTAGTTTTCTACCAAACATATTGCACATCCAGTTCCAGCTCATCTCATAATGAATATTCAAGCTTTCGAATGACCCACATGTCCCATAAGTGAGCAAGAGTCCCCAAAAGCCATCATTGTTGTTGAAGAGGCACAATATTAAAAAACACTGAGGATTCATTAGGGATTTTTTTTTTCCATGAAACTTTTACTAAATCTTTAGCCTGCAAATGCTGCGATTATTTGAGCGTACAAGTCTGTCAGGGATTTGAGGCTGGATAACAAACTCTTATATGGTTTTTAATTAGGATGATATTATTATTTTCTAGTCATAATTCTGGGTCAGATTCTGTGTATCTTTCTCACATCACTTCTGTATAATTAGAGCCTAAATTATCTAAAATAAATATGAAGTTTTGCTTTATCGCCTCAGTACTGCATGCTTTTCCCAGATAGGAAGAATGGGCAATTTTTAGATCTACCACAATATTCCACTCCAAATATTGAGATAAATTTCTCCCCAATAATACAGAAAGAATTGACTAAAGAAGCCCTAAAATATATGTATATACAGACTAACTACTGAAAATTCAGTAAAAGCTGAATTCAGTATAAAATTATGCAATTCCTATGTCCTTTGAGGGAAAAAGTAAACCAAAACCACAAACCCAAAATCCTTTTTCTAGAGAAAACATGCTGTGTGCTTTTGTAAAAGGCTAGGGAGGAACCTGGAATTTACTTCTGTTTCCATATTCCACTGGACTAATTTTGCTACGAGCAGTTTCCTTATGGAAATGTGGGGGTTTGAATCAGACCAGGTTCCACTGTGCTCCTAACTCAGCACCTTATTCCTGATGATGGGAAATAGAAAATGCTTCAGAAGGTTCCTTCCCAGTGCTGGAAAGTCAATAGCTGTCTTATGGGCTGAAGCAAGGAGATCCTTATCCTTCCTGCCTCCTTCCCTTTATAAAGAAACCCTAGATATTCAGCATTAGGTCTTATCTGCATGGTTCATTTACAGCCTAGCATCTAATGACCCAAACATTGGCAGAAAGTAGAAAGCAACCTGATCTATGAACATTTATTTAAGATTAACACTTTGTTAAAATAGCAATCAATTTGACTGGAAAATAAGCGTATACGGACTGGATGTACTGAGTATGTTAAGACTTGTCTCACTTTCACACATCAGCAACTTAGGAAGCCCCAAAATTTGCAAGAGAAGAGGAGAAAAACATTTTCAGGCAGAAAGCCTGTAAAACAAACATTATACTGTGGGGGAAAAAGTAGTGTGTGTGCTTTTGCAGTCTGTCTTATACATGCAAGACAAGATTCACCTGGGGAAGGAAGGGGTGGGGTGTGGGGGCAGCAATTGCAACCAAGCCACTGCATTAATAGGGGACTTCCACAGATTTCTGGCTGGTCTCCAGTAGTACAACAGCTCCTTGAATCTGGCAGATTTTACCCATTGCTTTTGCGCATGTTTTTATTTTTGGCTTTGGCTTTCCTGTCCTCTGCAGCTCTTCCAAGTTCCACAGGAGGAAGCACACAGCTGTTGTTGCTCAGGATCCACACAGGAGACAGCGGCCCCTGAACCACCTCTCCCACCAGCACTTCTGATGCAGGCATGTGCAAAGAGCCTGAGCTTCACTTCCAGCTCCTCTCCTGGCCAAACTGATTCCCCAAGACTTTGGTGAATTATAACCAGCAGCTTCCAGGCTGTGCTTGCAGTATGGATAAAGATGTATTCAAGGATATTAACAAAATTCAGAATAACATTCAAAACTACAGCCCCCAGACATTTTGTGCTGCCCTAGTGAGAGATAAAAACTTTGAATGGGAAGGAAGAACTGCCTCTTTCACAAAGAGACAGGGTGGCTTACAACTGACTCTGCTGGGTATTCACCACCCTTTGCCAGCTTCCAAGCAATCAACATAAAGGGAATACGACCAGGGAGTCACTGCAATCTTGTTATTCCCTGCAGAACAATAGTTTTCTTAAGAGCAGCCTGGCCTAGTGTAAATGAGAAAAGTCATAAGGTTTCTGGAAAGGTATTTATTTTATCCACAGGTAGAATTGCAACACTGAATATGATAGTCTCTATTTAGAGTGATTAATAATATGTTATGTTGCTTGTTTTGAGTAAAGACTATAGGCCAACTCCTGCCCTGGCTCAAATCCCATTGAATCAATTGTTTAGCCTAAAAAATGGATTACAGGATGTGGTTATAATTTATGCATATAAAAATGCAGAGGATTCTACTTTAGAAACAGTAATTTTTATTTACGTGCACTGCAGTGGTGCCTAGAACCCGAGATGCTTTGCTCAGGACAGTATCCGAGGGCACAGGAATTCCAGGCATGGTCTGTGCCCCAAAGAGTCTTTGATCTAGGCAAAAGACAAGTGACAGCAAACAGATGGGGAGAGGGGCAGAAATGACAAGGTAACTGGGAGATAATTATGATCACTATGCAGTCACAGCACATCAGCTGCTTAACCACTATCATTTTTTTAAGGTGTCACAGCAGAGGAGAGTTTTAAGGGAGGATGTGAAGAAGGGCAAGTGTAGTAGCTTGGCAGGTTCCTATAGGAGTGGATCCTTGCAGAAGAAAACGAAATTACTGCAGTCCAAAATTTAATAAATCAATATTTCAAACGAAAATATGTTGTGAGTGCTGGATACACATTGATCTGTCAGTACCTCGTGGGTGTGATGGGGAAAACAGTCTTGGGAGAGCCTATGTGGGCCTTAAAATATCCATAGGAGGTTTTTGGTTGCAAGAGAAAAGAAGGGGCTGATGAAAGGGTGCACAGTGGAAGAGGGACATGTTAAAATATGAACACTGAAAATGCACTCCTGCAGTGGAGCCAGAGAGAATGGGCAAGGTGTATGCTGAAACTGGACTTCAGTTTTGGGTTGTGCTTGCCAAAAGGTCAGACATGAAGCAGAAAAATCAGATGGCTTGTTCTAGCAAGCACAAGTCTAGAGAGAAATATGTAGAAAGACATAATGTACAGAAAGACACAATATCTGGGAAAAAAGCAGGCCTAGAACCTGAGATGATGGTGCTCAAACAGTGATCACAGCTTTAGCTTTTGTTTTGCAAGACACTGCTGGCATGAAAGTCCCTGTGCTTAAAAAGGGGAAACACTTCTGAGACTTGCTATACCTTAGGGCATGAGCAAAGTATATGGAGAAGTGAGAAAAACAGATGACAAAAAGAACAAAAACTCCTCTTTAAACGTTTTACGGCTTTTTGGTTTATTTTTTCTCCCTACAAAGTTAGTAAGGCTTATAGTTCAATAAATAAACCACTGCAAACAAACCATTTTTTTGCCACACATATAAGCTCAATATGTCATTGTGGGAGCTGAATAAAAGAAACCTAGGCATAGAGCTGCTTACACAAACTTGTAGGAGTAACTTTTGGATAGCCTGAGCATTTGCAACTGCAATCTTGCTGTGAGCAAAAATAGAAAGGACACTATGCATGCTACTGCAAAGCAATTTTTATATTATAAATATGTTTAGGTGATATCTAAATTACCACCAGAGCTCTGACCTTGATTACAAATGATCATAAAGTAAAGAATACTTTGAAGTGCTCCAAATTGTAGATCAAAATGCTTGTATATTCATCACTTTGACTAAGATCCAGCCAAGATTTTCTTGGCTAATAAAGACCGTAAATTAAATAGAAAACAGGCCCAGTAAAGAGAGGTCATGGCTGCTTTTTTAAATGCTTACAGTCCTTCAGGGCAGGATGTCTGTGCTGCTTTAATTGTTTAGAGTTTCACTTTCTGCCATGGGAGCTGCAAATGTGCAAGCCTCTGTCTCATAATGCTGCAATATAAACCTCCATTTAAACTTGATGGGTCCCTTCTCATTGGAGTTTTATTTTCCAGGCACTTTTGTGATGTGCTCTTTTATGAGCAGTGTGAATAAATATGATGGCAATATTACCTATGCAAATGGGCAGAACTAAAATGTCTAGGGTTAAGAAAAAAAACAACAAAAATTCTGTTTTAAAACAGAACCATAGACCCAAAACATCATCTACATTTTCTTATTTTAATAATGAGTTTGTTCTTGCCAGTCAGCATTTCTCTGCAGCACAAACTACCCACGATATGATTGGCAAAGTGTGAAAGTGAACCTAATTTCAGTCTTATTTTGATTCTCCTTCAGTGTGTAGATGTGTGACCACACTGGGACTGCTCAGCAATCCTAACTTTTGGATGGTTAGGATGTTTTCCCATCCCACCTTCTCCCAGTCCACATGGAGAAGCTGCCTGGCTGTGTTTGATAGTGTGCAAACAAATATCCTGTTGTGTGAGTACCTATGATTTATCACACCATCCCTGTGTCAAGAGCAGAGCTCTACGTTCCCCAGTGAGCAGATTTTGCTTGAGGATTCTCCAGTGAATCAACTTTTCAAAAGCCTTGAATGCCACTCAAAAGAAACATCTTGGGGATCGTGGCCTTAAAATACAGGACAAATTCCCACTTCTAATGCTGCTGGAAGTGGATCTCCCCAGACTCTAAATGGTTTCTATATTTAAGTGATAAAATCATTGTGACTCACCAGAGCAGGACGTTGGATGGTCTCCGATTCTGTCATTTTGTTTGCCTGAAAAGGAGCCAAGAACGAAGATTCACAAAGCAGGTTATGGATTTTGTACATCTCAGTGAAAACACATGATTGTTAGAGAAAAGTGAGCTGTCAGCTCTTTGTGATAGTCATGCAAGGGGTGTAAATGGAGGGGCAGGAGATGGGAGAGCTTGAACGCATTGTGTGCTACTGGTAAAACACCCCATCCTTAGTTATACTAAATTAAAATTTCAATTGTGCTAGAATCTCTCTACACTAAAGTGCAGATTTCTCAGGACTAGCCCAGAGATTAAGCTGTAACTAATTAGGATGTCATGATATTATTAAGTTCAAGACACTCTTTTAGGGGAGGATAGCACAGCAGAAAATAGACAATAGCGAGCACTTCACCGGATGGCACAGCTTCTCTGTAAAATTCACATTGCTGCTAGTGATTTTTTTCTATCCTCTAAGCTGAAGGTTGGCCAGATTCTGTTTTTTAGTTACATTGTTGTAAATCTGCAAAAAAGAATCCAATGAATTGATGAGGGCTTTGTAAAAAACAAACAAACAAACAAAAACCACTGAAGTCACAAACGAGACATTCCTATGTCCCCTGTATTCTACACTGTGCTTTTTCTTTCCCTTCTTCCTTGCCACGTTCCTTTCTCAACCTCTGTACTTATTTTATTCCATCCTCTCCTACCTATTCTTATTGATGTTTTTTATGGCTTTGGGTGGGTGGTTAACTGGCATTAGGAAGAAAAGCCATACAAAAATATACCCACATGTAGTACCAGCCAGAGCACCTGCCTCCTTTCTCTTGGTTACCTCAATGTCATTATGAAACAAGCTATATATTTATTATTTAAACAATATTAAACAGTAGGGGAAAAAAAAAGAACAGTGTGGTTTCCTACAGAAAGAGAAAAGGAGCAGTTAAATGAGTACCTTAATTCCTTGCTGTTGAGAAGCTGTTACTATAACAAACAGCAGCAAGACTTTTAAATCAGGCCTCTGGAACAAAGCATTCCAGTGTCACTTTTACATTAGTGATTGCAGTTGATGTCATTTTCACAAAACAAAATTATAACCAAAATGGATATTTCAGGTCAAAGTGCCACAAAGAGTATATAGATACATTTCCATCAATAAATCTGCCCTCTTCCTGCCCTGACATAAGTGTTCAACCCCTCGTGATTGACGTTTTTACCACTAAATTATACTATGTCTGCTTCTAGAAGAAATGTCTCCATTACAAAATTAGCTAACCATCAACATAACATAAAATAACTTCAACATGGTGTCATTTCACAAGAATATTGATTCTCACAGACTTACTGGATTAAATCCTGGTTTCCCATAAAAGGAGCAGCCATTATGTCTTTGGTGGACAGAAAAATATATGTCATGGAAAGATGTATATTGGGGTGATTAAAACTTCATTGCTGAGCTCAGAAGCACAAGATTTTGTCCTGTGGCAATCTGAAATTAATAAAATGGTCAAATTATACATAAGAACAAGGCTAAAAACCAGCTACAAGTCTGTCATTTTATTTTCCTCTGCTGGAAGATACTTTTGACAATTTTGACTATCCTATTCCACAGGAAAACTCATCAGTTATTCTAGACTGACCACTGAGTCTGCCAAAATCTTTTCAAGACCTTGTGCATGTAGCTTTTCCTTCATTTACCTCACCTTTAGTGCTAATGCCTCATACCTCACAGGATGTTTTGACTAATACCTGAAAAGACTTTGAAATTCTTAGCTGAGCAAAGGTATTTAAGGGCAAACAATCACAATATGTAGCTGTAGTTTCTTTGTATTTAAAAGCTCTAGAAAGACAAGCTACTCAGAGAACAGATTTTTATTGTGGCCTTCTCTACTCTGTTTTTATAAGACTTGCTCTGTTTTTAGTATTGAAATAATAATGGGCTAAACTAATTCTGGGCAGAACTTTGTGATTTTAATGAAATTACATTGGGGATAAATTTGGCCCAATTCTCTGTGGTGACCTGCATATCAGAGAAGTTCCTAAAGGAGAAAATGCCACTTCCATGATCACAACTCACTCCAGGTACACGCAATATTTTGAGTTTCACCCTGATTTCTTCAAATATAGATGAAAAGACGTGTCTCCACTGGGTGAGGTCAATTGTTGCACACCTTGTGCTATCCTGAAGGCTCCTAGTCTGCTGAGGGCTGGTGGTGTGATCGGAGAACAGGAGTGAACAGCTGCCAGATTTCTCACTTTCGATCAAGTACTTTTCATCTCTCTTCATCTTAGAATGAGTCTTTACAATCCCACTGGTGCTGCACTGCCCTGCAGAGAAGAGCTGGGTGCCCTGGCAGCTCCAGGAGGACTCTCAGGTGTAAGAGGGGTGAAGCAGCAGGCTGCTGGGGGATGGCAATCCCAGTGTCCAGGGCAGGGGACGGATATTCCTTGAGAAGCAAAGCCCCATCCCTCAGCCACAGCTGCTGCTGCTTTGTGGGGCAGGGGCACACAGCAGAGCCCTCTCCCCCCAGCTCTGCGTGGCAGGGAAGAGGAGCACGTCACCTTGGGAGAAGCAGGCTGTGGCTGCCTGCTCGTGGGGAACAGTCTGTCACCATTCATCCCTGCCCATTAAGGCTCGCAGAGGACAGTGTTACCAGCCTCTGCCCATTCAATCCTTTTTTGTTGGCACATTACTATTTCATCATTTTGATCTTCTCCCTACTGAAGATAAAAGACACCATGGGCGGGATTCATGAATGACTACTGTTATTTATCGACCCAGGACTTTTTGAACATTTTTTCCCCTCTGATTCATGAACCACTTTTCCATATTCGAAAAGCAGTTCATAAATCGTTCAGCACCAGCAGAAATTAATAATAATGAATTCATTTACATAAAAGGACTCATCCTGCCAGTTGCTGATAATGTTTGAAGCCAGAATCTTGTCGGCAAACAGGATTTTTGCTGGCAGTGCAAGAAATAATCTTTTGTTTATAAATTAATTAAAATATACTTTTCCTCTGCTTTTTAGAGCTGCTGTGGGGATAGGTTGCATCGGGCAACATATTATGCATTTTCTTTTCTGTTTCAGTTTTTTTTCCTAAAAAATGATATTGCCTAGAGTGGAAAAGGGATATTTGATAGCATTAAGAGTCAGATTTTAAAAGAGAGTAATGTGTTTTGATTTGTTTTAATGTTTCGAGCGAGGATGTCTTCCTAGGCCCTTGGCAGTTGCATTTCACAAGGGTTGGTTTGAATGTATCCTTTCCTGTGGATCCGTCTGTGTTCAGTCCCCCCTTCCCTAAGTCTCATCCTCAGTTTCAAATTCAAGTGAACTTAAAATCATAACAAGAACCTCCTACGTTTCCTCTGAACTCAAACCCACGAGTTTCACATGATTCTGATGCAAAGCTATCTATAATGAGTCCCAGGTTTATTTTTGGAAAGGAAGGATGACCCTGAGTGAACACTTCCATGATGCCAGTCAAGGGGCAGAATGTGTGAATGGATGTTTGATGCCATGCTTTGCCACACGTGTGCTGTGTGTGTTCCATTAGATCTGAATGTCCCAAGGCCGTGCCCCTTCCCCAGGAGCAGATTTCCATCATTTACCCAAATGAGAAGCTCACGGTCTTGCTGTGGGACAAATTTCACAGAGAAGTAACTCTTACAAGCCCACTCCATAAATTTTCCTTTGGATCACTGGCCCAGCAGAATCAGCAGCACACACCCCTCACCTCAGTGCTTTCCTGGCTGGCCTCAGACTCCTCCAGGTGACTCCATGTACCAGGGAGATCCAGAGCTCCATCTTCTCTCCCCATGTGCTCTTCATGGACACTCCATGCCTGCAGCAAAGTTCAGCTTCCAGTCCAGAGCTCAGGCTACAAACTGTGCACAGCAACAGCAACACTGCTGCATTTTCAGCTGCTCTTTGCATTCAGGCCCAGCTCTTTGCAGAGAAAGCCAGGAAAGCCCCGTGCATGCTGCTTTTCTAAGAGAGCACTCGGAGAGATCTGCGAGAAGGGAAATGAAAGAACCACATGAAGATTTTACACCAAAAAAAAAAAATCTCTTAATGCTTTGAAAATACTAAAACAAGTATCATTGCAAATGAGGGGAAATATTTCTTAGCTTGTTTGTTTCTTTATCTACAGCACAATGATTGGAAATTGGGATATGGAAAATTATTTGCTGGTTTATACAATTTTTTAGTTTTGGAATTTGTCATTTGGTACTCTGATTTTTATTTGTGTTTAAGATTTTCCTTGGCAAACACAGAATTGAGTGTATCACAAAGAAAGACTAGAAGTTGGAAATGTGTATTATTAGTCTGATCTGCATCCTATGTACGTGTAGGGCTTCAATAGAAAAACCACTTTTAAAAACAACAACAAAAGGCCTGAATTGTCTGTTTCTACTTTTGCTCTTAATTGGTGACATCTGGGTTTGTTGGTATTGAATGAAACTTTTATTTTGTGTTTTTGAGAAGTAAGAGTTGGCTGACTAGTTGTCTTTATATAGTTTAATTTCCTCTCATGTCCCCTTCTCTTTCATTTCACTGTTTGAAGACTTCTAAGGTAAATAATAAGGGAGCCAAAAGAGCTCTCCAGACAATTCACTGGACTGTTCTGAGCTGAACCACTTACCTGCAGCACAAACCTGGGCAGCTCACTTCAACTTTTTGTCTTCATCTGTAAAACAGAGTTAATGATTCAGCTCAGAAAACCTTGAGTTATGTTCACCAAAATCATGATATAAATCTAATATATTATCCTATTAGTATTCAGATCACCTTTTCTATGTAAGCTTCTATGTAACAAATGGCATGTTGCTTCCCCAGTCTGCTTGATGTAAGTTTGGGTAATTATTGATATTTCCAGTTATTGCCAGTTCATACCAGCATGTGACCAGAAACAGCCTATCACAGGGTTGTCCTGACTGTATTTGCTACATTTGATCCTTGGCTTTAGCAACTTTTTATGGATTTCACTGAAAGAAGGAGATAGAAAAAGAAGAATATTTGGATGTGGATCAGAAAACAGAAACTGGAATCCAGCTTCTCAGCAGAAATCATCCGAGGGAAAGGGGAAAGTCCTGCCTGTGGCAGTAAAATGACATGCTAAGCAGACTGAAAGCAACATTCATAATTTTAGGAGCCTGCTTTTCTCAGTGCATAAATTCAAGACATTTTCAATGTAACAGCTAAAGCATTTAGAGAGGTGATTGTGACAAGGACAGGAGAGAGGAGGGCTCCTGGACCATACTGGCAGCAGCACCAAGTGGAACTGTGTTTACTACTGGAGAGGAGACAGCAAACTGAGAAATAATTCAGGCTTAAGAGTCCCCAAAATACATTCCTGTCAGAGCAGGGGAACTGTCAAGTGCAGACTGCAAACAGAACAGGGCTTCAGCTGACTGTGAGACCCTGACTTCACAGCACTCCGCTGCAGAAGGGTCTTTAGCAACATGCAAAGTTACTGCACACTAGACAGGCTTTTGAAAGCATCCTACTGCAAGTGAAAGTGAACTATAAAGATGTATCAGCCCTGAATGAATGCCTGCTGGGAGCTGCAAAGAGCCACTAAGCCCTGGTCCCTGCAGGAGCTGCAGATGTTGCTGGAAGCCACGACTAACAAGAAGCCAAGTCTGTAGCTGGAGCTGCTCAGCACCTCTGAGGATTTGGCCTTCCATTTGAGCAGCCCACAGACCCTAAAGCCCAGTCCTAGGAGGCTTCTGAATAAGCTTTAGGAGAGGGAAAAATCTTAGGCAAGCTTTCAACCGTCTCAATTAGTTTTAGCAAGGATCTTCAAAGTTATTTTTGTGAGGGAAAGGGATGGAAAAGTAACTTGCTTAAAGGAAATCAGAGAATCTAGGTTCTGTTCCTGTCCTCTCCAAACATAGCAACAGAGTTTTCAGGAATGGGCCAGGTCACAACGGCAAGTTGGAAAAGAAAAATATAATACAGGCAAAAAACGTACTGTGAGAATCAATGCATAAATGCAATCATGGCAAATTATTCTGTTACTCATTTTCACACTTCTGCAAAAAATATTCATGTTTTCCAGTTATCAAATAATCCCAAGATTTTAAAACATCAAATAAACTTTCTGTCAAGTTCTTGCCAAGCACAGGAGATCCTACCACATGGGCTAAGTGGAAAGTACTGTAGGGCATATGAAGCAAATGGCAAGTTTTAAGAAGCAATTGCTATATGGCTTTTAGCTTCTTTTCTGGCTTCTTTTTTTTTTACTTGATATACTGGAGAGCCATAGCCATGAGATGCCAAATGTGTTACCATTAGTTTCCAGGGAGAAGTCCCTGTCTCCTTTCTGCACCAGGGCTTGAATCTTTAGTAAAAATATTATAACTTTCATTCAGTACATGCACTGCTCCAAACTTTGACAGATCATCAGTTGGATTTCCCAAAATTCTGAAAACAAACTAAATATCCACGAGACTAGGAAAAAAAATCAAAGAAACAAGAACTTGAAATCTCCAGCATACTTGGGTTCTTTATATTCACGTGATGACTTCTGGATGTTGAGGGATTAAGTCTTAAGGTATATTTTTGGGATCACACTTTCAAGCTTCCTACATAATCATGAGACCTAGAAAGTTTTGTTTTACCTTTAAAAGAAATTCTTTTTGCATTTGCAGGAGCTGAGGGTTTAAATAAAGCATCAAATATCTCGAAGTTCATGATAAAATAGTAAGAACTGGCAAAGCTGCCTATGATAACAAGCAAAGCTCATTTCAGAAACTAGTAGAGGAGAAGGAATAAAGTACAGTTCAAGACAGGAGAAGGTTTTGAAATGTTACCAGTTTGGAAAGGATGCATGTTTTCATTAGCTTGGCACTAATGTGAGTGGCTATCTCAGCTTTTCGTGCCCAGGTGTGAGTTTTCTGTGGGCCTCTCTGACAGTAAACCACTCACTAACAATTCCAGTCCTTTCCCACTATTTTAGATTGTATTTCTCTTTTGCATCTTACTATTTTTTATTTTTCTGTCAGAACTTTCCACTGAAAATGGGGAGCTCCTATTGCCTCCTTTCTTGCCTTGGGTCTGGCGTGGTGCAGAGCCATGGAGGGGTCCCAGCACAGCTCCTCCTCCTGCAAGGCACAGGTTTTCCACCCCTAGCAGGGCTGCCTTGCCCTGGCTGCTCCATTTGCTGTGATCCTCCTCTTCCCAAGCCATGGGACATCCCTGGATGAGAGAACTCTCCTCAGAGCCAGTCAGATGCTGTGCTGTTTCCCAACGAGCTGGAAGGAAGGTCACTCTTTTTGTGACCCACCTTTCACCTGAGAAAGCAAAGAGCCCTTCTGTCCAACCCCTGCTGCCAACAGGACAGGAGAAGGAAAGAAGAAATTAAAAAGATCTCTGTATGGTTGGTATCTCACACTAGTGCCACTGTAAATTAGCTGCATTTGAAGCAGCCAGGCAGGCATCAGAACGTGGCAGAAAGGGTGAGCTGGAAGGATCAGCTAGAGCAAGGCTTCCCAAATACTTTTGAACTGTCTGATTAATATCAACTCTCAAAATTTCTCAGAAAGTCTCAAAATTTCCAGGCAGCAGATTTCTCACTGTGCCAAAAGAGCCATTATTTCTAAGGAGCTCCACCTTCCACCACTTGCAGAGTGAGAGGATCTCACCTCTACTCCTCACAGACATCATTGAACCTGTTCTTAAAATCTCTTTGGCATGACACAACATAATTACTTTCTAGGAAACTACTTCCAGTGCTGCACAGAAGGAAACTCTGTCTAGATCCTTCACAGAATTTCATCTCTGTTTTCCCCAGCAGACATGAAAGAAAATGAAAGGCAGTTCTATTTTCTTAGACCTCCTTCCTTGCTTTTCCTTCTCCATTCAGCTCCAAGCACTGTCTTGCAACAGATACAGAGTGGTACTCTGGTGTATCTAGAACAGAAAGTTTCTCTCAAGCACTCAGACACAACCCCAAAGCACAGGAAATAGAAATAGTGATGTAAACCGATTGGAACATTTCATTTCAGAAGGGAGGAATCTTGGGTTTTCATTTCATTTCATGTCAGAAGGGAGGAATTTTGAGTTTAACTAATTATTCTATAAACTCTTTCAAATACAAGAAGGGTTACATAGTAAATGATGAATGTATTTTTCTTAAATAAATGCATGTATTTATTTATTTGGTACTTTCAACAGGTGTTTTAGATCTAGGATTATATGATAACCAGCTCTAAGATTTTATAAATTTACGTAATATTTACCTAAATTAGATATCTAGAAATGCCATGGAAGTTGCTTTCTACTTTTAAAGGTCACAAGTTTTACAGTTTTAAACCCCTGCTACAAAGATAGAAAGCATATGGTACATGTTTTAATGGGACTTTTTAAAAACTTGAGATATTGAAGAATATAATCAGGCATTTAATATCATTTAATATCTCAGTTACTTAAAGCCAAACTACTGCTGTGTCATGGAAGTGAAAAATAGACATGGACACAAATTTTAAGATGAGATGTGGCTTATGAGGTCATTGATGATCTCAGTTCCACTACTGCATCAAGGCAGCTGCTAGACCAAATACAGAAATTCTTCCATTGGTGCAAAACCCAGCCCAACCTCAGTTCTATCACAGTTCCATTCCCCTTTTTGGATTACCAAAGACATGTGAACACTGATCAAAGTACTGACCATATATATATAAAAAATAATATCACAATCATTGTCATTAGACTACAAAAGTCAGCATCATTTAGGTAGCAAGGGCATTAATTGTAGGATTATGAAAATCTGGGATGAACTATGGTGCAAATGATAAATTATAAATTTAGTAAAAAAGTATAACTACTTGAATTCATATAATACCAAGCTGCTCAAGAAATGCTGAGAGACTGCTACCTCCTAGTCTGTTTTCATTTACAAGTTCACTTTCGAAATGTTGAAGAATCTGCACGTATCAGAAAATTGCTCACTCACTGAAACCAGCTATTTTTAAGGTTATATTTAAGGGAGATAATGAATAAGACTAAATTGATGCCAGGCATGAAGCAATTTTAACCAATACATTCAAAGTCTGTAATACAAAATATTGGAAAATTATATGTACAGTAATCTCAAGTAACGAGATGTTAAAATTCCTTGGTACCCAGAAACTCTTCTATTCATTCTGTGCTTCTTTCAACCTCACTGTGGGAGGTTCCATCTCTGACATCTTTATATATGATGTTCTCATTTCAAAATGCCACTGAACCTTCAAATGAACACTTGCCTACGATCTTTGAATTCAAAAAACCTTAAATCAAGGTTTTTATATTTTAGTGCACTCAGCCATAGTATGGAGTGAAAGAATTTTGGTATTTAGTCTAGGTCTTATTTCAGAAGAAAGGAAAAGATGAGTCTCAAAAGGAAAACAACAGTTCAGTAGAATGAAATACCAGCAATACTGGGTAATTTCTAGACAGGGTGTTTCAAACATATATTGAAAAGTGAGGGAAACAAAAAACCTTTTAGAAAGTTAAATCTGGAGCAAAATACAGTATTTTTAATAAGATTTTCTCGTATATTATCATGAAAGAAGGAAAATAAAATGCCATAGGGCAAGCAGTGTCTGTGCAGTACTTGGAGCTGGCACCTGCTCCCAGTGCTAGTGTGTGTGGGATTTGCATGAAGAGCTTGGAAGATCTCACTCCTGGTGGGCATTAGGACAAGGCAAGCAAGGACAGCCTGATGCTCTGTGGTGGACACAAAATTATCATCAACACACTTCTCTTATATGCTTTAAACCAACCCTTTTTTGTCGTTGGGCTGTCAAGGTTTTAAACCTACAAATATTTTCTGAGGCTGCTTGTTAGAACCAACCACCGTCTATACTGCCCTTTGTTAATCACCTATACACACAGAGTTCAACAGGACATCAACTAAACCAACTGTCTCAGTAATCTGCTAGAATGATGCAGATCTGCTACTGAAGCCTCAAGTCAACCCTGTATTTCCTTTTTCGAGATTGCCTCCCTGAGCAACTTGTTCCAGTGCCTCACCATACTCACAGTAAAATAATTCTTCCTAAATCTATGCTACATTTTCCCTCTTTCACTTTGTATCCATTACTCCTTGTCCTGTCACCATAGCTTCTGGGGAAGAGTCCCTCTCCAGCTTCCCTGTAGCCCCCTTCAGATACTGCAGTGTGGCTCTCAGGTCTCCACTCTCACTGTGCTAAAATAACCACAAAGAAATTAAATCTTATTTACACAGAAACATTAAAGCTTAACTAGAGGCAGAAACAACAAAAATACAGGTACTTCCCTCCTTCTGACTGATCTTAAGCTCTGTAACTGATAAGAATCATATTAGGATTTTTGTCACCTTAACTGAGTGAGACTGGCATGAGAGCTGTGCAGCCATGGGAAGCAGAGGAATGCACATTTTATATGGATGCATTAAACCTGCAGATGTTAGCAGTGCCCAGGCAGCTAGAGGAAGAACACTCTGCTGCAGATCCTGGCGGCGCAGCCAGCACTGCTCACTCCCCACTCCAGCCAGTGCAGCTGCTGCCCTGTGTGTGGCAGGATGCACTGCTGCATTCCCCTCAGGCTGCACTGCTGCATTCCCCTCAGGCTGCACTGCTCCCTTCCCTTCAGGATGCACTGCTGCATTTCCCTCAGGATGCACTGCTCCATTCCCCTCAGGCTGCACTGCTTCATTCCCCTCAGGATGCACTGCTCCATTCCCCTCAGGCTGCACTGCTGCATTCCCTTCAGGCGGCACTGCTCCATTCCCCTCAGGATGCACTGCTGCATTCCCTTCAGGCTGCACTGCTGCATGCCCTTCAGGCTACACTGCTGCATGCCCGTCAGGCTACACTGCTGCATTCCCGTCAGGGTGCACTGCTGCATTTCCCTCAGGGTGCACTGCTGCATTCCCTTCAGGATACACTGCTCCATTCCCTTCAGGATGCACTGCTCCATTCCCCTCAGAATGCACTGCTGCTTCCCTTCAGGATGCACTGCTCCATTCCCCTCAGAATGCACTGCTGCTTCCCTTCAGGATGCACTGCTCCATTCCCCTCAGAATGCACTGCTGCTTCCCTTCAGGATGCACTGCTCCATTCCCCTCAGAATGCACTGCTGCTTCCCTTCAGGATGCACTGCTCCATTCCCCTCAGAATGCACTGCTGCTTCCCTTCAGGATGCACTGCTCCATTCCCCTCAGAATGCACTGCTGCTTCCCTTCAGGATGCACTGCTCCATTCCCCTCAGAATGCACTGCTGCTTCCCTTCAGGATGCACTGCTCCATTCCCCTCAGAATGCACTGCTGCTTCCCTTCAGGATGCACTGCTCCATTCCCCTCAGAATGCACTGCTGCTTCCCTTCAGGATGCACTGCTCCATTCCCCTCAGAATGCACTGCTGCTTCCCTTCAGGATGCACTGCTCCATTCCCCTCAGAATGCACTGCTGCTTCCCTTCAGGATGCACTGCTCCATTCCCTTCCCTTCCCTCCTGGATGGTGCTGGCAATGCTCAGCAGCTCCCTTTGACTGCACAGGCTGCTGGAAGAGCTCCAGAGAAAAGTGAGCACCTGAAACAGCTCTGCTGGTGGAAGTAAAAAGATGAACAAAAGAGCAGTGCAATACTCAGTGCTGCCCTACCACAGACTTGAATTTTCAGTATTTAAGCCCAGCCTGTAGTTTGGTGTTACACCATGACAGCTGAACAAGTCAGCATCTGCTACACTAAGGACATGATAGTCACCATCCTTAATTTGGAATTATTCAAATGCTCTGACCTCAGCAGATGTAATGAATGTTAATGCATTTGCATTCTGATAGTTCAGGAATAGATGCAATAGATGAAGAGAGACATCAGAAAGGGGTGAAACTAGGCTCATATCTATAGCACCAAATTTTTCTCAGGTGCTAAATAACTTTTTCCATTTTCAAGTTACTCTGAGAGGAAAATCAAAAGTTAAAACTGTTACCAGTTTGCACAGTTACTCCTTTCACCTAAAGAGGATATAACCACCATATTATTCCCCTATGTACCCAGATATAAAAACTCTTGGATTATTATAAATGTGAAGATACAGAAGAAGGGTATAGCTGTGGAAAATAAATAAAAGGATCTGTCATTATCAGTCAGAGCTTCTAAATAATATGTATTATTTTGATCAGAAAATGATAAAGCATTTTCAAATTTAAAAAAATGCTTGTAAAAAAAGGAAGCATCTACAAGTTAGATAAAAGCCAACTGAATTTAAATATGTAGAAAGTAAAAACTGTACACAAGTGATCTCTCTTAAAGAGATTTTAGTGCTTCTTGATTTAGATACTTGGCTCAAATCCTGCAAAAGTTACTATACTTATTAAATGACTTTAGGAGTTTTTGCACCTAAAAACATGTAATTTCACACAAATACAAATTCTACAGCAACAACTGTACAGAAATTTTCCAACCCCAACATTTAATACAGGTTAAGAGTGATGTTTTTATGTGTTTCAGCAAGGGTTCAGTAAGTTCAGTGGTCTATATATTAAAACTGCATCTATCTTAAAGGCTTTGTTGTTTTGTTCCAGCTATCAGGTTTTACAGAAAGACATTAAAGACAGATTAAAGACTGCTAAGTGCATGACATATTCAGAAAACCAATTAAATAACTAGCTACTCAAAATATCTAACCCAGCTGTGGAATACCAGTGAGTACAAGCAAACACAGGGTGTGCTGGGAGGTGCAAGGATTGGTTTGTCATTTGTGGTGTTGATTGCCCAGCAATGCACGTGGCAATGATGAGGCTAGAAATCTTCCCAGGAGTAACAGAGAAACCTTTTCCTCCCCAGAGGTATTGCCCCAGCTGCTGGATAAGCAGACAAGCTCCTGCAGGTGAGGATGCAGGTGGGTTGATTGAGGTAGCCCAGCCACGAAGAAGTCTGCTGGGATCAATTAGGACGACCCAGACACAAAAAGTAAGGAGAGCCATTTGATCCTCTGTTACTCCTGGCTCCCCGCTCTTGCCTCCAAGCTGAGGGTCACAGAACTGAATTTTGAGGAGCACTGTAAGGTCGATCTGTTGTTACCAGTTTGTCAGTGGAGTACCTTGATAAATTAATTTCTCTGTAAACAATAAAACCTCATTCCTTTTAGAGCTGCACAGGAAAAATACAAACCTCGATATCTTAATGTAGTTCCCTTTCCTCCCTACTTAATAACAGTTTTTATTTTAATTTTTGGTCCCAGATCTGACAATAGGCTAGCCAACAATTCATCACAGGATGCAGAGCTAGGCTTGTTCTCTGTGAAGATATTGGCTTCTGGAGCAGTCTTATCAAGAAAAATATCTAGTGTGTTTCCCAAGTTATGGCATAATATAAATTATTTTTAGAATAACTCTCAAAAACTTAAAATACATACTCTGTGTTAACAATAGAAAAATGACCATGCTGTGTTTAAAACTTGGGTCAGCTTTTTGATGCTGCTTGGACAGAAGCAAACCTCAAGCTTCCAAGCCTGGGACTGAACACCCCAGTGAAATGTGAAAAATGGGGATCACAAACCCAGGCTTGCTTCAGCAGAGTACTGAGTGTTCTGGTGTTGTGGTTCCTTTTCTGCTCTGTGCCAGTCTGAGCAGCACTGGCTGCTGGAGCTGAGCCTGCCCCCAGAGCTGCACAGGGCTGGAGCCTGCCTGCAGTGCACTGCAGCCTTCTGACCAGAGGGAGCTGCCACTTCAAACTCTGCCTTTCTGTCCAACATCAACCCCAAAATATTTGGAAAAGGACAAGTAGAGGGGGAGATCAGTCCCACCCAGCAAAACTCAGGGTAGAATGTTTGCTCAAGTAGTACAACACTCACAATTCTTCCTTTCACTAAATCTCTTTGCATGTTTTATTTGAATGAAAGACAGTCAGGGATTAAAATTACTATTGCCTGATTCTTCTATCCTCCATTATATAATCAGGTACAAGTAAAATCCCTGAGGCAGAACAAAGCTTTATTGACTGGAAGCAGACACAAACCTGTCCTATTATAATTAGGGAGAGTTTTGAATTGGTTTCAAGGGACTGTCAGAAATAGGCTTCAGAAAGGATGCATGAAATATCTTGTCTTTTGTAGATCCTTCAAAGCTATGTGCTCTTAGAGCACACAAGAACATGTTCCAGTTCAGAAGAGCAGAAAACCATGAAGCACATGAAGCTGCTTTACCAAGGAGGAAACCCACTGTAGACAAAGATAAAGCATTCCTGAGAAAAGAAGGGAGGTGTGTGGGGAAACCTCTAAGAATTAAAAAAAAAAAAAAATCTGGTAGGAAAAAAAAAAGGCAAAAAGAAGAGGCAAAGACCATTTTTGGAAAAAAAACCCAAAAAAACCCAGTCAACATGGAAAAAAAACCCCAAAGCCCAAAATAAAATTTCCTTTTTTTCCCTGAAAAATGAAATCTGTTCTAACAATATGCCTACCCATGGATTCATGGCTGCCTCACAGCTCATAAATTAAGCAAGTTCTAACCTGAGCACACCTAATGCTGAAAGAGGCACAATGTTTGATTCTGTAGACTCTATTCATCCTGTGATCTATGGAGGTGTTAAAATACCTTATGTTGGAGGAAAATTAACCAAAGAAGAATGGAACAAGACTCATGCCTTTGAGGTCCCTCTGGCATTACATCTAACAGGACATGTGTAAACACTGCTGTTCTGGACAAATTTCAAATGGAAAGCAGAGCTAATAGAGAAAACCAAAGTGTAGTGGTGTCAGTTAGAAAAATTATTGTTTCCATCCCCTTTTAAAGATTTTAGACCAGTACTGGTGCAACTGTTTGCCACCAAAAGCTTTGCCTCTAAACAGACCATGTGCACTGCTCTCCAGCCTCACCTACAAATATTATGGGGATTTCAACAGGAGGGCTTTTTTGGAGAATCCAGGTCAGTGATGTATTTCAGGGTGGTTGTTTTAGTTTATTTCCATTTGAACTGAGGCCCTTTTAAGTAGCAAGCAGGACTGCTTTACTGAATTCTTATTTCTCAGTGCTTAACATTCCTTTACAGACAAAGAGCACTTAATAACTGCTCAAGCAAAGCAGTGAATTGATAAGAAAGGACTATTGTAATCATCACTTCCACAGTAGCCATTACAGTGGCATATTTATATTGTAAGACCTGGTGGGATACAGCTTCCTGTACACTCAGCTCTGCAAAGCAGTAGGGGAAGGTGGTCTGGAAGGCAGCAAGACAACACTGAACAGGTGAAATGTCTCTTTATGCATTCCCGTGGTAACGCGCCCGGCTGAGACAACACTGCTGCCATTGTACAACATGAAAAAATGATGTCCATTTCCATCAAAGAACAGCAAAATGGAGAGATTTTTATTGTGGTTAGCCTGAGTTCAAAGCTTGGGGTGAACACTTATGGATGAACAGAATAAACACTCACACTTAGGCTTACTGTATACAGCTTAACGAACACATATGAAGATCATATAAATAATTCACGTTACTCAAGAGGTGGTGAGCTGAACAAGTCCCTTCTGGTTAAACTTATTTAAAGATAAGGTGAAGTTAAGTGAGTGATGGCACAGTTACAGAGGCCACAGTCCAAGGGGAATTTGGACAGTCTAAGTTACACTTACCAGAGTGATTTGTGCAGAATTATGTCAACTTACAGATCTTTAGACCTTTTGGGAAAAGGAAACGTCTGATCTCTAAAAGAAGTGATACAAGATGAGTATTGTACAAAGGACAATTATGCTTTACTCAATAAACGATTTCTATGAAATAAAACTGGACATCAGCAAAGCATAAATGGCAACATTACAGTACAGCTGGAGAGGAAGTTTAGCAGCAACAAGGAAACTCTGATACTAAAGAGTTGAAACAAAAAAGCCACCCTAAAAAAAGATATAATCCTTTTCAGTCAAGTGCTATCAAGTCTCTCTTCTGTAGTAACTTACAAATACGTGATGGATCTATCCTGTATCTGCCTAGTGTTATATTTTAAGCTAAATTTAGTTGAACCTCTAAATGTAGAAGGCATTTCTAGAGTCATTACTCTATGACAGAATCTAGTGAGTCATTATTTTTGGCTGACTATTAGCCACAACCATCAAATTCATGAATTAATCTGTAACAGAGATTTTGGTTCTGGTATAGAAATAACATCAACAAACTAGGTAGCATTTCATCTGTTAATATTACAATAAGCCTACAATATTATTCCTGTTGGAAGGGTAGGATTATAATGCCAGTCTCTCTTTTATTATATATGTATGTTATAGATTCATTTTGCTTGGTAATTATAAGCAGGATCCTGAGCCCCAAATTCATCATTGCAATATTACTGAAAATTCTATCATTTAGAAGCAATAAAATTCAATCAGCTTTTTAAAATAAAATGTACAAAGCAAAAGAATCTCCCTTTTCAGCGCCTTCTAAACACCTTTGTTTTAGATGGTCGAAATGCTAAGAG
>VWZV01003216.1:619561-747061 GCA_013397155.1 Irena cyanogastra | reverse complement strand
TATTGTGGAGATCGTGTAGACCTTTCAATGGGTCATCACAATTGATAAAATTAGCCTGCCTTTCCCAAAACTTTGAGTAGGAGTTCAGGAATCTGGCTTTCAACTGTGTCCTATTTCCTGATTCCTGGATATAAGCCCTAAAGGACTGGAAGCATCATAAAATTCTCATCACTTCCCTCCTCTGCTGCTCCTTGTGTGCACAAACTCAGGATTTGGAGCTAGCAGGAAGCTGCATCTACTCTTACTGTGTCTATGAAAAGCCAGGATAACATGGCTGCTGCAAGAGCAAAATCTTAGTGAAGAACATCTGATTGGTTTGAATTCTGTAAAACATAATCAGGAAGGACATTGGTACATCACTGAGTGCCTCGAGGACAGCAGGGGCCCAAAGACTGCTAAGCAAAGCACAGAAAGCACCATAAAGCCCATTAAGCTTCAGGTGAAGGAGTCAAACAAGGTCTCTAACAACTGCCTGACAACCACACTGGGCTCTTGCAATCAGATCAAAACCTGAGTATGCCACCCTCTGGAACAGAGCCCTTAATTCACGGGATGAGTCCAAGTCCTGGCTCAGCCAGGGAACAGGGATCAGCAGATGACTGAGAGGGGGAGGTAATATCTCCATGTTGTAAAAATATCATTTTTGGTGTAAAATAGTATCATTATGTCTGTAGGAAATTCACCTTGAATGCATACTGTTTATAATAGCCCACATGCTATTTCCCAGTATTAATGTCATGCCTGGGTGAATAAAAAGGACTGCAACATCTTCCAAAGCCTTAGCAAAGGTGAGAAACAAGACAAAACACACACTATTTTCATCTAGGCAGGTGACATGGACAGCCTTTAAACTTGTCCTCCTAGATTAGTGCAAGGCAGAAAAAAAAAAGAGAAAGGAAAAAAAGGAGAATTTTGGTAAACCATATGAAAGAGTTGTAAAGCCATATGGAAAAGGAAGTCTATAAGGGAAAAATACATCAGCATCTTGAGACACTTCATGTATTAAGGAACTTGAGACAAATTATATTAAACAACTTAATGTAATTCATTCCCAAAATGTAAGTGGAGCTAGCATTCAAACCCCTTATCCATAATAACAGGTACCAGGACAGTGATTTGCAGTGATTTCTCAAATAAGTGCCATGTCCATCACAGAAATACTCCTTGAGGACTTCATAAGGGTATTCATATTAACTTCCTTCAGCTGTGGTTCTTGCCCTAAGGGCAAATAACATAATTGCACAGCAACATACTTTTGGGCTCAGCTTGCTCATGATTGTTTTGTACAGTCGTGCACTTTGCTATTGTTTCATTGTACGAGATGTCATTGCACCCCTTTGATAACATGTCTGAGTATATCAAAGGCCAAGGGAATTCTGTTAGGTAAACACATCATTTATTACCATATACAGCAATGATTACCTGACATCAAAGCTCATCTATGAGCATGCTGTGTGACTGTGGAGGAGGGCTCCCTGCTAAAAAGCCCAATCGATTGACACGAGCGTGGAGCAGAGACAGGGATGGGCAAGGGGGTTCCATCAATTCCTTCACCACAGCAAGGAAAGAGTCTGCCATTCAGCAGGGCTTCAGTGTGGATCCTGGCCCCATCTCCAAAACTGCTGCAAAGCCATGGCCGTGGCTCTCTCAGGAGCCTTGACAGACAGGGTCATAACTCTGTTCAGCCTGGCTTACTAGGACCAAAAGTTAAGACTAGAGGATGTAGCTGCCTGCAGTCACAGTGAAGGCAAGGACAGATCTCTCTGCCACAATGTCCACCAGCTCTATCCAGGCAGAGGATTACAAGGTTTAGAGAAGATCATAGAATCATACCATGTTGAAGGGTTAGAATGGACCTTAAAGTTCACCTAGTCCCAACCCTCCTACCTCCCACTAGACCAGGCCTTATCCAGCCCTGCCTTGACCTGCCAGGGTTGGGATATCCACATAAAACCTTTCTCACCATACAGGCAACTGAATTGAAAACAGTGGCCCAAAGACCACACAGAATAACCCAAGTTACATGGGAGTACCAAGAAGGACTGCTCTGGAGATTTAGGGGGTGGTTAATAAACAGCATCATTGCGCATTTGGAAAGTTAAGCTACTTTTCTATCTAATCAGATTCAAGCTTGTTATCTTGACAGAGAGGAGATATGAAACACAAGTGATAAGCACTGGCCTAAAGGAATGATAGATGTACACAGGCAACTGTATTCTAAAGAAAACTATATGCAAGTACAAAGAGTTCCCCAGTGCATTTAAGTGGTACCTTAAACAGGTGCTAACCTGTACAGTTTGCACGTAGGTAAAGAGAGGGAAATTTATCATCTCACCTTTGGCTCCAGTAATTCTCTTCAGATCCAGGATTTCTGTCATGAGTCAGAAGAATAAACTCTCCTGTGCCAACACAGTGAATTGTCCCATCCCAGCCTTTTGATTGTCCCACAATCAGGAGGAACAGCTCTTGTTTTACCAGCCATTATGCTCTAAACTGAAAATCTCACTCCAAAAGGGCAGCTTTAGACAATGTCGCTTAAAGTGAAATACATTTTTAAAAAATCTTTGAATACACAAAGAAAATATAAGTTTCATTTCTCTAAAAAGAAAATAATGCAGACAAAAATTCCACCCAAATATTTAAAAAGTAAACCAATCCTGATTAATAAAATTCACTATAACCAAATGTCCTATTATCACAATGATGTCAGGTTTGTGTAAACAAAGGTATAGCTCAGCCAAAATGCATCCTGAAAAAAACTCTTAGTGCAATGAGAACTTTGAATTTGGGGCCTGATAGGGTAAGAAGAAAACCCTACCCTGATAGAGTAATAAATGAGGAAGGCTCCAATACATGAGAAAAATATATTCAGGAATTTTTTGGATGGGTTTCAAAGAGGGGCAGTGGAAAAGAGAGTTAAGGGAGGGGAACAATAAAGGCAGCTCAGATGACAGTAATAAAAGAAATGGGGAAGAATTCTAGCAAGAATAGAAAGCAAAATATGGTGTATGCTGATAGGAAGCACAGAAACAGGGTTTGATGAAAATTGTCTTTAAAAAAAAAAAAGGAAAAAATCTTCAAATTTATAAAGCTTAAAGGTTATGACAGGGAGAGCTGCAGGATGGAAAAGCAGCATTATTTGGCCCTGCTTGTGAGCAGAGCAGGCAAGCTTTGAGTAAGCAAGAAGAGTGTCTTTGGAGATCTATTTATTTTCTTCTGTGGGCTTTTTGCATTGTGTGCTCCCAGCTCAATATGTGTATTGGCTATTAGCGCATTCTTTCTGTATTATTCTTAATTTCTGAAAGGGGCTGGTGTTGGTTTTTGGGAACCTAAGCCACAGCTGTAAGACAACATGAAATCTATATAGAAAGCAATAGAAAGAATCTCCAAAAACTCACTACTCCATGGCCTTCCATTCAAGAGGAAGAAAACTCAGGCAAATAAATTCTCCCCATCTCAGCTGTAATTTCTTTCAAACACATGCTTGATCACTTTCACCCTCTCATTTCTTTAGGCAGTGTACAGACACTGTCTTCATTGAGAATAGTTGATCTCTTCCCTTATGCATGCAGCAATCCTCCAGTAAGGTTACTAAAATACAGGGTCTATGGGTCAGCTCAATAATGACATATTGCTGCTCAAAATATAGCAAAATTACAGTTTTCATAAGAGTAGAAATTTCAGATCTCCCAGAACAAGACCTCCTAGAAGGGATAAATTCTATTATTACACTATGAGCTGAGATATAGACATTTTCACCAATATTTAAGGCCTGGCATTAGTCACCATATACAATCTGGGTAAGACTCCAGCAGAAAGGTAAATATGGAAATCTGTAACCTTTCCCTTTTTTTTAAATTTTTTTTTGCCATAGTAAGCTCATTCCTCCCTAGAAAAAGCAGGAATTGCAATAGCTTTTGAGACAGTATCTTTAAAGTATTAATATTTTTCTTTGTAGTGGATTGAGTGTTCTAAAAAGAAGGCAAGGAAAATAAGGTAGAAGCAAAAAAAGTATTGAGACAAAAGGGAGGAGAATACATATTTCTTAGATATATATATCTATAGTAAGATAATTTATGACACATGCGTGCATGCAGAAATTGTAGAAGCTACCAGTATTCACTCAGAATTGTGGCCTCTCAGAAAAGAAAAGAAAAACAAAGCAAACCCCAAACAACAACAAAGTTGGTTAAGAAGATTCTGGAAGTCAATGTACTTGTCTGGCAGCAGGAAAGAGAGAAAAGAATCCTTAGCAAGGTACTAAAGATTTCTGGAGGATTGGGGCAGAGAGAAATTTTGCAATGTGGTTACTTGTTATGTAAATTTCTCACAAACTTGTAAATATTGATGCATTGATATTTTTTTCCAGTAGATGCCAGTTTATTAAACCAACAACTGGTTTATCTCAAGTCACTCATATCAGTGTGCCATAACAGGGACAGTGAGATGTCCAGTATAATTAAATATCTCATCTAAATTACACCATGAGGAAGAAAAGAGAGGATAAGACACATCCTGAGTGATCCACCAAGAAAATACATAAGCTGATTAGTATTTTCTTGATGTGGGAGAGAGTACTCATTGTTGTAACAACATGAGATGTGTTGTTAGAGAGAATAAATTGAATTTATGGAATCGAACAACACGAGAAGAAATATTCTTCTAGAATTAGGAAGTCATATTTCATTTTTGATTAAAATAATGTGCTAACTGGCATCCATTACTGCTGCTTATATATGAAGTTTATGGTGACTATTCAGATACTGCAGGCTATGGAAACTTAAGTTCAGCTCAACGTTTCTGTACAACCAGTAGGCAGAGAAGAGCTATAAATGCATATTCTTTGCAAGGACAGAAATATCCAAACAGATGAAACTGTGCTGGCACAAAAGAAGCCCAGTATTATTATGTTTTAAATATGCTAATATGCACGTATAGCGTTGCAGTCAGTTCTAAAGGAATTTATTAACCTCGGTTTCTTAGTGACTATAATCTACATTCAGAGTGAATCAGTCTGAACCCATCCCATAGAAGTGTTTGTGAACTTCTGTTGACATCTCAGCTGCACAGATCACAGCATGTGGCCCCGCATGTTTATTTCCTGAGTGACCCATCAATTGATTCATCAGCTTCCTGGAGCACTCCTACATTTCCAGGGAAGCTGTCCTACTGCTGCAGGATGGGATGCTGGAGCATCAGGAGTGCTGCTGGCCCTGGAGAAAAGAGTGATAATTGTAAATGCCACAGAATGTTCAAGATGGGCTAAACCAAATAAAGAGCAATCTGACTACCTGAGTGTATTCGTTCCAGTAATCTCCCACCACTGTAAGACAGAAAATGTTCTGTGTCCTCTTTGGCAAATAAGCTTGTGTGAGCTGAAAAATTAACATTGTATAAAACAATAGAGAAAACATAGAAAAACCATTGGGCCCCAATCACAGCAGTCAGCAGGAGTTTCCCTCAGATAGCAACACACTTGGATCATGCCTTATAAAAGTGAATTTTTATTAAACTAATTATCTCAAGACCTTGAAAAGACGTAGAGCAGCCTTTGCTATTTCTTTTCATTTTACTGGAAGTAGTAAATGAGAAACATTTCCCGCACAGTTTATTGAATGTGTTTGTGCTTAGAGCTCAAAAAGGATATGCTGCAAGGTAACCAGGGCCTTTTATAAGATGTTATCGACTTTTTGGGAGCAAAAGTTAAGAATAAGAAAAGAATTAGAAAAAGAGAGACAGAGGGACAGCAAGTGGTGCACAGCTCTGTCATTAGCATAGACGGTGGCCAAGGAAAGCATCCCATGCAATTAACAATACACAGCTGTGGTCACACTAAGCCTCTCTTCTGTGCAGGAGCAGAAGTTTATACAGCTGCTACCAGCTACTCTGGAGTCACAAATGCAAACACACGATTGCATTATGTTTACAAATTTCCTGCAGAACCTTCTGCAGTCGTATGGGTTATATTACAGTCACTCAGAGCCTGATGAAAAATTACTGTAGATTAATCTCTTCTTAAAAAATTTGTGGAGCTTTTAAGAAAGCGTATATAAAACAAGCTGCTAGTTGTTTTTCACTGTTAATAATGATTCCTTTTAAATTCCAAAGTTTAGAAGTGTTACAGGGCATGCTACTGGGCTTTCATTCATTAGACTAATAAAACTCCATAAAGTTGACTGCTGCTGCCAGAGGGTATTGCTCCTTTCTGACAGGTACAGTGACAGGCACGAATTTTCTATCTCTGAATAGTATTATAGACACTATCAACTGAGACAAAGAGAGCAAAATGTATGACAATCATTCAGTCTCACAGCAAAGAGATTTGTAGCTCTCTGCTAAGTATGCTTCCCAACAAACAGACTATGTTGTCCTAGGGCTACATGGAGGAGTTATATTTTCTTTGAAAATTCAAGGGCATTTGGTTTGTTTTCACTCCTCTTGAATGATTGTTTTGTTTGTCGGTTACAGCTAAACAGGTGTGGGGTCCAGGCTTTTTATTTTTGCCAGCAAAATAACTATCAACTGACCATTTGTTCTAGAACACTAACAATATAATTTGCAGTAAATACTTTAAATAAACATTTTTCTCAGGTCTGTTTTCAAAAATCCAATAAATAATATGCAGAAACGAATGCAGCTCCCTCTCCCTCACTCAGTACTGGCATTTCTAAAATGCTTTTCCCAGTGATAAAACAGAAAAACCTTGGGACAGGTCCAGAGAGGACAGGCAAATGTCCTTTTTCCTCTGAAGTTTAATCTGTGGCTTCTGAGCCAGAACACCCCTTTAGATGTCCCAATAAAGAAAAACAAAAGAACACATTTTGTTAAAGATGTGCATTGTTAGGGGCAGATGATGGCTGTAGGACTTTGCAAGCATGTTTCCCAGCCCTTGGACCACTCCCTGCATTACTCCTCAGACTATTTCCCCTCCTGACGACCCCATCACAGCTAATCTGGGGTCTTCTGCCTGATGGCTGTAAATACCACAGTGCCTTCTGAGAGAGGATGAAGTCCTCACCCCAGTCTGTTATAGTCCTTTACTACAGGAACTTTGCAACTCAGAACCCTGGGCTGGTCCAGTCATAAATAAAAGGATGATAAGTTGAGGCTGGTCTCCCCTTGCCGTGTCCCACTGAGGAAACAGATCTCTGAAAGGGCAGGACTTTTTCATACTGCCTTTTTTTAGAGCCATGTAAGCTGAAATCCAGTAGTCCAGCAAAGAGAGAAGATGCATGAGCTGCTTGCAGGAGATCACCCCAGCTGGGTGGATACATGTTCTGTCTGACAAAGGAGAAGAACATTTTAAATCACTGTTTTAATTTGAAGGTATCACTATCAGCAGTGTGCTCATGAGAACTCCCTTACTGAGCCAGATCCAATGTTATTCTATCTTGGTATCTGCTTTCCAAAACAGTATTCAGGCAGATGCCTAAAAAAGTTTAAGAGCTGGACAAATGTATATCACATTTTCTTATTAATTCCTCAAATCTCCAACTATTTTCAGTTAGAGGACTTTGTTTTATTTTTAACCCCCAATAGATTTTTCTTCCATGTCTTTCAAGCCTTGCTTTAAGCCCACAAACTTTTAGCACCCATGGCATCCTCTCACAAAGAATTCCACAGTTTAACCAAATATTGATGCTACTACACTGTTCTGTGACATTTACCTGTCTCTAGCCTTGTTTGATGCCTCCAGCTCTTCTGTAGAAAATATAGAGGTTAATTTCTCCCAGGCATTTCTTTCCAACTCTTACTTTATTCTTGAGATTTGAGTAATGGAAATTCATACAGTATTCAATATCTTTATGCTGCAGTGAGACTCAAATGACAAAAACTATCACAATTAGAGGGTGGAAATCCATAGAGCTGGAAATTCGTCATTTCCTCTGTGAGCAGACTTCAATCCTCTCTGATTAAATCTAAATTACAACAACTCTGCAAACATCAAGGTTGTCCCAGCAGCTGACACCTTTTCCAGAAAAGAATTCTTCAGCCCACTGTTGTACCGGGATGCACCCTTTTAACTTTCAACACTGACTGCTACGGTCAGTTCTATATTACCCTGTTGTTGCAGAGGCTAATTCTAAGTTCACTTATAATTCACTTTCCCTAAAATTATCCTCCAGCTTTCCAAAAGCTCCCATTCTTTGATTCAATTCACTGCTATTGGCACTAGAGCTTGGTTCATCAGTAACTGCCAGCAACTCCATTTATTATCCAGGCATAATCAAAATTTTTCTCAATTTTTTTTCACTGTTTTCATTGTATTTAGCTTTCAGTCTCATCATGTAATTTGAGTTTCCAAGCTGGGAATTGGATTCTACTAGGGAATGGCTGCTGTTACTAACATTCAGGGATTTCCCAAGTCTACTACATTCAAAAAGGAACCACAAAACAGAACCACCAATGTTAAGAAAGGATATAAACTCCATGCTCCTGTTATTAAATTTCCAATGTTTTTTAACAAAACACTTGGTAAAAACACTGAGTGGTGCAATTAGGCAAATAAATACAAGAGTCAAATGACAATGGAGTCTTTACAAGATCAAAGAAAGAATAAAATTATAGAAATTTTCTAGTAGCCATCACCAAGATATAGCACTAAACAACATTGTCACATTTCACCTCATTGAAACCATTAAAAAGCTGAATAATTTGTAAAATTATTTGCCAAAGCTTATTTGCCAAAGAGCTGCTTTTCTGTGTGACATTCACTTACAAGATGTTAGACATCAGTAGTAATAGAAAATATTAAAATCCCCTGAGAGAAGTACAAGTAAGGAAGCTGCCAAACCTATCCTACCACACACACCAGTGCAATGGGTGGGCTGCCTCACACCAAAAGGAATCTCAGGAAAGCACAAGCATAGGCATAGGCAGGCACAGGTGCCTTCCTTCTGCCCTTCTGGGTGCTCAGGGACAGTTCTTCTCCTTCCCACCACCTGTTTTTCACACACTCTGAGTTTTACACTGCAGGTTGCTCATACCAGCCAGCTTGGATTAAACACTCAGTGCTGGGAGATTGGCTTCACTAAATTTTAATACACTGCCCAAGAAGCAGGTGTCCATATTATGAAAAGGTTATAGAAAAGAATGATCACTCAAGGAAAATTATATTTCTATACAACCATTCTGACAGTTAAAAGAGCCCAGAAACATTTTAATGGAAACCTCCCTAATCTTTGCTGAACACTTCTGTAATATGACCAGAGAACATTAAAATGTGAATTTCTTTAGTATTTGTTCTTCTGCTGAAGGTAAGTTCCTAAGCACTAGCATTCCCTAAAAATACCTCAGTGACTCAGAAAGAAAATCAAAATGAACAGGTGGTACCATATTGTGCACAGTTAGGGTGATTTTATGGACTAGCTGCTCCATCTCTTGAGACAGAATGGTCCATGAGATGGGATGCCAGCTCCCCAGTCTGGCCCCTTTGGAACTCTGGCAGTCTGAGGCAGCAGAGACTGTCTCTGTTAATGCACCACCAACCTCCTGCTGTGTTTGTTACTTCCTCAGACCCAAGGATTCACAGGCCTATATGGACATTATGTCCAGATTCTATCCGTGTTACTCAAAAAATCTTTTCTAACAACAACGTACACCAGCAGCCTTGCAAAAAGCACACCAGGCTCCTTTGCAGAACACCAATCAATGAGCTTGTGTGGAGGAGAGAACTGTGTCATGTTTGTGAATAAAGCAATTTCTTTCTTTTCTTTAGTGTCTGTGTTGGAAGAAATCACTGTGCTGATACAGTAGTTGAATTTCTATTTTAAATAAGGTGAATATTAACCCCAGCCATAAGTAAGGAATGCATCTGATAAAACAATTATTTTTCCTTATGAATCACACGTAAAATACTCATTCTGAGTCACAAGGGAGTGTGCACTGCCCCCATTCATATTCGTGAATCATGTTCTTATCTTCTAGTTTCAGACAATGCTTTGTGATCTACCTCCCTCTATAAGTGCCAACTAATGAAGACCACTAAGGGAATTATTATGCTTTTTTCTCTTTTTTTTTTTTTTAGCAAAATTTCTAGTATGTTCAGCTGGTATTATTTTTCTTGGAAAAAAATACAGTCATTCAGCCCACCAAGTTTGTGTTCTGGATGGACAGAAGCCTTGTATGTGTTCATATCTTTTCTAGTGCCCTCTAGCCCAGCCTTCAGCTCTCACTACTCTTGGGAATCTTTGTGTAAAGTTGTCACAAAAGCCAGCACATCCCTGTGTGCTGTCCTTTGAGGAAGTGGGTGATGGCCACTGATTAAACTGCCTTGTTGAGCATCCTGCCACTACTGCTGTGCCCACTGAATGCATTTCAGCTGTGCAGGAAGTACAGAATTCTCTCATATATATTTTTTTTTATTTATTTATATATATAAAACATATATATTTATATATATATATATAGATATATAAAATTGCATAATTTCAGCATTAGAACTGCAGTGAAATTATTTGCATTGTTTCTTCCGGGACTACATGAAAGAAACTTTACTTCTCAGCATGCTGCTGTCCATCACTACATATATGGCAAAAAGAAAAGGACTCAGGAGCTGAAGGGATGAATTACATCAGAACCAAAAAGAGTAATTACTCCAAAATGGTGACTCAGTTTCAATTTATGTCAAGATTTTTGGATCGTGATCTGATTTTTTTTGTGAGATTTAGTCACTGGTTTTAGGCTTTATACCATTGGCCATGGTGCCTTCCACATCCTTCTCCACAGTGCCTGTTCCATGTGCTCAGATGAATAGGTTTTTCCACCAATCTTCTATACTACTTGTTCATATTTTTAAAAAAATAGTGTTTATTCAGTTGGCCTTGATCTAAATAGCTTTCTCACCTATATCTAACCCACTTGCCAAAGATTTCTCCTCTCCCCCTTCAAGAAACAAGGATTTTTTAGTGTTCTCTTTTATTAAAAAACAGGTATTTGTGCCATTTAGAAATTTAGGTGATAAGACAAAGCCCTAGAAAATAAACCAGAATAGATGGCTCCTATTTTCTTTTTTCATTTCTCTTGATTTCCCATCTTTATTTTTGAGGACATCTAAGAGAAAACACAGCAGGAGCTTTTCTTATAACAGATTTTCTGCTCTGAAAATGATGGTGTCCCTGATACACTAAAATGAATTCGAGTAAAATATTTTGTCCCTCTCCATGATATTTTAGAAGTACCAGAGACAGAGAGAAAAAAGAAAAAAGGACTGGGCTAGTTCAGCTGTATATATGTTCAGATCCTTGTCTTTCTCTAACCCTACCCCAGTACTGCATTTCTCTTTGCTCACTAAGAGAAAAACTCAGCCAAAAAAAGGACTGGGGCATATTGCCCGACTACAGTAGGCTAAATTTTTTTTTTTTTTTTTGATAATATATCAGCAGGAATAATTGATGAGGACAGAAGTCAATGACATTGCAGGCTTTTTACCTGAGAAGAAATACAAAGGCTATTAATATTCCTATATTTCATAGTAAAACACAGAATAATTAAATAACATTTAGCAGTTCAGATGGCTTAGTTTATTGATAAATTTTAGGAAGACTTTCTTCTGATTCCTTACATAACTTCCTCCATAATCTCTGTCAAGACCTGATAGTCTTAAGGACGCTGGATAGCTGCTCAAGCAGGGAGAGGGATTGGTTACCTCAGTAACATTTTGCATGGCACTTTCTCCAGATCATGTTTCCAAACATGATTTCCATTTGGCAGCTCACTTATGTATTGTGCTTACCTGTATTTGCTCACAAAAGGAATTTAAAGCTACCTCCAAGGCTTCCTCTAAGGCTTAAGGCTCATGTCTTCATACCAAGTTACACTGGTTTAACTAAAGGTCAGATCTGAAACCAATCCAAGTAGGAAATGGGTGATGTACTTATTTCACTTGAACAAGGACTATTTGGGCTCAGATCAAGTCAATTAGGAGCAGGTTTAAATGAAGGCGAAACAAGCTGATTTTAAAAGGTAATAATGATGTCTCTGGTGATTTGTCTAAGTGTAACAAAAATCTGTGCAAATCCATGTGCAATCTATAAATAGAAGCTCAAATGTCCTGGGAGAATCCTTCCCACCACAGCCTATGTATGCCTAAGCATGACTTTTTAAGATGCTGTACCATGCCTCTATCCCAAAAAAAAGATGATTTGCCCAATATACCTTGCTGATGACTGTTGCCTACAGTCTGCCAGTATTGCATCATTTTTATCTCATTGTGCAGTGCCCCAAGACTGTTAATGATGCCATACCAGGTTGCTGTCTGGAATTACAGTATCTCATATATTGACTTATTAGCCAACAGATCTTAAATAATTATTCAGAACTCCTGACCATGTAGCAGATTAAACTGATGGAGACATGAAATACATATGTTTTTGAGGTGTCTTGAAGGGGTGATCAGCAGTAATGTGCAACTGTTGGACTGGGAGGGAGTCAAAATGAAGTCCCATGTACATGTTGCAAAAAGGGATTGGATGTGTAATGAGATCTGATATCCCCATTGGTATAGGATAGTCATGGCTTTTAACAGATTATCCTAGTGTCCATATAGATATTTACAAAGACATTGATTTCCCCCATTTTTGTCCCAGTGCTCCATTCTAGTCCCTGACGCTGATGGGCAGAAGGAGAAGCCAGCCCTCGTCAATGCAGCTGATACATAAATCACCAGCCTGGCACAGGCACAAACACTCCTCCAGAGCCTTGGAGGCCCTTGCCTGCTGCAGAGCCTGACACAAACACATCTGACGTGCCACTGCTCCTCAGATGGAATTGCTACAGCCACTTGCAATCTTGTGATACTTGCTACTTCTCCCAAGAAATATTAGAGGCTGGCTCATTTCTGACCATAAAGCTCAGTGTCTGGAAAACCTCAGCTCCAAAGTCTTGGAAATTGGGAGGGGGAAGGGCAAGGAAGAGAAAAGAAAGCTACCTGAACATTCTGATGCAGAAAAAGCACTCAGTTTGCAATCTAATGCATAATTTTTAAAACAACTCCACATTAAACATGGATATTAGCAGCATGTCATTAGGATCATATTTCTAAGATTTTGCAAGACCTGTGTTCCTCTGATTTTGCAATTTTTAACCAACATAATCATGAATTAGGCTAATTTTTTTCCTACCTGTATTGACCATGATGCTGCATGGGAAATCAAGACTAATTTCACACAATAGTGGCTTTTGGTTTGAGAACTTCATGCACTAGGCAACAAGATTTTGTTTTCTAAAAGTCCTCATTCTGCTTTAGGGAAAAAAAAAAACATACAAAGCATAGAAAAATAAAATATCCCATAAAATACACGGCAACCAAAAATTAAGAACATCATCCTTTCTGTGATGTTGAGTTTTCTTTTTATTTGCCACTCTGGCTGGCAGTAAATGCTGTAGAGATAGGGGAAAATGCACATTGACAAAATAACAAAAACTATATGCTATGTATAGTTTACTATTTAATCAGCTTCAAAGAAAAAAAAAAGAGCAAAGCCAGATACTTCTTTTTAGAAGCAGCTGATTTCACTTAAAATGGAGAAAAAATTATCATTAGAAGTACAATGATCATTAGAAGATAATGAATGTGTTCTTCTGCTGCATTCATAGAAAGATCCTAAGTACCTTTTCATTCCACATTCTGTATTACAGCTTCTCTTCAGACTTAGCTGAGAATACCCCCAAGTCTAATGGGTTAAATGCTTATTATACCACTGTCTTATTTGTAACATAAGGCACCTACTACAAGCCTACTCTTCATGCAAAATTGCCAATTTATAGCAATATTCCTTGTTTAGAAAACAAGGCTATCCAAACACTATAATTACAATATGCACCAGCAGGCATAACCCTGCATTAATGCACAGACTCCAGATACATTCGTCAAATAGAGTTTTTTTTCTCTCTGCCTTCTTCTCAGGGTACTTTTAAGTTCAGGGACAGAGAACATGTCTTCATTAGAAACATTAACATTCACAGGCTGTAGTAAATTTTGACAGTGAAAAGGTCTCTGTAACCTTTAGTTGTGCAGAAATTTACTTCCCAAGAAAATTACAGCTGGCACTGTCTTAATTAATGCTAGCTTTCTTTTCTGAAAATTGTGGGCTTGTCAGTAAAAAAGGCAGAAAAACCTGAGTTTAAAAGACTGGACACAAAAGACGCCTAGAAATAAAGCCCTGCAAAATTTCATAATATTGCTCTGTTTTTGTTCTACAGTAAGGAGATGAAAAGATCTAATTTGATTTTGCCAAATGGAGCAACATATATGTAATATAGAAATGATTTGCATTTTCTCTTTTGTCTTTGAGTTTTATCATGTAAAGAGCGCTTTTTAAGCCATTCTGTTTTAAAAGCAATAGGTCAAATAAAATCTATATCTGCAGGGGGAGGGGAATAAGGTATGACTTCATTATTTTTTTTAGCATTGCTTTAAATGCTCCTAGTAAATCATAGCCAATGGTAAGAAATGCAGCAGAGTTGTTCATATGATTTTTAATGGCATGACATCTTTTTTTCCTCATTTCTAGAATTATTTTAATATTAGTGTACAAATTTTGTCCTTAACAGTCACCTTCTACATGTCTCAGAGTTCTGTTTTGATGGTATAGATACTTTTTCTTTGATCTATGTAAAGATCATTTATTTGCTGACTGAATTTTGATCATCATGCAGGGTTTTTTAATTGCTTGGCAAGGAGTTAAATATATACCCTACCTCTGAACAGCATTTTCTTACACACAGGTTGTATTATTGCTAAAAGCAAATAGATCCTTTTCCTTCCTTTTTTCCTTAAATATAGAACGAGCAATAACATGCTTCTACATTATTTGTCACCAGAATCTCCTGGATATTGCTTATGCACTTCCTCGTACACTCTTTCAGAAGAGATTTACAACATCTTGTGTTTGGAATTACTGTGCAGTTCCCAGCTCCATCACTGGAAGCAATAAAGCTCCAGTTCCACATAAGATTCTTGCATACCAGGACATGACACCACTTTGGCACTACGTGAAGCACCAATACTGCGTGTCAGCTGTTCAAAACATTTTATGCAAGTTCCTACAAGCACTTTAAATTAAGGTGCCCTGTATAAATGGTTTATTCATGTTTATGAAATGATTAGTTGGTGCCACTACATCCTTTAATAACTTATTGTAAGGCATGTTATAAAATGCATCATCAATAAATGCTTAAAATGCTGCCACAGCAAGGTGATAAGCTGTTACAACAATATTTTAAGATGTAAGTATTGTTCAAATAGTTTCTCTGCTGTTTCAATGCATACTCCCAAGGTTTTTTTTTTACAAGCACGTTATTGAATGCTGTATAAATAATAAAATATTTATACAGATCACCTTAATTTAAAGTGTTACTATGTTTCCATAACTTCAATGGAAACTCCTCATAGCCTGAACATGCTCGAAGGTACAAAAAGGCATCAGAAGTGAAACATCCCTATCGTTGATGCAAATCTCTGTATTATCACCCTGAGACAGAGAAAAATCACAGCATTCCCCAGACACAGGATTTGTATTTTCCAGGCTTGAACATTAACCATTTAAAGAATTGTCATGAATAAGGGGAAAGAAACCAAAAGCAGGCACCTAAAGTCTGATGTCCTCAAAAAATGTCACAATCAAAATGTTTTGGCTGTTTATAGCACTTGTCAATGTTACTGAAATATAAAATCATAGTGTGGCTTATGGAACCCATATGGGCAAATGTAGGACAAAGGCCTCTCTCTGCCTCTTTCCATACTGGAAGACAAACAGAATAACATTATGGATAAATGTAATAAAAGCAGTATGGTCACAAAGCAGACACTGCTTGGGACAGGAGCTTATGCATTTATCTGCTTCTCAGCTTAGCCACAATGAGCAGGACAACTTAAGTAATGCTCCAAAACAGAGTGTAACCTCTGGAAGAAAAAGCCAAATTCCTTGCTTAAAAACAATGCACTAACTGCAAGAGCATAATGAGGGGGTCTAAGGACATACTTACACAAGAGATTAGTCAAACATCCTTTGCTCATTCTCAAATTCAGAACTACTTATAGAAGGGAGCAGACTGAAGAAAAGCACTTCTCGATATTGGCTCAAACATTGGGATTTCCATTCCTCTCAGTGAGATTCCCCGTGACCTTGGATCACTCCTTTACAGACAGACTGAGACAGGTCTTTGTTCCAGCTTGAGGAAAGGCAGCCACACAGATACTCAATAGGGCTAAGGAGACACAAAGGCCAAAGGAAAAGTCTGTCCTTGAAGGAAGAAGGCCAAAGGAGAAGTCTGAACCTGAAGGAAGAACAGCCAAAGGAGAAGTCTGTCCTTGAAGGAAGAGTGGCCAAAGAAGTCTGTCCTAGAAGGAAGAGTGGCCAGAGGGAACTGGCCATGAGCACAGAGTTTCTCCCGTGTGAGGACACAGCCTGGGTCATTAGGTCACACTTGCCCACCCTGCAGCAGGTGCTGAAAGCTGTGAGGGGCAGTGCTCAGAGCCTGGCACACACACACACACACCCACCATTCCATGAGAGCTGGTGACCAGCACCACTACAATGTGGCTTGCAAGTGGTTCTGAGCTCAGGCAGCTCCTTTGAGGGGGACATGCAAACACTGCTCTGCCCTTTGCACAGTGCCAGCTGCCCACTGAGAACACTCCAGCCCAAACCTGTCTCCTACAGCCACAAACACAGGGTGTTGAGCCCTGTCCCTCCCAGAACGTGCCTTGTTTTGGGCTCTGTGGATGACTTCAAGGACAGGTTTAGCTCCTAAAGGAGTCAAAATAAAAGGCTCAGTACTGATGTCCTCTCTCTTCCTTCCCACAATAGCTGTTTCTCTTTGGACACGACTGATCATAAACTTAATAAATCACAGAATATTCATCTTCTAACACATTGGAGTACATAAGGGAGCTCTTAGTAATTAGCATTCCTGAACTTGCATTCTGCAAATTTATTTCCTCAAATATTTTTTTTTTCACATGATTTATTAAAAAATAAAGCCAAACACTTGGTTCTTAGATCCTGACCCTCTAACCACTCACATATGTGGTGTGCATGCAAAAACCCATCTCTTGCATGGGTTCTTTGAGAATTTGTAGTCTCAAATTGTGGTTTATATTATATAAATGTTTCTAGGTTTTTCAGTGTTGTCAATATGATTTTTCAGTTTATTTCTTGTCAATTTCCAAGAACCACAAAGAAATCTCTTCTATATTTTTTCATTTTATATTATAACAAAAAAATTCCAGATATTTCCCAAAATTTTTGTGCAATTAGATATTATTTAATTTCTAATAAATGCATAACAGTACTTAATGGATATTTAAATGTGAATATTTGTATATACATGGATGTGTAAATTTACTCATATGTTAGTTTAAGCTTTGTTACTTTGCAAATTTTATTGCATGGCTTCTTTGAAATTTAGTGACCTATCAAGTTACTCCCACAGCCTGTTTCTGGCTCACACAGGTTTGACTTTCCTTCACATATTTCTGCAGCCTGGCAGCATGGACCCTTCTGCTCCACTCCCTGTGGGCAGGGCATGGCCAGCAAGTGGCTTTGCTTGGCAGGCAGGATCCTGACAGGGGGAACACCCCTCTGACCTGTGTCCTGTGAAATGAGAAAACCTATCCCCATCTTTAGGCTCACATTTATGCCACTTTCTGAGGCATGCTTCCTTTTCCTAATGTAAAAAGAAATTACTTATTAGCTTGTATTGTTCTTCTGTTAGAAGCTCAAGACTGAGATACGACAGGGTGAAGTGGTTTTGCTGCCAGCACCCTCTGGCAGCTTGGCAGATTTCTAGCCATTTTCTAGCCATTTTCTAGCCATTTTCTAGCCACTCTGATGCAAACTTAGGAGGTTTCTAAATTTTTCCAGTGGCCTCCAGGTGAACACATTTATCTGAGTGCCTATCAAATGTCTTCCTTCCCTTCTGACTTAATTTAGAAATAATACCAAAACAGATATGGGATATTTACTTATTCCTTTGTTTATAAAGCATGGAATCTTAGTGCATTACATATTCATCTGTTGTTATATATCTACTTGAAAAAAACCATGAGTGGACTTCCAGACACTGTCATCTACCAACATTCCTTGCTAATAATTAATTTTATCCTTTTGTGTGTGAGAGACTTGAAAATACTTATCTCTGCCTTTCAAGGAAATCATAAATTTCTGGAGTGCATGCGCACTCTACAACATCTTCTTGTTAAGCAGAGAGGGCCCTCAGGGCACAGCAGCATGGTGTGGTATTTTTGCCTTTTGTTAACATGTGACACTTGTATTTGCCCCAAGACAATGTACAAATATGGTTTAGAGGTTTTCCTAATGATAATCCTAATGATGTTTCATCTCTCCCTTCTAATACTAAATTTAGTCTCTTGGCCTCCCCTCCATGCACACCCCTCTCTCCCCCCTCACTCTTGGTGAGTCTGACATTCAATTTGGAGACTAATGTCAGCAAGAAATCCATATGTACTCCTCATAGTAGTAGGCATATCTCTTCAAATTTATTTTTAGGTTTCAATGGAATGAAGTGATATTTTCTTCCTTCAGTCATTACCTTCATAGCATTTTCTACCTTTCGAATGTTTACAAAGGAGAAATGTATGCTTCATCTTACTAAAAATACTTTTGTCTTCAAATTGAGTGTACACTGGTATGTACAATGACATTTGTAAGATTTGTTTTACATCTCTACAAAGGGGAATTTTTTGCAACAGAAGAGTAAAAATAAGTTTACTTTTGGAGCACGGCAGAGCTCAAACCACAGATACTCTGAGGGTATTTAGAAATTCCAGAGCAATCTGTTCGTGGCCTGTTTCTAAATAAATATTCAATTCCTTCAAAACCAGTTTACCATTTTGGTGTTTGAGACTAAGATAACCTAACCCATAACCTAACTAAAAATAATTTCACTTTGAGAGACTCGTTCAGCACATTTCTTTTAACATTTCTGAGCTAATACCACTCCAAGATGGAAACAAGTCATGCTCAGCCTATGTGCCATCATTTTGGTACCTTCAATCCAACATTCAAACAGCAGTTGTTCACCACAGCCCTGAAAGTCTAAGAAGGATGACACAGACCCAGCCCTGTCCTGGAAATCTCAACACAAAATTCCAAGGATGACTGTTTCCCAGCCTGGCCCATGTGTGCAGTCTGCAGCCTCCAAATGCCACCCACCTGCTCTGTCACCTGCTGAGGCAAAGCTTCACCCTCGTGTTCTGCTGTGGGCTGCCAGTCATGGAGAGCTGCTGGCCAACACTTCCAGAAGCACCTAAAGTAGAAATAAAGAAACAATGCAATATCATGAGTACTTGCTAGGGGTACAAATTGATTGCCTCGCTGCAGCCCAATTACAGCAAACACAGAATTAATTAGGAACCTGGGCCTGTGCTCTATCTTTCCTTCAGAACATGTTGGATAAAGATCACAAAATCTCCATTCATCCAGCTTACAGTGCTATGCAGCTCACAGAAAGGCTGTTTGCCTGATGGACAAGAAAACCTTGGAAAGCAGACAGCCATGCTATGGGGGTTCTTTCCATGCTGCCTGCCTGCAGCCTGTCCTGCTGATGTTCCTTTGGAGCAGCATTTCTGCTTGGTCTTTCTCAGCTGCAAATGTACAAAATTATCTTCTGAAGGAGACGTAGAGAATCAGAATCTGAATTCCATTAAACCTCACCTGTGCATTCACTGTGCAGAGCAGGGAGAAGGCTGTGGGTGCTGACAGTTCCTTTAGTCCCATCTCTGATCTGCTCCACTCATCTTCTGGGGAAGATCTCTGTGGGGTTCTGTTCCTACAGCTCCCAATCCCCTTCCCCATCTCCAGCAGAGGGGAGCTGGTAGGCCTTAGCAAGAAGGAATACACCCACAATTATTATTTTCTGTATTAGAAGCAAGAGCTTTAAAAAATATTTTCTCACACACATATTATTTTTAAAGCACAACATGATTTTAAGACACACTCATTATTTCTTTATTTTTAGCACATATAAAACCACAGCAGTTCTCCCTCCAGGCTATATTTGACAAAGTTAAGAGACTTTCCAGGCCACCTCAAAGCAGAGATTAATCCAAACAATTTAAACCTCTCACTGTTCCACAGGAGGATGGCATTCGATTGGATTATTTAGGGAGGACAAAATGTTTTTGTTGATGAGAGAGATAAAATCCTCAGAGAGGGAAATCAATCTTATGTAGAGACCCCAGAGCATTGATCTTGGTGTACATTGACAATTTCTGGTTGTTTAGCTATTTGGAATGACCGCACAAAATGAGCAAGTTGTTATAGTTTTAAGGTTTTGGTATTTATTGGCAACCCCAGTGCTCATATGATTAATCACACATTCAGAGTGTGAGCTCAGTAGAAATTGACTGCAACGCAGCAGAAACAAAGTTTTCAGTTATCATTGTGTAATAAATTGAAGCTCTATCCCTAAGCTGATTTGTCTTCACGTTTCCAATTTGCCTTGTTAAAAGCCTTGTTTATACAGTAGTTAGCAAAAATGCAAGTAATTACACACAGAATTCATTCTAAGCGTTCTGTATTTTTTTTTACTCTTTATCATTTTTCTATCTTCATTATCCAATATATTGTTATACCTAAGCAGAAACCCCATTCAAGAAAAATCAAAAAAGAGTCAGGCCCATGGAATGAGCACTTCCTTATATTGAGAACAGCATTTCCTGGATATAATGCTACGAGACAAGGCTTTCAGAACAAACTAATCCAAATGCAAGCATCCTTTAATAAACCACTTTTCTCTTTGTACTTGAACTCTCTGGTGCTTCCCAGTGAGAAGCAGAAGAGAAAGACAAACAGTTTGGTTTATATGTTATATTTCATTTCCTGAGACATTATTTATTCAGAAGGAACATTCTTTCAAACACAGCTAGAGTTTTAGATACACATGTCACATTGTAGGAGAATCTTTTTCTCTTACCAAAAGAAAAAGAAAAAAGAAAATAAAAAGATGCAAAAATAAGATCATAACTATAATTGGAAATTGGAGAGCAATTTGGGGAATAAAAAAAATATCTAAAAGAATATATTTAAAATGAGGAGTGCCAGGTAAGGAAAAGTAGAGTCTGTGAAGAAAGGAGGTGCTCTAGCCTTGGTGTAGTGGTAGAGACTTGTGCTGGCAAAGACTGATAAAGCTTTATAGCCTTTCCCTGGGATCTCACTGTAACCTCGAAGCAAACAGTTGCTAGGATGTACTTGCCAAAGATAAGAGCAAAATTGTGGAACAGAAAGGGGAAACCCTGTAAGGCTGGCCTTGTGCTTCCCTGGAGAGGCTTACATACTCATAATGTACAGAAACTATAACCAGATCAGGAGAGACCTAATTACAGAGCTCAGAGATGTTAATGACACACAGAAATTTACATGCGGCTGAAAATATGAATATCTCTAAGCCAGCAGTTGCATCTCCACAGGGCTGGCTTCAGAACCTATGTTTTATAATCTGGGAGCTTTTTTTTCTTTAAGGTGGAGCCTTTTAAGTAGTCAAAACCATCTCTTTTTTAAGTGAACAATACTAACAATAAACCACTGTAAAACTGTATTGACTGAGATATTTTTTTCCTGTTTGTAATTCCTTCTCTTATGCTCTGTCTGAATAGGGCTTGCAACAATAATTCCTCACACTTACCTTTCCATCTTTCAGTCTCAAAATCCTATATCTGATTTGGACACAGCAGTCTTCAAGGCAATGAATACCCTTTTAATTTACTGAGACCTTTAAAGGACAAAATTACTGAATGATTTTTCTTAGAGTTCTTATTAGGTACAAAGAAGGAGGTTTTTTTAAATGCTTATATTTATTTATTTCACCAATTCGTGTGACACTGTGGTTGTGTAGTTGCCTGACTTCCACATTCCTTGTTTCTCTTTAGCTTCAGGGAAACATCCCCTATATCTTTACCTGCAGTGGAGATAAGGAGTTGTCACAGCTGCTGTCCATGCAGTCCTCAAAGCAGAGAGTACTGCAATAAATCCTATTTTATTTTATGGACAAATAAATGCTGAGGTAAAATATTCGAGGATCGTTGCTTGAATACTTGCCATAGCAGCGCTACTGTAATAACCACTATGACATTAATTTACTGCAATGTGCCGTAGGAAGAAGGAAGAAGGAGGGAGAAGGGCATTAAAAGAGAAAAATTACTATCCTTTGGATTTATTGGGATTAGCCTTCCTCATTTTCAGCCATCATTAGTTGATTAGGTGCTGATGACAGTATGGACAAGCGTGCTAGAATAGTTGGCTAAGAAAAGCCCTGAAGGTACTCTGTTAATTGAGATGATGTTCATATTGTACTTACTGAACATAACTGCAGACAGTGAAATAAGAGCTCAGTGTTGTGCAACAGACCACAGGAACATTCACTCATTATCAGTCTGTAAAGGGGTGAAAACACTGCATATAGGCTACTGGTACTACAGGAAAAGGAGTTCACATTAAAACACTATAGTGAGAAACTATTTTATCCACCCTTCTGGGAGGTGTTGGGAGACCTGTCTAATGTTGTTCCACGGTTCCATTAGGGAAACATTATGGTATCAAAGGAACTGACAATTTACTTATGCCTTCATCTCATAAGAGCTATGCACCTGAACATTATGGAACAGCCAGATTTGCTTACCCACTAGAAACTGAAATGTTACTGACACTCTTTTGGTGCTGATATTCCAAACACCTAAAATTTTAAGGTAATTTGGAGAAAATTGCAAAGAAATGCTTCTCTATTCCTCTTTTAATCTTTATGAAAAGTTGGCATTATACATGAGGAGAGAAATGTGCAACCTCTGCACAGAGACTGAGATGCAAGAGGTACATGGAATAACTAACATTTTGGTAACAATTGTAATGTTATTAACAATGATATTATGATCTGAAATATTCCAATATGGACATTAGCCTGCCCATTGCTATGGCCATGGTGAATTTCAAACTTGGTGAGTAGTCAGTCACACAAAAAAAAACCCTCTAAAAGTTTCAGAATGCAAAAGATAGCAATTTAAAGGATCCTTTGAACTTTTAGACAAATCCACAACTTTTTTCAAACCAATGAACATAGTATTGTCAGAGTAAAACTATCTCTGTACTTGAAGCATTGTGCTCTTAATGTTCAAACTTTAAGAAACTGTTTCAGAAAAGTGATAAAATTAAATCTGGCCATTAGGGTGCCCATATGGAACACATCCAATTCAAGGTAACAAGTCCTCAACAACATCAGAAACAGTTTACAGTTCACAGAACTGTGAAAATTCAGAAAACATTGCTGAGGCATAATAACACATTGTTCCTACTCATGAAGCTTTAGTATCAGCTTTGTTAAAGATAAATATTAGTATTTACTAACCTACCTTACCTAGTTAGGTATTACCTAGTAGATCACTAAGGCCCAGTTAGTAAACACTCAGCTCATGAGATCGTGGGTGGCAAAACAGTTCTTCCTGACCCAAACAGAAACTTATTCCCTTTGGTCATTCATGAGTCAGAAATTTCATTTTGGAACACATGTTAACAATATCTACACTAGAAATAATCAGGAGCCTGGGTCAAAAAACAGCACAGAGGTTTAGACTGTGCTATTAGGAGAAGTGTACAATGGACCAGAGGGTTGAAAACTCCATATATTTTGGACTTAGCTAATGCTTCAAGTGCATTAGTACACAGCTGAATCAGAAGTTCCACATACCACTGGCCATCCATGCTCACAGATATTGTTGGCATCACTAATCTCCAGCCCAGTTTTGTTATGGGATTTTATTAGCATTAGAGGGCTGCTTCTGCCATCAGATTCTTCTTACAGTAAATATGGTTCTATCTCTAATGTCCAGTGAGATAATAAATGCCTCCTTCTTTCAAACAACATCTGTTGTGACTTTGGCATTCAGCTCAGTGGAAAGGGAGTAGAGATTGACCACATTATTGGATATCTAGATGGCAACATGGCATGTTGCAACATGGCAACAGCTTCAGTAAAAGGCTTTGAAAATATCTAGCAAATAGATTGAGGTAGCCACAAGAAAAATGAAGAATATTTGAAGAGTCAAGATAAGGGATCAAGATATCAAAAAGAAACAAGAGATTCAGGATCAGAGACATGCAATACTCTCAAAAATGTTAGCACAAAAATATTCCCTTTAAAATACTCATCCAAGAAAGCTCTAACAGGATCAAGCTTTTATAGTTCATGTTGTCTGTCTGTTTCTAAAATCATTGTGATTGTGGATTCATGTATTACTGTCATGGCAGTGACAGAGAACAGATCTGTTTAAAGTGTGCTTTACCAAGGCCTGTCAACATTTGAACTAGAAGAGTGATAGATTTGACAGGTTTGGGAGATACTGTTTCCTGCCACTACCCGGGAGGGCTGACACCAGAAGCAGAAATACGCCAGGCCCAAGCACTGAAGTTTTCAGCACATCTTGCTGCTGGCCAGGCACAGTGATGTTGCATAACTAAGGACAGGAAAATAATTAATGTTTAATATGTAAATCAATCCCAGTGGAGACCAGTTGTTATCTGCAGGGTGGGAAAGCACAGAATGAGGTGGAGTGACACCCAGGAGAGCAGTGCCTGTGACAGTGCCACAAAATTGGTGGAGACAAGACAAGGAGTATGAAGGCTGTGCAAGTTCTATCTTTGTTACCAAATGCACTACTGTGAAACAAGGATGAATAGGGTAGCAGCATGAAATTCTGCACAAATGGTGATGTCTTAACTTTGTAGAATTTAAGTTTAAATTTAAATTTACAGCATTGCTTGTAAACAAAGACTAAAATATTTTTTCTCTCACCTCAAATATAGAAAATAAAAAAAAAAACCCTCCTAGTCTGAGTTAGATTTGCTACACAAGAATTACAGCATGAAGACTTGCATCTGGAGAACATCCACAAATATAATGTTGTTACAAACTACTGGTTGCTTGCAGTTTTGGGTCCTTTATAAGGAAAAATTTGGTCTCTGAATTGTGAAGCTCACTAAAAGCATCCAGCTCCTCCTGTTGCCATTTTTTTACAGCTGAAACTCAGTCTTCCTTTCCTCCCTGGTACCTTGAAGACACATCTCAGAACCATGTTTATCCAAGAAATGTGCAAAAATGTGGAAAGGCCCAAACAAAGCCTACACCAGATGTTTGTATTGCTTCTATCCCTGCCTCAGCAGCTCTAAAACCACTGTGCACATCCTTTGCACCCAGAGGGTCCATGGTCAACCCCAGGTGCCAGAGATGCTGAGTACAGGATAGCTTTTCCTCTGCCCACTGCTCCTCATCCACTCCCTTTGCTCCAAAGCTTTGTTCTTCCAGACTCAGCACAGCAGACTGGCACACTGTCCCTCCTTCACACCTTGCACTCCCCAAGATGTTCTAATTTTCTCATGTAACCTTGCTGTACCTTCACTGTCTCTGACAGGTTATTGTCTCTCCAGGTCCCATATCAGCCAGCTTTGATCCCTTAACGTGCTCTCATCTTACTGAACTGCTTTACTCAAATTTCTGTAAAGTCATAGACCTTGCATTGCTGTATTCCATATATGCACGTGTGTCTTGCCAATCTATCTTCAGGTAATACCAGACCCTATCCTATCCCACATAACTCCCTCTTATCTTACCTCACCTCCACACAAACTTAGCCTGATTGCTGCCTGGTTTGGTGAGAAGCAGCCAGTGCTTCACTGCACACCTGCTCCGAGGGGCTGCTGCTCCAGCCTGCCAACCAGAACCTCACAGAGAGGGCTCTACCTCGCTCTAGCCCCTTCACTCAGCATTGCTTCCATGGCCATGACTCCTGCTCCTCCCACACACCGCTGCAGAGCCTCTCTCCACACCAACAGACGCAGTGGAGTGTGGCAGCAGGCTTGCAGCCTCTCGCTGATAAGCAGATGGAGCTTCAGTCTAAACAGTTCTTCCATTACAGCATCATGCTGAGTAACTGAAACAAGCATCAGCCAGTGCCACGGGAAGAGAACAGGATCTATTTTTCAGAACAGTGGGTGAGAACTGATTTTTTTTTCCCCCACCACTTTAAGGGGTTCTGCATTTAAAGCAAATAAAATATAGGAAGTGTTTATGAGGGAAATGAAAATGAGCAATATCCTTGTAGTTAATTATACACACCCAAATTTACCTAGCCTTTTTTGTTGTTGTTTTTTAATCTATATAATAGATGTACACCAACGTGGTTTTGCAAATGACCAGGTGCCTTGGGAGTGATGAAATTTAAGCTGAATTTCTTGTAACCCAATTTAAGATGTGCTAGAGCCATTGGAAAGGGTATTAAGGACATTTCTCAGGACTCTAGCACCTAGGAAGCAGTTCAGTTACACAACAGAGTGCTTTATCTTCCTTCCCCAAGCCTGAGAGATAAGATTAAAACATGGGTACCATTATTGCAGAAACCACCTTTGCATCAAGAAATCTAATGAACAGTATGTGTCAGTGTGTGATGCTATTCAACTCATCTGCAGCCCACACTCAATTAATTCACTTTCTCAGCACTTTCCTTACAGTTAATATTGGACAGTAAAACAGCACCTGAGTTTCTTGTCTTCAGGTAGGTAAGAGAAAGGGCTAGGGGCCAGAAAACCTACTCTTTTATTTTCTTCATTGAGGAGATGAAGAAAGATGAGTCTCTTGGGGGAAGGGGGGAAGTTAATTAAGAAAATCTTCAAAGTGTTTAATTTTGCTACACATAAGTCTGTCTATACAGTTCTTAGACAAGGTTCGATCACTAGCAAAACAAACCATGATGGATTCTTATGCAACCTCATCAAAACAGGCAGAAGGACATGGGGAATTGCATCACTGCTTCCCCATGCTATGCTTGATGTCAAGAGAGAGATGAGCTTGCTTTCTCCTCAGAGGGAATGACCACAGTCTTCAATAGTTTGAAAATCTTGGTACATGTTATTCTTATCTGGGTGACCACCACGTCCTAACGCTCCTGTAAAATGGAAATGAAGCTGGCCTGTCCCATAACTGCTTTTGGAGGAAATGAGGCCAAGTTAGTCACTGAACACGGGCTCAGTAAAGATTGTTTTAGGATAGCTGAAGAGAGTCAAGTATAAAAGAGGAGACAAGATAATGGGGATTTATGGGCAGCATTGACAAAAACTGCAGCAGGAAGGAATCAGTGAAGAGATTATTGGTAGGGCCTAGGGAGACCTGCTGTAGTCAGGTATCAGACTACAGAGAAGAAACTATAAAAACATCTAAACCTGAAGATGTAAGAAAAATACATCATTATCTCTCTAAAACTGTATCTTGCTGAGTAACTTATCTTAGGTAGCATTCCCAAAGAGTTTAGGGGGATTGGCTATGTTTCACAGATTTTGATTTCATAGCAATGTTCATATTTTGTGAAAGAATAAAATTTTTTCTGTACATCCTTGCTACAGCTGTCTTCACTGATTTTTCTAAGAACTCAACAAACCAGCTGTCAATCAGATCTTCTAGTACTAAGCACTACATAGCAGAACATATTTTGACTCTTTTTTCTTATTGTTTTGTTTCGGTTTGTATTTTGTTTCTCTTCTTATTTTCCATTAAGTATTTCCAAACTCCAGACTGGGACTGTAAACCTTTAGGGAATATCCTGAGTAGGGGCTACAAAAACAACTGACAGTGTTCCATGATGTTTGTTTCTGTAGTACTTGCCCAGCAAATACTTTTAATACTACAATAGATTGGGATTTTTAGTTTTGTTTTTCGGCAAGCAGGATATACAGCTCGTGAATTTGGAAAAGGAGCATCAAATGTTTTTTATTTCCTTTACTATGGCTATGCATAGTAGCCACGACTACAGAGGATCAAATAGTTGCAAGTAACAACTGCTGATTCAGCCCATCTGTTTTTGTTTTCATAGGTAGGGTTTTATTTCCATAGGTAGTTTATGAACATAATCTGAAGTCAAAAACATTCGCAGTTTTTAAGCATTTGCAGGGGTTTTTTGGGAAAAAGAGGAGACGGGCAAAATTGTAGCAGGCAGGAAATAGCAAGGGGAGGATTGGTGTAGAGACAAGCTGGGAACTAAAAAAGAGGGCAGGCATTCCAGCTGAGCAAATGCTGTGATCTAGTGACCACGTGGCTGCCCAAGAGCCAGGGCTGGCAAATATCAGGAGAAACAAAGGGCTGGGGACACCACGGGCTGAGGTGGAGCTGCCTGGAACTGTTACTGCTCCCAAGGGAACTGCCACTGCCAAGGCTGGGAGGGTTTGTGTTCTGCTTTCTACTTGTCCCCTGAAACACCTTCCTGCTCCAGAGTAACACCTGCTTAATAGAAATTCTTCTGCCCAGCTCTCTTGGACAACACTACCCTGTGCTAAAATGTGAAAAACTGCTGATAACTTCCAAGTGGTTTGTTTTTTTTTTTTCAGACAAGGATTAATCAACCATATAATTATAATAATTATAATAGCAAATTGGACTTGGAGACTGTTTATGAAAGTTGTTCGGAAAATAAACACTGGTTTTGGTTGATATTTAGAATTTGGAAATTAATGCATAGATTCAACATTTTTTATAGAAATAGGTTTCTGATATAGCTAAATGTTAGAGAGAAAGTTCTGCTGTGGCTAACATGTTTCTACAAAAATAAATTGACAAAGTTAACTATTTCAGAAAAAAAATTACAACAGATAATAATGTCTATCAGAGGACAGTGTACAAATAAAGGGCAAAAAGGTATGATACTCTAGAGAGTTCTATCGCATTTTTGAGACAAAATTATGACTGTATAGAAAGAAACTGTCTTTCTAAAGAATAATTATCCTGAATATCCTTGGGCACTTATTTCTTCACACAGCTATGGACTAGAGGGAAGAGACCTGGGCACTGAACAAAAAAACCCCAAAACCTGTATGAAGTAGATGCCTGATTAAATTCAGTAAAATTTAGATATTTTACAATGAGTATTTGCTGTAAGGAAATAGCAAAATAGGTATGGCCCATGAAACTTTCCTATGCTCCTCTTCCGTAACGAAGAAAAATATCAGTTTTTGTATATTCCTACTCATACTGCAAGGGGGAATCCTCTGAGCTGTAGGAGCAGAGAAAGGAAACAGAATGAACAGGGGTTCCTATTACAAATCACATCTTTCCCTTTGCTGTGGACACAGGTAAGGAGCTCTTCTACTCACTGTATAGCCTGTGTGATGTATGTCCCACAGAACCTGACAGGGAATTAGGACAGAACTCACTTCTAGATGTCTCTGGCACACCTCAGCAGTCTCCCACCTTCTGTGAAATGTCCTGCCTAAACTGTCACTCAGGCAAGCCTGAAGGGCAGCTGGGGCATGGCACTGCTTACTTGTGACATGCTGTCAGCTGTTCATTTAGGGGGGTCAAGACAACTTTGTCGGGCACAGCCCAGGAGCCGGAGCAGCCCCGGCTGCAGGAGTGCAGCTGTGCCTCAGGGCATGCCCAGCACTCAGGTGCAGCCAGCTGCAGCCCAGCTGTGCCTGCATGTGGAGCCACACAGCTGGAAGCCAGCCAGCAGCAGCTTGGAAGCTGCATCACCACAGCAGCAGAGATGGCACGAGCATGGCAGAGCTGCCCATGGGCATGTGGTTAATCCAGCTGGCTGAACACTCTCATGTGCCTGCAAATGGCCAAATGGCTGCATGCCCCACTGAATCAGGGCTAAAATTTGGGCTCTTTTGTCTTAAAAAACCCTTTGGTTTTTTTTCAGAACAGCTGCTTTAGGGAACCAATGGCACCCAGACATAAAGTAACAAGCACCTATGACAGGAATAATTATAATGTTATGAAAAACCCAGAAAGAAAGATTAAAAAAATTTTAAAAATAGCCAAAGTGATCATAATCTTAGAGAAATACAAATTTAGCAAGTAAATAACAGGGGTTTCTGAAAGTCTCAAATAATTAACACAAACCCAAACCCTCTGGTGCTCATTCTCAGGAGAGACATTTAAGACAGATGCACCCAAGAGAATGCAACTGATGAAAAGGAAAATATTCCAATCTCCTGGCTAAACAATGTGCTTTGTGTAGGTTTTTATCAAGTATTTTAAACAGAAAATTAAAATGAACTGATAGTTGTTGCACGATGGTCAGATACCAAGGTGATAAGAACATTTTAAACATCATACCAAACTCCAGAAAATTCGAAGTTAATGCCAGTGGACCACATTTAACAGACTTATTATCCTCATTAGTATTAACAGCAATGTCTAATAGCCATGCTGCAGCTCTGGAAATGCTTTCAGAAGTAGCATTGTGAACCTGAACTCAAAGGCAATGTTCATGTGAGCCAGATCATTTTATGACTTTAAAGATGAAGTGCCATACACTGCTGTGCTTTTGTTCTAAAGATCCCAAGGAATTAAAATCAAGGAAGGTTTTCTGGGTTTTTAACCTTTTTTATCCTTTTCCTTGTTCTGTTAATATTTTCTAACGAGAACTGAACTCATCTTTCACAGCACTACATTTATGCATGATCTTGAGTCACAAACCTACTACGAACTCCAGCCCCCTCCAAAGTGAAGGATGACAAGAAGGGACTACAGTTCAGACTAGGAAGTGAAGCATATCTTATTTCATGGAGGCTACATGGGAATGCTACAACATGGCCACATTTTTATCCAGCAGCCTGAATTAATGTAGTGTCAGCACTAACTACAACAAACTCTCTCCTGTAGGCTTTTCTCACACTACACATAGGACAAACAAATAAAACTTGCATTATCAATTGCACAGAAAATAACTTAAAAGAAACCATACCTTAAACGTCTTTTCCAAACTAAAGGATTCACTTGGATCCAACTGATGCAGTTTTTCCTTCTGAAAAGGCTGTGGTAGAAGACTCTTCCCTTACCTGTGCAATCAGCAGGCACAGCTGCCTGGGCTGACTGGTGCCTCTGAAGTCACCCTCATTCCACAGCTGCTTCCAGCAGCCCCTCTCTGTCAACTTATAGCAACCACAGGCCAGATGCAGCCCAGAATCTGGATTACAGATCTCAATGCAATTTAAAATGACTTTTAAACCTAACCATTTCCTACACTCATTGCACTAGGTCACATCTATCTCCCTGGCTGCCTCGAAATTTGCTCACCCAATTTCCAGACAGCCTTGTGCCAGGCTGGTGGAGAGCTGGAAGAGCCCCAAGCCTTGGCTTCACCTCCTTCAGTGCTGCTATACAGCAGACTGCCCTGGAGAAAGCTTTCTGGAGCATGACATCCACATTTCATCAGAGCTCCACTCCCTAATAATATGTAGATGATACACATAATTATATTAAAAAACAATTACAGATACTTATTTATCTCCTGGAAGCCAGAACACAAGTGCATTTTGAAAAAATAAAATCTTCCAGGAAACAACCATCCACCAAAATTTAACTTCAAATGCAGACTCTGCTCTCACAGAAGTCTGTAGGGAATTTTGGCACTTGTTTCTCCAATAATAAGATCAGGCTGCCTGCTTGGATCTCCCAAGTCCCAGAAATCTACATTATGTCATTATTATATTTTTCAGCAGCCTGAGAAATGTGCCAGGCACCTCCCCATACAGAAAAAAAGCCATAATCTTGAAAAAACATGGAAGGCGTATCCTGCTTCCACACTGCTTTTAGATAGTTTAGGAACTAAGCAAGTGTCTCACATCAAACTCATGCATGAAGTCAAAATACCCTACCCTGGCCTAGCTCTTATATTTATATTTTCCTGCAGACATGTAGTCAATTCCATTTTGAAGCATATCCTCTTGCAGTAGAACAAGATTTGTTTATATATTTACACATACAAATAAGACTCTGCAGGCTGGGATAGGTTATCTCTAATTTTAGGGATTTTTCTTGATTTGTTTGTCATAGGTACAACACGTGATGTGGCAGGTACTAATGCACTGGAACTATATTATTGCAGTGAATGGCAGAGTAAAAAGGTATATAGAACATTAATAAATGTTGGGGCATTTGTCAGTACTTCCCTAACACTACAACAAAATTCAATATTTTCTTCCAGAATTTTCTAACATAATTTTCAGTCTGGCATGAATATGTGTGCATAAACTGTGTACATACACAATTTAATACATTACACCTACAGCAGCTAAACAGTCTGTGCAAAGTACTGCCACATCCTGAAACAAAAACCAGATTGGTTTGTATCTGAAAAATACTGAGTGCAGGCTTTAAAATCGCAGACATATTTAAACAAAGACAACAAATAACTACACAGATAGTAGCCGTGTACAAAAGTACTGCTGGCATGACATTAAATATCTCCATATCCCTGTTAGATAAACATCATCTTCCTACCAGACATGAGTAGAGGAACATTTTGTTCCTCTTGAGGAGCTGTAGAACCTTATCATGGCCCAGCCTCAGCTCTGGATGAAAACCTCTGCCACTACTTCAGCTGTAAGGGTTGGTTTTTGGAGCTCCTGGAAAAGCCAGAGGACACCTTCACCAGGAGCCAGCCTTGCACCAGACCTACTTGACTTCTTCCACATCCAAATAATGGCATGGTCTGTCGAATAACAGACTGTACAAACCCAACTCTTTTGGAGAGTTTAAAGGCTGACCCATGTTCTTGGATTGCACTGATTCATCCCAGCAACAAGATGTTCTCCACGGTGGTGATTGATTCTGATAACTAATCATCCCTGCTAAAAATGTCTGAAGTTTGGGAGATGTGAGGTTTTGTCATTATGCTTACCTCCTTTATCAATAGCTGAACTTCTTCTAAATCAATTTTTACTTTGTTGTTTTTTTTTGTTTTTGTTTTTTTTTTTCCTGTATTTCACCCCATGCTGTGCTGGGAATTGGTTGAATTATATGCTTAACAACAACAACAACAAAAAAAAAAGATTGGTTATACAAAAATATCTAAAGGCAAAACACAAAATTTTCAGTCATCATTAAAATACTCCTTTTTCTCTTTCTTTAAATATTGGCAGTCTAACACATGGTCCCTGTCAAGCAATACAAGAAGAGAAAATTCAGAAAATTCATAGTTTTCAATCTTTGAAATACATTTGCATACAAAGTGTGTCTTTAAGGGAAAATAACTTGGCAGTGTCAGTGGCTGACACAATAGAAGCTTTATCACACTTTTCCTGCACATCTAAAAACATTGCCAAACTCTTTAGAATTTAACACTATTTAACATTTATGAAATAAAGGCAAAAGTTTAAAATGCTTGGGATACCTGGTTCCCTTGTGTTGTGATACTGCATATATTTTCCCTTCATTTCATGATTTTTTTTACCTGAGCAAAATGAAAACATGTCATGTGGACTGTGACTCCTGCAAGTACTGGAACATAAGGTACATGTTTCCCCCAGAAGTTAGTGTCATTGTTTGTTAAGTACCTATTTCTGGAACCACAAACACTCCTTCAGTTTTCCTTCTCCAGTGAAAACAGTGATTTTGTGACCAGCAAGATTGTATTGAGAACTTCAAAACATTGATAGGCTTTTGAACTCTTATTTGAAAGAAAAACCAAAACCAACAGCTAAACCTTTAATTTCTGTACAAAGAGGAGCTGTCCCCAGGAACACACAACACCTTCTACAGTCAACAGTGATCATATGCATAGAATCACATGCATAACACTAAAAAAACCAGATTTTCTTTTCTAAGTTTCAAATACCATACTTCATTATTCATGTCATCATTCTTCTTCTACAAGGAATACAGTTAAATCCTCTCAGGTGTTTTTCACTTTATTACAGACAAATCAGAAATCAACATCTTGTACTTCATTTTTGCTTTGAGAACACTACTAAGGAATTAACACTTTCTTTATTCTTACTTATAATTTTGAAATAAGGGCTTGGATGATACTTAAATATAATAAATAATAAAAATAAAGGGGTTTTTTTTAGTTTACATTTGACCTATCATGTCAGTTTAAAATTATGATACCAAATAATGTAGGAGCTAGAATTAATGGGAATTTTCAGCTTTTGTTAAAAGACAAAAAAAAAAAAAACAAACAATGTACTACCAAACAAAAAACCCATTCTAAGTTTCCCTAATGTACAAATTTGCAAAACTATGAATTCTCCTCTAACTTAAACTTGATTTTTTTTTATTTTTAGGAAAAACTATTTGCCAAATCCTACTTGTTCATAGTGTTTTTCTGATTTTAGTCAGTATTCTTATTGGAGTTCTATGTACTACACAGGCAGATCAATAAACTTTATGGGCCAAATTTGGATTAACAAAACCAGATACAACTCTGCTAAAGTTTAATGGATTGTCCTTGCTTACATCAATGATAAAATTGGCTTTTTATGTTGTATTTAAGAAAGAGAAAAGGGAAACACTAGGTTTAAATTTGCCATGCTTCATACACACTTTATCTTAAAACATCTACTTTTGGTTTTTAATTGTAGTGGTGTTCTGTAAAGAACCACGACCTCACAGGGCATTTTCAGGAATGGAACAGTCTATATATTAAAAGGCAGCAAATGATTCATAACTGCTTAGCGGTCAGGCCTGTGGGGCCATGCTTCCCATGTGAAATTTTTTTCTGCATTGCAAACTCTTACATTAAATTGTGATAAATGAAGAGCGGAGGCTATTCATACAAATCAATGACTTTAGTGTATGTGTCATTAGCCTGAGAGATGCAGGCAGCGGTCACTACTATAAATCATGTGATGATCTGCTGTCTGCGACTCGATGCAAGCAAGCAGATGCATTAGGAAGGTTAAAGAATGAAATTAATCTGTGCATTTCCCTTTCTTTCTTTCTTTTTTTTCTTTTCTTTAGTCACCTGGTCATACAGAAAGAATTAAAATCACATGACCCAAAGTTAAACTAGCTACAGAACAGTAAGTTGGCTAAGTCAGATGTCACCTTTCAACTTAAAGTTAATTAAATATTAATAGGATTAATTTATTCATCATCACATGAAAAGTAAAATATATAGAATAGGTAAAATCCACCAGTGCTTCTCACATAGGGGTTGATATTATTAATTGCTTTTAATGCAGACTGTGGCACGAGACCACGTGTAAGAGATCAAGCACACTGCAAAATGTGCTCTGATACTTTTAAGTGCAGCATATTTCTTTCTTCACATTTTATAAATCTGGTGTTTAGTAACCCATGGCCATGCTCTCCCTACCAGTAACTTGGAGTGGGTTATGAATATGAGTCAGGTTGAATGTATTACTGATGATGGAATACATTCCCAGATATCTGTGACTGCGAGTGTTAATGGTGAGAGTGAGCAAAAGGGGTCAGGGACAGTAAAAAGAGATATGGACAATATAATTTTAAAACTGAAATTAATGAATTTGGGAAGGCCATATTTGATATAAATGTTAGGCCAAAGCCTTCAGTCTTTACTCAATACTTATTCAGGCAAAACACCCACTGACTTCAGTGACAGATTTCCCGGGATGAGGACTAAATATGCCCCAGGAGTCAGATTGCCCCTTTCTATTTTACAGAAGCAGAAATTGGGAAGATCATGCAGGAATCTTAGCCCCTCCTGAATCTGTGTGGACCCTGTGGGGGATTATACACATCTCTCTCCTCCTGGCTCCACCACTTCCCCTGGACAGTCTAACACCATTTAGCAAGGAACAAGTGGAAATGTTGCAGAGCAGAGGTTCTGAGCCAGAGTCACGCCCAGGACTAAACACTCAACATGCTTCTGTGCAGGGCTCCCAAAGCCCAGCAATGCTTGGGAAGGACTCCAGGATGTGGCCTCTTATAACCTGTGATGCCTTATTTTTCATATTTTTCAAATCCTGTACTGCTTTAAGGTATAACTCTAAACTCTGTATAGAGTGTTAGTTACTGTCTTTTGTCTGACATTTTGGTCAGACAAAACAATCCCTCTAGGCCTGAAACTCAAGGACATCCTAGTGCCCCAAGCCCTGAAAAGTATAAACAAAAGTGAATTGTGGGAGGAGCAAACTGGGGGTATATGACTTCATTACCTGCAGCTGTAATTGGAGGATTAACCCCTGATATGTGAATGGACCAAACTTACCATTGTCTCAAAAACTCGTGACCATCATCTACTTTGGGTGTAGCCTTTTGGGGAGGGCTTCATCTGCCCTTAATGTACCTGAAGGCCCTTCATTAAATATATCTGCTTTTATTCTCTTAATTCTGTCTGGCCTCTGTTTTTAGGTAAGCCCAAAAAAGGCATCACCTGTCCAGTCTGTAATAAGGAATCCTGAAAAGGGTTTGAAGACTCTGCTTTGAGCCAGCAGTTGACTCTGGGCACAATCAAGTATGAAAGCAAATTAATGACAAAAGGGGCTGCATTTCAAAGGTGCTTAAAGCAGTCCATGAGTATAAAATAGAGCAGAACACCTTTGTGCTTATGAAGGGCACTATAAATCAATAAAGTATAAGTTAGCCCGGACAGTGATAAGATAAGTATTGCATGTGCTTAATTCACTTAGCTATCCTTCCGAAAAAGATAATACATTCAATGTAGACATATTTCAATTGAATTGATAGTAGATCTGGATTGAGCAAGCCTAGAGACTGAATTACCTTTATCCATCCCAGCAAGAATAAGGATGAACTTGCAAGCAAAATCAATGTCAGAAAGGTCTTATTGGCTCTTACAACAGCAAACCTACTATTGCTTATATTGAAATACACAAAAATTATTAATGACTCTTACAAATAGACATCCATCCTACTAGCATGAAAACTTAGAGCAGGTTAAGAACCAATGACATCAATTTAGATTACTAAATCCTTCAAACACAAGGAAAAAAAGCACAAAATCTGTTTTACATAATTGCTCAAAACCTATAAAAATATTATTTAACTAAAGTTGCCAAATAAAGGTGGAAAGAATTTCAGGCAATGAATTTCAAATGCCTTTGAGCTGTTTCCCCCAGCAAAGCCAGTCTCTTGTGTATTGTTCCACTGTCACTCAATTACCACGTTGACTTCATATGTATTTATTTATATTTGATAACATTAAGTTTAGGGCATGTGTCACACACATTTTTTAAGTTTATTTTTCAAGTTTATTTTTCCCATCAGCACTTGGTTCTCCTGTTGATCCCATCTAGTCATCAGAACTGTTATTTTATATAGAGAGCAGGGATTGAAGTCTAATGCAAATAACACACAGAAATTTTGGTCTGGGATCATTTAAATATCCTAAACTCTGAATTGTTGCAGCTCAGCTTCTACCAGCTGCCTAAGCTGGGGCTGATCATACTTTCTTTGGAGAGGTTGGCCTACGATGCAGGCTGCAGAACCTCATTAGAACCATTTGTTCCTTTCCCAGTGCAAATTCAGTGATTTTAGGAATTCACATCATATTTGCTGCTGAATTTCCTGTAAAGTTCTGCTTCTGTCCATTCCTGAAGCAAGGAAGAGCTGTATTTTAAACCCAAATGAAGGGAGTCATAATGGAAAAATAAGACATGGCTGCCCATTTTAAAATGCAAGTGAATTTTTCCAAATTTTTTACTATAATTGCTTTTTAGAAAGCAGAAGAGAGTCCTGAAAAAGTTTGGTAGCAACTTGTAAAAGTCGCTCCTCATGACCATCTGAGTGTGAGATAAAAAAGTTGAAATATTGTGTGGATGAAAATGCTCCTTCCTTTTGGAGCAAATCCATGCTTCCTTTTCAGTGACTAATTCCTGATTTTTATATCACACGTCACTTTTGAGTAAATGCCAACAAAAAGAGGCAAAGGCTCTTTACAGTCAGTTGGTAGTTTTATACCGTAGGTTTAAATTGCAGGTCGACAGGAAACCTGGGTTTAATTTTTAAGTGTTACATTAAGAAAATAAAATATTTCTTACAAAATCAGCTACTTTACTGGAATGCTTCATGCCATAGCCAGTTTATTTGCCTGCTGTAGGGACAGCTGGGCAGCGTACATCATGTTACACGACTGAGTCAGGCTCCTTTCACAAGCATGGCGTGAATCACCTGGTGCCTCGGTATTTCCTCAACACAGCTCTTTCTTTCCAGCTCCTGCCTCACACTGGCCTCCATCAGGCTGGATGCTGATTGCTCTCCTTTCCAATTAGTGCCTTCCAAGTGAAGGCGCTCGCGGAATGAGCTCAGCTCCCTGCGCGTGGCCCAGGGGCTCCTCGGCCCTCCCGTGAGTGTCAGGGCTGCTTATGCAAGGCTAGGAGTCAGAGCCAAGCCCTTAACCAGCAATTATGGCTCCCTTAAGTTACAAGGACCCTTCTCAGGGCCAAAAGGGCAAGAACTTGTTGATGTCCCTTTCCACTGGCTGGGTCTGAAGCCGATGTGCAGGTGCTGCCACTGCTAAACAAAGGTTTTAGCAGCAGGTCACATCCAGAACCTGCACGGCTGCAGGAGGAGGGCAAGGCAGACCCCTGGGCTTGCTGAATCTCCCAATTACTACACAAAGGACTGAAACACAAGGTCGTGGATAAAAGTGAATAAATGTTTCTAAATTCTTATCTTAAACACACTTAAGCTTAAAGCTATTTAATTGAGGATTTAAAAGCATGTATGCTTTATGAAGCTGGGGCTACCTGCTTCATTCTCTTGCTCTTATTTTTGCTTTTATCCTTTTAGTCTTGAAGAAGCCTAATTAGAAGCTTGAACAGGGCTCTCTCTCCCTGCCCTTAAATCAGTAATTGGCTTCAGTGCAGAGACTGTCAGGAAATTAACACATCACAACATGACAGCTGTTAATTTTTTCTCCTTATTTGTCATATGAATCACTGCTGATTTGCCAGAGTGCATAACAAATTAGTGGTCTGTAATCAGCGGCCTCTCTCCTGTGTGCAGCACCTACTTGTTTTTCCCCTTTTCTCCTGAAGTCCATTACTTCACTGCTTCAGCAGGAATGACTGTTGCTAGGTGTGTCATTGTCAATAAATCAGAATAAGCAGATGCTAAAAGCGCAAGAAGCTCTTTAAACTTTGATGAAGGCTTTTAGTTACATTTTTAAACTTACACTTGGAACTGGATTTTTTTTTTTTTAAATTGTCACTCCCTGGCATAATATACTGTCAAGTCTTCGGGTATCATCTAAAGCTTTGCATCCTTCACAATGTAGAGCTGAAAATGCGATTTGCAAAAATTAAAAGAAGATATTTTCCTGAAGACAATTTTTAAAATAGTAGGACCTGCTGTGGCCCTCACATCAATAAATAACAATTAGACACAATGCACAGTGAGCTTTTCCTGTTGCCTTGAGATATATTTACCGTATTTTTGTATAATAAACTCTATTTAATATGAGTCAGCATGCTCCACACACCAACAGAACTACATGCAGAAAAAAAAGCCTTCAGTGCAAATATAAACCACAAAATTTGGGAAAAAAATTAGTTAAATTCTATCCTCTCAGTGATGCAATTAAATTATCTGAGTATCTTTGGCCACCTTTTTTTTGCCTAGCTTTAGAAATGATGATGTATATGAAGAAGGCCATGGGAACAATATGCAATACTGTGCAAAAGCTGGAACATTTCTTCCTGTATCTCTGAGCTATGCTGAGAACTGTTGTTCATTTTAAGAGGTCTGCAACTGGCTGATGTTCTTCTAAAACTGGAAATGTTTTGGAAATATGAACTGGAAAGATTGAAACCTAAATTACCTGATGCATATAACTAAACTGAAAGGACCCATTATGTGTTCAGTATCTTCTATCTCAGACAAATTAAAATAAAACCAAGAATGTGATATATTTCTTTAGCAAAAGGACCAAGTACAGACCCTGTCCTATGTTTCCTAATTTGTATTGAAACATGCTTAGAGCACAAGTTTCCTATAAATATTTTTAGTGTTCATAATTTTTTTTTTCATTTCACCTAACCTGAATAAACCACTAAAAATCCAGAACAATGGAAAGCAGTGAAACGTGTACTCTGAAGTGCTGCACAATCCTTTGTATACATCATACCTTTTCCTCAAGACTCAAGCACTCCACCTTCTTCTCCAGAAAGACATGGGGGGAAAAATGAAAGTATTCTAAGCTTGCCATGGTGCCTGAAGGCTGAGAGCTGCTGAGAAGTGCTGCTTCATGGGACTCTGCTGGGAGCAAGGGCATCTCCACACCAGAGGCAGGAGGGGATCCCAACCCTCTGAGGTCACTCCTGCGAGGCACTGGCCCCGAGCCAGCAGAGCACTTACACACCTGCCTTGCTGTTCAGGTGAGCAGGGATTTCAGTGTCTCACACACAAAGTGCTCAGTGCCTTACAGGGCTCCGCGCATATGGTTGTGAGTGAGATTTATTTTGTGATTCACAGACATCACACAATGCACTCCTACTCTGCCTCCATGGCTGCTGGTGAAATTTTCAATCAGCCTACTTGACAGTGACAATTCAAACATTCCAAAATCTCTTCAGAAGAATTTTCCCTACAGTTAATTGGTGTTTTATATTTACGTTTGCGACAAATATGAAATGGTTGTTAAAATGGTTATTCTGTATAAAATGTATAAACCTATCCAAAATTTAGTATAAAGTGTGTTAAATGGTTATTTATATATATGTATATAAAAAGTTATTAAAATGGTTATTTTCATGGCAATTATTATTTTTAAAATCTAGAGGACTCTAATTATTTATCAATATTATATGTATTTTCTGCTGATTTCTGTTATATAAAGCAATGAAGGTTTAACTACTTGTAAAGTTCAAAAAAAACCCCCTTGATATTTACATTCTTAAATGCAACCAGAGGGTTTTTAAAAAAAAAATATAAATTTAAATTTTTTTCAAGAAGAAAAATCAACCCATTTCAAAAATTCTGTTTCATTGTTCAGTCCTAATAAATATATTCTGTGAGTACAATATAAATTTTCCATTTGCTCCGTTATGCCTCGGTTTAAAAACACAACCTTAATTTTTTATTTACATTACAGAATCAGTTACCCTGAAAAGACCTGAAATTAGCAATTATGAAGTGTGTGCAGTACAGGGCAGCTCTCCCAGCCGTTTTGAAATGCCACTACAAAGTGAATCTCCATACTGACTAAAAGGAGTTCCTTGACCTGCTGTAGTACCAAGGCACACAGGGACTGTCTCAGGCATCCCGAAGTCTTTAATAGGGTGTCTGGAGCAGACAGCCTTTGTGCAGAAAGGTCACCACTGAACACTGTTTACTGAGACTATAAATTACTATTTTTTTTTTAGCCTAACCAGATTCTACATGTCAAAAGAAGCACTAAGAAAACTGTAGCGAACCACTATGTGTTTCAGATTCCAGATTTCAAAAAAATCCTTTTCAATAACCATTGAGAAAAAGCCAGAAAAATCAACTAAGAGCAAAAACATAAAACCACAACAAATCCAAGCCACAGAGAAACGCTGAACAACACTGAATTACCTACAGGTTTTCAAACTCCCTGTCACGAGGGAAATAATTGTACAGCACCCACCAAATGTTAGGTCACTGTGAAGATGTGCAGCACTCATTTGCTCATCTCATTACTTTATCAGCACTTCTGGATGTATCATCTCCAAAATACGCCATCACTAATTAAAATTCAGAGCAGAGCAAGTATCAGTTGAATCTGGTCAGAAAAGGAAAGGGTTGGCAGGTTACAGACAATGTTACAGCCATGTTTTGCTGTGCCTTTCTGGTATGGAGTTCTCTATATTTCTCTATATATCTCTAACATTTCCATTATGCCACTTGTGTTAGCAACACTTGCTTAATTGGTGAAGAATTGAATGGCCAATGTTTATTTGTAATTCATACTGACTGACCACTGCGTTGCTATTTAATAAATAAAAAGCAGGGAGAATTGAAGACTTGGTAGACTTGGTATTTATTGATAAACTTCCTTCCTGTCCCCAAGATTTCGAGAACCTGTTATTAGTGCTCTCAAAACGATAAAACAGTGGATTTGCTGGCAACTATAAATACACCATAAACCAGTACGTACATTTAAATAAAGTGGTGAGATTTTCTTAGGGGCAATTGACAACAACAGGAAATTTTACTTGGAAGTCTCCAGTCACCACTGTTTCCATTGTTATGAATCCTGAGAGAGATTCCGTCAAAAGTTCTGAAAATCTGAACAAGTTAAAAAACTATAAATAAATTTAGCAAAATATGCCCATGCAAAAGGCTTAGAAGTAGGAATCTTTCCCTAAGGGATGTAGAAAGGGAATAGACAGGAATTATTTTCTATTAATACCCAAAAATTCTGAGAGTCACACCAAAACACTAAAAAGAATCATTACACTGATTTACTAAGACATAGAAACTTATATTCTAGCTCCCTTGGTATCCAGCATGGGGCCTTAAAGAAGCCTTAAGGAATACATGCAATTAGTTCTATGTTGCTTAGCCTTAATTTTCTCTCCTTTGCCACTCATAGTTTCTAAAATTTCCACAATAAATATTTTCAATAACTGCTATGAAATAATATTTTAATGCTGTTTTTCAGGTAATGTTTTTTAAAAGATGAGTGGGGAGGACTTGAGGTATGATTTTAGGAATCTTTATTAAACAGAAAAAGGAAAAGTCTTCCCAGACTGAGGAACTAGGTTTATATCAAGATATGCTGTGCTAATGCCTAAAATCTGTAGCAGTGTTTCACCCTTCTGGAAAAAGTGAGGGTCAGCAGTAAAGGAGGGAAAAAAAAGGATTTAGCCCTTTGTTTGATATTGCTCTTTAAAAATATTCACCTTTTTTATTAAAGTACTTTGATGGCCATGAGAAATACACCTGCAAAGATAGCTCTGCTGCCTAATACAGTGAATTACCATCAGTCTAATCTTATCTAGTGACTACTGGCAATTAGTACAAGGAGAACAAATTAGAAGCTGTTTTGTATATCAGATCGTCACAGCATTTCAAAACACCTTTTCTGTTTAACAAACATTTCTTCATATCTTATGATATGCTGGAATATCTTTAATTACAACACCATATAATTTGTAAAAGTCATATTGTCCATCTGTGGTCCTCCAGCTATGGAAGAGTATTTGCAAAATTGTAGAACAGTATTAACACCTGTCAGAACCAGAAAGGCTGGCTCAACCTTCAATTAAAGCAGTAATTAATCTTTCTTTCTTTCTTTCTTTTCTTTCTTTCTCTCTCTTTCTCTCTCTCTCTTTCTCTCACTTTCTTTTATTTTCTTTCTTTCTTTCTTTCTTTCTTTCTTTCTTTCTTTCTCTCGTTCTTTCTTTCTTGGGAGATTTTTGTTTTGGGACAGATCAGAGTTTTGAGATGTAACACTACTGACATTCCTAAAAATCCTTTCTGTTGAATGTTCCTGGAAGGGATGTACATTTTTAGATACTGAAAAGATCCTATGCAGCTCCAAAACTGATGTCTAGATTATTTTCTAGAAGAACGAGAGCTGTGATGTTTACATCTAGACTCGAAATTTCCTGGAAATATATTAGCATGTATTTCATAACACATGAAGCTGAAAGCAATATCCAGTAAGTACCTGCATCCCTTCCATCCCAGAAGATAACTCTGAAACTGAGCAACAAGGGGGCAAAAAAGAAAACGAGGTACTGCAAAAGTTATTAAGCAGCTTTATAAACCAAAATAGTCCCATTTACTTTGGGGAAAATGGTGAATGCTGCAGAGAAAATTACTGAGCTTTTTGCTGCAGTACAAAATCTCTATATTTCTTGTTGTATGCAGAAGAAAAAAAAAGAAAATTGTGCAAGTCCTAAAATCCGGAATCCAATGCTAAAAGATTTACTTTAAGCCACAGAATGCTTAGCTATTAGATGACCTATAAACATTTTTGTTTCATGAGTGAATGTTTAATCTAGCACAATACTGTTCCAAAGGAAACCATTAATAGCAACATTTTGTAGCAGTTGTGTGCATGTCCCCACTGGACCTCTAAATGAAGTCTGCATAAGGACTGTAAAGGTAGTAACCCTGCAGCTACAGCTATAATTATCAGGATTTAATGGTGTTTATGAATGACTTGCTATGAGTCAAAGGATAATAATACGTCTTATTAAAAATTTATTCCAAGTTATTTTTATAAAACTTTACTCATTTACATGTCACCAATGATTGTTCTTTAAATGAAACAATAGAACAATAAGGAACATTTAGACTTCAAGAGAAATCCTAGCACAGGGTCATTATATAATGACTCAGTATAAACAAACAAACAACATGTAATCTTTGTAATGTAGCAATTAAAAATATTAGCCTAAAAGGAAAATAAAAAATAAAATAAGCAAACCTAAAAATATATATCTCTGAAAAAAAGACCTTTTGTGTCATATGAAAATAATGCTAAACTCCAGTTGTGATTCACTAAGATAAATGACCAGAGATCTTTTTAGCAGCTAATGACTAAACATGATCCAAATGGAACTGCAGCCAGATGGCACATGGGATTCATGGAACATAGCTATCAGATCAGCCACAAACCTGGATGAGCTAATGTAGTTCAAGATGCATTAACTGATGATTCCCAGGAAGTAAACATTGCGAATGAAAGAAACCCAAAGAATTTTTAAATTTTTTGACAAACTTAATAACAACATACTCATGAGGAAAAGGAACTTCCTCATTCCTCAAACAGAAAAGGGAGATGGAGAATCAAAATCCTTTTCCAATTTTTTTTAACTAGTCACTGGTTTAGATCCAACAGAGCCTGTTAGTCTGGTATTTCTGTACTCTTTTCACTCCAAATTTTAGTCTCCAGCAGAATATTTAGACATTACCTAAATTTTAACAATCACGAGTAAGGATTTTTTTCTTCTAGAAAAGCCTGCATATTGCATTATTTTAGCCCATGGGTAAGAGTGACAGTCCTATTTAAAGACTAGAAAACAACGATCAGGACTTCTTCACTCTGTACATATCTTCCATTAATATAATGTCCAAGGGGTTTAAAACTCACAGGAAAATGAAATATATTGATTATTCAAAAAATATTCTCAAATGTCTTTGAGTTGTCATCTCTTTAAGACCAACTTCCTAAAGAGCTGCTAATGAAACTCTGAGCCTTAGTCAATACAGGAGTTGGGAGCTCTGGTGTGTTTTCCTCTAATTGTCTATCTTAGCCCACCAGTTCAATACAACACATAAAGGATTCTGCCTGTCTTAATATTTTGGATTTCACACTGGAACAAAGAGGTTTAAGAATCAGCATTGCTTTAATAGGGACTGGTGAGAACAGACCAGAAAATGATTAAGGGATATGGGGAAAGAGGCAGCAGGTGCAGTGGAAGGAGAAGCAGTAAAAGGCAGAAGCAGTGAACTGTTACCCAATAGATGCCAGTAGAAGTACGAACACTCATTTTCACTTGACGAATATTTAAGTGCTTATGATTAAAACATGCTTTTAAAAACAGTGTTATGAGAAAGAAAATCTGAAAAAAGACAAAAATACACTGCAATCTAAAATAGTCTCAGCATAAATGAATAACTGGAGACTTTTTAAACTTGTCACTCAGTTCCGATCCTTAGCTAACCCTCAAAGACATGTTGTTGTAAATGTTAATTAATTAAAGTGCACAAAAATGATTATTTGAGAGCTGCTAGGTAAGTGCAAAGTACCGTTACTATAGGTTAATATTTTGCTCTTAGGGCACAGCCATGCTTGACACCAATGTACATCCCATTCTGAGACAAACAGTTTCAAAGCTCAGGGCTTTAGCCCTCTTCTGCTGAAGTAAATGGGAATCATTCTGTGGGTGTCCAAGACCTTTGGATTAGTTCTGAGGATACAGCTGTGTGGTATAAAGCCATCTCCTAGCATGTGCCTCTGGCTCAAGACAGCTAATCTGTTTTGCTTCTCAGGCAAGCTAATTAGATCAGCAGATAGAGCATAAAGCCTTTGAATCTTCAGAGAAATGCCACTGCTCTGGATAGGAGTAAGCACAGGACACACAGGGAATTTGTGTGAATAACTGAGTTCAAAAGAGGTAAGTACCCACTGGTTCCCATGGAAATACACAGATGCTCAACATCCCTGGCCATAGGTCTCCATCAGCATGTGTTTGGTCTGGACATAAGAGATTTGAGCCACTTCTCCCAGGTGACACTTTGACATGAGTAGGTCCATTGTGTTACAATCGTTCATAGGACTTCAGCAGTTTGCTGAAAGTAACATAAGAATGTCTCATCTCCCTCCCACTGACCCCCTGCACACTCACCTGGGGTGAGATATGATGCATAACCAAGAACATATCCAAGAAGGCTGAGACCAGCCATCATTTCTTTCTGCCACCCAACAACAGCTGCAATCAGCAGAAACAATTAGACTAATTTCCTCATTACATGGAATTGGACAGTCTATGGCTTTCTCTTTGAAGCCTATTAGACTCAAGAACTTCTCCCTTACAATTCAAAATATCTCATGCTTAGGGCCTCATCTGTTTGTTGAGGGACGCTGAGATATGAAGGAATGAAAAGCAATGGTAAGTTCCTTTGGAACTGAGTGCAGTTCCGTTAAGGTTAAATCTAATTTAATTGACCATATAATTTAAAAAGTTATGATTTAAGAGCCTTGGACAGGCACCTTTATCATTTTATACTTGAGCAAATAAATAAGTTCAGAGCTGAATTTGAAGTCAGATCTCTAAATTTAGGATATCTTGGGCTTAACTATTTCACACACCACAAAAAATTATTTGTAGAGCTTAACTGGTACAACAAAATTTTTCTCATAACTGCTGTAATAACAATGATGCACAAAGTAAAACCTCAAGTGGAATGTGTGAACAGTAAAAATGGTGGTCCCTTTCACTGTGACAGGGATTGTTTTACCTGGTGCAGCACACAGCAAGTTCATCTACTGAATAACATCCTGGGCCAGAATTTCCCACAGCTTGGGGACTTGATGTTCTCCATCCATTTCCTCTTTAAATCCTGCAAACGGGCAGCACTGACATTCTGTTAAAAAAGAACATAAGGGAATTATCTATAAAAATGTTTATTTAAGGAATATTTGAAAAAAATTAAAAGTATTTTATCTGTCCTTTTCCATCAATTACGAAAAAAACATGAGGAGCTTCCTGATTGCTCAGGTACTATCTTACAAGAAAAATCAGTCTGGTCCAGATGAAAATGTAGAAGAAAAGTCAACAGTCTTTTCCCAGCTATTGTGTAGAACCACCTTATCAATTAATAAGAATTAATAGGAATTGTAAGAATTAAAATACTGATTTGGGAATACAGATATAAAACCATTATTTTCCAAGAAACAAGGATACAGGTGATATTCTGGTAAAAAAACAAAATGCAGACCAATTCCTTCAACATGATGTCACATAGTATTTTTACATAAACTTGCATACAAAATATTCTTCCAGGCATTAAAATAGAAATTTGCTGATAATAATCCAATTTTTGAAAGACTTATATGCATTGAAACTACCTTAATAAGGGCAATATTTTTATTTAAATTCAGGCTAATAGTTGTGTAAAATAAAATAATTTCCCTGTAACAGTTATAGGGAAATATTTATTTTCATTTTTTGCATTTAAGTTCATCCTACTAATAATTCTTTATTCCCACCTCCTCTCCTTCACTAAATGATGTTAAAAGTGATAGAAAGGATATTTGCCTACTTATTCTTTCTATCCAGAACAGAGCTCCCACCTGCCCTCCATCACATCTCTGCAGGCGGATGGAAATTCAGCAGAAACAAAGACCAGAAGTGAAGGTATTTGTCCACATAGATTTACATTCTAACTGTGGAAACATTTCTATGGTTTTAATTTAAACACCACAATATTTTTTGGTCTCTTCCATTCCATGCTGCCATCCTGCTTCCCTTTATGCCCGTATGCTTATTCCTCTTTGAAGCTTCCGTGACTTGTAACAGCAAATAGAAAACATTTTTTTCTGTAAGATTTCCATCTTCTAAAATAAGCAGCTTGGCACAACTGTATGGGAAATGTGTGCAAATTTGCATACACTCTATATGTTGTTTTTCCCCCCAGTATTTTCTATATTTGTTAATCCCAGATGTACAACAGAAAAAAGAAAATACAAAATATTGCAATATATTAGAAACTTACATTTAATAATTGATTCATTACTTAATAATACTTGAAGTATACTTTAAATTTAAATTATATCTTATATCTGTCAGAAAAGAAAGACTACCTAGATGTTTTACGGGCACAGAGTCTCCAGGGAGTGTCACAAATTCACTTGATGTCCGTAAGTAATTAATTTTCCATTTGGATCTCCGATTTAGCTGAAGGATGTGTAAAAGCACACATGCAGACAAGCAGTCAGGAGTGGAGGGTTCTCTATTGACTATGCATCTGAGCACCTTGTCACTCACTGTGTATTCTAAAAATTGTAGTGAAATGTGCTGTGCTGAAGAAATAGGCACATGGTGCTGGTGTTTCCCATGGTCATGTTCAAAAACTAGACACAGGAAGTCTTTCTGTTTCAGACAAATCTTTCTTACTTTCTTCATCTATGAGTACTGGCAGTTCAGCCACACAGAACTGATTTCTTTTTAAGATAAGCATGTCCAAATATTTTTGTACAGGTCTGTGTTCCTGGGAAACACAATTGGATTGTATTGCAACTTTTGGTTTTTTTGTTTTTACAGTGTCAATACTTATAACCATGGTACCAGGGCCAGTTGGTTAATTTCTTATATCAATTATTCTTGTGATGTTATTTTAACACATTTTTGTGAATTTTCATAAAATTTTCCTTGCTTTCCTCTCCCTAAAATTTTCCTAAAACATCTTCACTGCAGTTTCAATGCACACAATTATTAGTCAATTTGTTGTTTTCAAATTATGAAAAAAATATATTTGAAACCAAAATATTTTCTATCTTAAAATGAATAAGTTTCTTCTATTTTAGCATTTCACAAATTATTATTTTACAACAAATTTTTCATTTTCATTTGTTTTTGGTTGAGTCCCTTTTCAAGTTTTTCATTTGAGCTGTTCATTTGTTCTGCATTTCCCTTTGTATTCAATTGCCATATAATTCCATTTCTATCACACAATTCCCTATATATTCTTTCCTAGATATTGTCTCTGACTGGTTCAATGGAGTCACTTGAAGCCACACTTGAATCCAACATCTCTCACACTGAGGGTTTGTCTGTTAAAAGCTCTGCCTGAAGCAACACCCAGAAGACCAAATCTTTGGTGAAAGAGAGTGTTTACAGCAGTGTTTACTTGAGAAGATTCCCCCAGCCTTACAGAGTCAGGCACTCCTTTTTCTTTACCATTTACACCCATATTAGATGATGGCCTTACTGTTTTGCCAGCAATTAACCATTTCCTTCTCACGGAGCCTTCCCTGCCCTCCTGCCCTCCTGATGTAAGTAAAGGACGTCACATGGTAGATGTGGGCTCAGGCAGAGATAGAAATCTGTCCTTGATGCTGAGCTGTTGCTCCCCTTGTGCTGGCAGCAGCTGGCAGGACCAGCAGCGCCCTGGGAGCTGCAGAGGTCTTGGAAGGGAGAGGTGAATTTGCCTTCTCCAGAGCTTGTGAAGCAGAGAAACCCTCACACAAGTTTTCTTATACAGCTCCCAGTATATGTTACACGAGGACATACAGATCTTCTGGATTAGACCCTGGGCACAAAGCACAAAAGGCTGGAGTTGACGAAACCACAAAAAGGAGAGGTTTGTGCTACACTTCATCCACGTCCTCCTGCTCATCTTGAGCCTTGACATAAGCAGGTGCAGACTAGAAACCTTGAGCCTTCTCCACCCGTCCTTGACTATTTCAGCCCTCAAAAGTGTTCATTTGTTAAATGCTGCTTATCAGGAACTAGACAGCACTACAAAGCCCATATCCAAGCAGGATGAAGGCAGAGAAATACTCCTGAGCTCCAAGTGCTCCAATGGTGTCAATAACTTTTTTCTCCTAGGGGGGACTAAGCAATTTGCTGGGTTTAGATCCACTTCACACCCTTAGACAGGCAGGTGCCATGAGCCTCTTACCTATTTGACTGAGCCATCTCTCTGTGGAAAGAGAGCAATCTCTGCCTCTATCTCTCTTATCTATGCATTATTTCTATTCTGTGCAGTACTGGATCATGAAAAACTGTTCTGTCCAACACTGTACAGTTTTGCTTTAAGGTCATCCCCGTCTCTCTGACTCAGAGCTTGCTTTGACACAGGTTTGATTTGAAGATGTTCACCTTGTGTTTTATTCCACTTAATTTTCTCTTATTTTGGCAGCCCTGCATTGAAAGAATAAAAATTAAAAAAATTAGTGGTGCGTTAATTTGAGACAAATCAAAATGGAAAAGGCAACAGAATTTTGGTTTTATCAGTCATCTTTTTATAGGAGCTCTGTTTGCTCTATGACTGTTCACTGTGGCATTAACTTGTCTATAAAATAGGGATAATTACATTTTCTTCCTTGATAAAGTGATCTACAGTATATGGATTGATAGGGTACATAAGTTATGCATTTTTAATAATGAGGGGATAGACCTGTACACATTTCAAGCTTCTTAAGAATTAATGTATCTGTAATAATATAAACTGTTAGGGCCTAAAGCTGAAAGCAGTTATGGATGTTTTAATGTATTATTTTTGAAGTTCAATACAAAGCGTCACAAGGCATTACATGTTTCCTGTTTGCAATCAAGGAAAATATTAGAAAATTTAAGAAAAAAATAAAAAACAAACTCACAACCCATTCTGAAGAAAAAAATCTTATTACGTTATTTTCTTGCAATGCAGATTATGGGTCAACTCATAGTTAATATTATTTATATGAAGGTAAATGTCCTCTGCTCTACAGAAAGAATAAAGGCTCTATTCATGAAAATGTTAGAGTGAGATTGTATCTGAACAACAAAGATATTTTTATAGCAATAAAATATTAAACAGATGCCAGTGTTTTCTTAGATACATAAATGGCCTGATATGGAAGACAGTCAGGTAATAGCTTTGAGCTGTGAATGTTTGCAACAAAATGTGTAGTCATATAAATCTCACTTGGATTGCATTGCACTAGAAAATCAAAATGCAGAACAGGCCTGTTGAAAGAGCTGTTAAAGTTCACAAATCTTTTCAGAAACCCAAGGTTGAGTTGATGTAGGTTGATTTATTGATTTCAAATTCTGGAAAATTCTGATTTTTGAGAGGTTTATGATTTGAAGAAGCACATAAATTAATGTCACAAATTTTCAAAAATTGTTTTTAAAACCAATTTAGATCCCAAATTCATGTCAAAGTGTTGTAAGCTCTTTTTAAGGAAATCTGATAATATAAAACTGACACATTTTGCCTATTTCTGGAGTCATTTCTGTGCCCAAATTGTTTCTAGTCATTAGATATATCAAATACATACAGAAAGCGAGAGCTGCAGAAACCCATGGGCCAAAACTCAAGATGTCTATTACCTGAATTTGTGTAGGTATTAACACATCACAGTTCCTTTGTCTCTGGTGATAGGAATTAATTTTTCCCTGCGAGGGTGGTGAGACACTAGACACGTTGTTCAAGGGGCAGTGGGTGCTCCAAGTCTGGCAATGCCCAAGGCCAGCTTGGATAAGGCCTTCAGCAACCTGGTCTGGTGGGAGGGGTCCCTGCCCATGGCAGGAGGGTTGGGATTAGATGATTTTTAAGGTCTGTTCCAAGTCCTTACCAGTCTATGATTCCATGATTTTTCACCTCCTGGTAAGGTAGATGTGGTCAGCAGGCACATGTTCACAACCAGCTGTAGGAAATAACAATCATGGCTCCCCTGCTGGCTTCCAAATGACTCCACCATCCAGCAAATTCACTCAAGACCTCAGAGCAGCCTGGTCTTCTTACTTCATGCCTCTGTGGGCTAAGACAGGCACCAGGAAAACCAGAATGGGATCTGAGGAAAAGAAGACAAGAGGCTGCTCAGTGCAGGCCATTCATCTGCAAAATGCCAAGTGTGCCACAATGCTTGGCTTCCATCAGCTGCAGCACTTCAGTGTGCTATCACTTATGGATCTGCTTTAGGATACAGCACAGAATCACAGAACACCCTGAGTGGGAAGAGACCCACAAGGGTCAAGAGTCCAGCCCCTGTCCCTGCAGACCCCCCAACAATCCCCCCTGGGCATTCCTGGCAGCACTGTCCAAACTCTCCTGGAACTCCGGCAGCCTCGGGGCTGTGCCCATCCCTGGGGAGCCTGGGCAGTGCCAGCACCCTCTGGGGGAAGAACCTTTTTCTAATATCCAACCTAACCCTGCCCTGGCACAACTTCAGGCCATTCCCTCAGGTCCTATCACTGGTCACCATTTTTTTCAGTGTCATGACCTTTTTTACCCTGAGTGGGGCCAAAAATAGGTTTTCCCAGAATGTTTCTTTTCTATTTCAAAGTGATTTGGTTCCTCTGTTTTTCAAAGCTTCACTAATAACACCCTGAAGATTTCCTCATCTCTCTAATTTGTGAATGGAGTAATATGGGATCTCTGTGGATAGAGATTTCTGAAAAAGAAAAGGGTCTGCTTAGCATGCTATGACTCCTTATCAAGTATGTAGCAGAAATTATTTTAGAGGACCATTTAATTCTGCACTTAGGTGTTTCTCATTATCAGGCTCTCTAGCACATGGATTAGTAGCAATTCTACTGTTCCAGAGCTTTTGTCATTAACAGCATCCCACCTCCAGCAACCTCTGCTAGTCAATAATAACAGCTTGTTTAAAAATAGCAGCACCAACTTGTTTGCACTGTTATTATCTGTGCATGGCTTATTTCCCCACAAGACTCTGGGATGGTGCATAACCTTCTCTCTGGGTCTGCTTTCACTCCCTTTTTCAAAGCATGTTTTAAGATCAGGAGGGAAGACAGACATATTTTTAGCAAATACTAGTAATGTAATTGCAACGCTGTTACAGTCCCCAAAAGTAAAATACTGCAGTTAGAAAGAGCTGTATATTCATTAGTCAATAAAGTATTACCACACAATTTATTGAATTGTAACCTTATTTTTCCTTGATGAAAATGTTGTGCAGCTTTCATCTTCATATAAATCTCAGTGATTAATTTAGCATTCAGTGCTGGAATAAGAATAAGAAACCCAGGCCAAATTCCAATCCAGCCTTCCAGCATCATGTCCTCTCTTCTCACTTCAGACTCACACTCAGACATTCAATTTTATTATAACACAGTCTAAAAATTAAATATTGATATGAATGGTGGATTTTGTAGGGCTGGATCTTCCCTACATGCCACTAATTCATTGTCTTTATCCTGCAATCTGGAAACCACTCCATGCAGGTAGATGCTCTTGTTTGTGAGTACAGAAGGTGATTCAAAAGGCACTGCTACACAGCATAAAGACAATTTATTATGCCAACGTTCTGTATCTTCCTCTGTAGATTAACATAAATAATTATTGTAATACTGCACTGCACTGGAATATGCTTAAAGCTAATTGAATACAAAATGAATATACTTTTATATTTCCTCATGAATTGCAGTTAAGCTTTCTATTTTGTGACAGAAACCTAGAATTAAAGGAGAAGAAACAATTAATGTTATAATTATGTGTTTCTAAACTTATATTCAAAAGCATTGGCAAATTATTGTCAGAATATTTGCATACAATCTGAACAATTAAGTTGTCAGCTGATTCTATTTCTTCTTATTTTTCTTGTTTAACTGGTTAATTTTTTTAATCTATTTTGTTATCAGAGACAGTCAGAACTTTCAACACTACTTCACTGCTTAATTTAAAATAGCATAGGTGGAGATACATTAGCAAAAGGAAGAAGGGAAATACATTGATATTTTTAGTATATTTCTCTTACTTTTGGAGTACCTGACAGTTCTGGAAAGTGAATTAATAGCATACATGGCAAAAGAATGGTAGACCTTCTGTCAACTGAGAGCTGCAGCAAAACCTTGATTCAGTTATGCTGGAGTGGAGGTAGGATTTTCATCACAGTGTTATGCTTTATTTTTTCCCTGGCACAACAAACTAATAACTCTTAGTTTATTAGAAATATCATTAAAAGTTTTCTTTATTTAAATATGAAGAAGCATTTGACCCAAAAGGGTAAATAGTTTGATTCTCATAAATAGAGGGTGAATTTCTCAGTGTTAGAAAAAATTAATAGTACAGCTCCTTTCACAAGAAAAACCCTCTGAAAATAATATCCCAATTTCCTGCAGACACTGTCAAATTGAGATATGTCACACATGAAAATTCAAGCCTGTTTCTTGTATAGTTTTACTTCTGTTTTGGCCATGACATTAGCAGATTTGATGTCTGCAAGAGAAAAAAAAATCATAATTTGTGGAATCCACTGACAAACACATTTTTCTTTCTTTTTTTTTTCTCTTTCTTTTTATGTTTTAACCTTGAGTTAAGCAATCAGATCTCTGAAAAAGCTATATTTAGATTTTTTTTTAATTGACCCATTATTTTGCTTGCTTTCACTGCCAGAACCCCCTACTGCAAACAAGGATAAGGATGCTACCTGGACTTCATTTGATGAATAGTTTTAATTAAAATATTCTGTACCATAAGTATTTTAATGTTACAGACAAACCAAAGGTATGTAGTAATAAATTAAATTATACATTTAAATTAATCTATAAATATGCTATAAAATTGACAGGATATTTTTAAGATAGAGAATGAGACATGGATTGCTAATTATGACAATTAAATATCATGAGTAAAAATAAATGACAATCAATATCCTAGAACCATTTTGTAAAAAGAAAAAAGGGAGGAAATATAATATCATTTAGATGTCTATAAAGGTGAAAAATTATTAACAAGTTAGAGTCCTGATTTTTCTATTGTAATAAAATGATAAGCAGTAGAACATTATACTTTTCATCACTGCTAGCCATAAATACTGTGCATATACTGTACTGGCACAATCCATTATGGTATTCTTCTATTTGGATCTATTATGTTCAGGATAATAACATGTTTAATTTTTACTAATAAAATTTCCAGGGTTTCTGCTCACTCCGAGTCTGATCTAGAAGCCTGTGAACTTATTAGAGCTTTTTCTTTGCATTAAATGAATTTTGGATCAGTCCCTACTTAAAAAAAAAAAAAAAAAGAAAAAATCAACCAGTAACTAAAGAAAAATCAACCAAACAGCAACAAATAAATGCAAGCTGCAGCAGTGTAGTAGTTATGCACACACAATCAAGGCCTCAGCACCACTGATTTTTTTTCCTGTATGAAGAACCACCCAGGGTTCCTCCCTATTAGCAGGTATCTGGACCAAGCATTAGCTCACATGCCACAGGACACCCACCTGAAATTCTTCCCATAATTACTTCCTCACACCAGAAGAACATTAAGGCCAGCCAAAAGACACAGTGCTGCTTTGTCTGCAGTGCTGTGTTAGGGGTAGTAAATGTGTAAATTGGGTGGAAACCCATTAAATTACTGTCTCAAAATTGGCTGTTTTAATAGTATTAATGTCCCAGCCATGATAAGAATTTACAGTCCATCTTCTTCACGACCATTTATCAAAATGGTAAAGGCAAAAAAAGTGAAGATAGGACTTTTTTTTCATCCTGGAGATTTGGTCTAATAGTCATTATTATATTCATATTAAAATCCTACTCCACGTCTTTCAATCATAAATTTTTCTTCTAATTAAGGCATATTCATTTTTTTGCTAATTAGGTATTCTTTGTTGCACAATGTTTGCTCTAATCTTTTGGAATCTCTCTCAATATCCAGTCATTGCCTTCATTACTGGCTCCCCTAGAATCCAACCAAAGCATGTTATTTTTTCTGCTAATTATATCCTCATTTACAGATTGTTGCCTTCTCTGATTGGCTCTTTAAACCAGTTGCTATGACTTCATTAGCAATGTCTTCTGACCCTGTTATTTCTTGTGACAGGATTTGCTCCACTTGTCCTGTAGCACTGTATCCCAGGGTCACTCCTCTCCCGGGCTGGAATAGTGTCAAACACGAAAGGTTTAGGGCAGAGAAAATCACTGCTGAAGTTGCTAATTACCACATGCAGCAACGGTACAAATTAATGCTTCTAGCAGTTTAGGAAAAAAAAAAAAAAGACTGTTTTAAAGGTGTCATTAACAGGTTAGTTTCATTTATATATGTGCTTGATAAAAAAAAAGTCATGGTAGTGTGTTTTTGCTTTTATAATCTCTCCATCAAATAAGTGTTTTTAAATCATGTGGGATTTCTTTCAATGCTATATGGCAATAAAATTACTGAATAAAGCTTTCTTGAGCCCAATGATTTTAGAAGGCAAGTGTTTCTAAACAGATTTTCCTATTGTAACTTGAATTTCAGAATCTTGTAATGTATTAGGATTTGATTTCTAACCTGTCCTATAGAAATAGTGGTCTCCCTTAAAACAACGATTACATTTCCAGGCATTTTGAAAAAATAAGTAATTATGCAAGGACAACATATTAAGAGAAAATTAAAATATATGGAACTGCAGTGAAGTACTAATACAATGCTTATATTAAGCTGGAGAATGGCATGAGATTACAATTTTCCTGGGGTGCAAACTGCATATTGTGCTAATTGTGTTCCCCACTTTCAGTCTCTTGCAAATCTGAATAATCCATTACCAGAACCAGAGATTCAAGCACATAGCAGAGTTTAATACAAGTTAGTTAATATGAAAAACGCTGTATCTAGTTGTTTGCAAAATTACTTTTGTTGATTAAAAGGCTCTTCAGAACTTCCGGCTTGTGAAAGGGTTTTAAATTGTCTAATGCTGATTGTGATTGCTATGCAGAAAAAAGGCAATGCGAAGCAAACCATTATATCACTGAATCTTTGTTAAGCAGGCCTTGAAAGTGCTTGACAGCATAATTAATCTTGTGATATGAACAAAGAAACCAACTCAATAGTATTGAAGATGCTTATTAAAAATACTAAATACCTTTTTCCACTTAAAAACCTTTTGAAATACTGTGGAAAGTGCCATTACCTTTTTTGGTTTTGCACTATTTTAGTCTAGAATTGATACAAGGGACACATAGCATGAGAAAAAGAATAAACTGGATGACAATAAAAATTAGTTTGAAAAACAATGCTCCCTGATTTGGGGTGTCAGCTAAGCAACCTCCAAGCATTACAAAAGACCCCCGCACACACACAGACAGTGTCCACTGCTGTTAGCTTCAAAAGTTATTTAAAATAATCACTGGTTGTCAGTCATATTACACTTTCAAAGTAAATCTTATTAAAATCATTGCTATTTAAATGGATAACATCAATTTTAATTGTTGCTTCTGCCTTACGTGGTGACCGTATTGTACGATGCCATACCAGAACAAATCATACACGTAAGATTCCCTGATACAGTGGGATGTGTTTGTGGTGTAAGTTAATCCCAAATATACTGAGGGGAGCAATATAAAGATATGGAGAGCGTGCTGTGACACGGGCTGGAAGAAAATTTATCCACAGCTTGTAACATGCATGTTTGCAGCATGCAGAGACAGAGGGAACCAGGTTTTGCAGAGGGAAGCTGCTGACTTTCAGCTGAATGTACAGTCTGTTTTGAAAATTCATTAAAAAATTACAATTATGGAAATTAATGTTTAGAAAATCACCACTTTTGATGCCCCTCAATTTATTAAGAGCCTGATGCTGCAGCCAATGTTAACATTATCTCTTTAAGGCCAATTTATCTGTTTAATTCTGGAAAGCGTAATTATGCAACTAGGACTCGATCCTGCAAGACAAACAGAACTAGGGAAAAGAAAAAAAAGCAGGCACTGTGGCAGATATAGCCCAGCTATCCTGATCCTTTTTAAGACAGAAGGTTGGTCAGAGTGAGTTAATGACTGGTCCCACAGGCTGGCTGACTGGAGATTGCTCCTTGCATTCACCAGGAGCCAGCTGAGGAGTCATTCCAGGAGGATCACAGTTTTCTGGGAGATGGCATCTCTGGTTTTGGTCTCCATGGCTTCTTGATGCCATAAAATACATTGTTCTTGTTTTCTAATAAGGTCAACTGTTCTGTATATCAGATAAAGACCTGCAGAGTGGAGCAGGAAGAGTACAATGAAATAACCAAAGCAGCAGTTATGAACTTCCTTTCACGTATATCTTTTTAAACACTGTATGTTGACTATGCCTACTCATTTCCCCGCCAATCTAAATTTTCTTTCCTGATTCCTGAGCACTGAAGGTGCTTTCTCTGAGCAGCAAAGTTCACTGTGTTATGAAAAGAACCATACTGCACAGTTCTGTCTCATGGAAAAGCCTCCACACACAGACAAACACTCAGCACTGACACTATTTTAGACTGCGTAATCTTTGGAGAGAACATTGCCTTATTTCCATTGAGATTATATGTAGAAGAGTGCAGCCCTGCTTCTGATCCAGGGCTGCAGACATTAGTTTAAATACATTTACCTGCATCAGCAGTGAGAAATCAGCAAGGCTTAGTGCATCAAGCCCATGAGCAGGAGCCTTCTTTTAAACTTTCCTGATGCTGGCTGTTGCAATCCTCCATGAAAATGCCAAACCCATTGATTAAAATTCAGGCTGATTTTGGAGGTAAATACACCTTACTTGGTCCTACCTTCAAGCTTTTCAATACTCTCCAAAGACATTAAAAGCTGTGTTTCATTTTAATAACAGTGAATCATCTCTGAGGTTGATTGTCCTTGCTCAGGCAAGGCTTCCTGTGACATATGGCAATCTTGCCTGAGCACAGACAGTGTGGGAGGCTCTGATGGCAATCGTTACTGCAATTAGCAAACCACATAACCATATTCATGTTTTACTTTTTAGTTCTGATTCTAAACACTGGACCTTTTCTTGAATCCTCTATGTACAGAACTCCCATTAATTAAAATCAAACAGCAAGAAATATATAAAAAAATCAATGGTAGAATATGACTCATGTTATTTAATTAATGGGTAATTCCTCGCGTCAATATGCTGAGAAAGCTTGAACTTAACCTTTAGGATTAAAAAATTCACCATGTGAGAAAATTTGCTTTTTCCTAATCACATTTCTCCTTAACAGATTTTAAAAACACACATAAAATCTGTTGGTCAAAGTGTTTAAGTACATACAATCCCTAAGATTGTAGTAAACTCCTACTGCTATCCATATCAACTTAGATAATGGCAGGAACAAAAAGCACCTACAGGTGCACACGTACTGGAATACACAAAATGCTGCAGTGCCTTCAAAGGATCACAACATCAGCCCACCAGCTATATCTTCCTCCTCTTTCTTTCCTCAGCCTTTCTCTTCAAAATTGCCACACAGGTGTCATTTGTTGAGCTATGTTAAGTCAAGGAGCATATGGAGACAAAGTCTGTATTTCATAATAACTCAGCAATATGGATCTTGGTCTTAAGGGTATATTCATTCAAACAAGAGAATAGCAGTAAGAAAGCCCATGAGCAAAATCTTAGCACCTCACAAAAGGAGGTGTTCATTCAGGGGTGAACATTTTATTTCAAGTTTAATAAATTTCATTTTCAAAGAATTGCCAACTCACACAAATTTGTCACTAATCATCAAATAGGAGATTCTTTCTTTCCTGCTCACAATGCTAGGAGTAGGAACTCCATTCCTCACTATCAGTTAAAATGGTTTCCTTTTACCTACTGCAGCTTTTCCTCAATTTAGGTAGTTACTTCCTCCCCATTCTTCCTGGAAGCTGTAAAAAGTTTTGCATCTACATTTTCCTAAGTTACTAAAGGAAAAAAAATCCCTCACCAGTCCATATTTCTTATCCACAGGGGTCTGAAGCATCACCAATGGTGGAAGGATCCTTAGGAAGCCTCAAGACAGCCTAGGAACCCTTGCATGCCCTCTGAAGGACTCTGCTTGGGGAGCCCAACATCCAAAATCACTCTAGGCTCACAAAACAACAAGGTTTGATCCATAACCTTTCCTGGTGATACCCTCCCACTGTCATTCTCTTTAAGAAATATTTATAAGGCAGGATGTGGATCTGGTTTTTTGGACCTTTTATAGTGACCTAAGACACCAAACCAGGCATTCTAGCAACTTAGAGGGAACAAGGGGGACCTTTTGAAGTTCGAGGAGTTGTGTTTTCTTCCTTTGGCACCCAGACATGCAGACTCACTGGGAGGGAGTAGTGAGATAACTGAAACTATGGACAGCAACCTGACACCACACTAGACTCTTCTTTTCTAACCCATTTTAACCTCCTTTTTATTGCCAGGAGTGGAGAATCATGGCAGAAAAACTGCCCTGTTGTGAACAGCAAGTATCCTTGGCTAAGAAGAGGAGCTGCTGGATGCTAGGCCTGGAAAAGGTGCCACAGATAACAGATGAGGGCCAGAAGACTTTTTATTTTCTTTTTTTTTTCATTTTTCCTTGAATCTCATAGGGAAAGACACAGTCCATATTCTTTTGTAGCTTTCAGCACTGCATTCACCAACCCAGAGGTAGGATTCTTTATCCAGGTATGAGTAAGGGCTCCCAATTTTGTGTGCATATTTTTTTCCCCAGTTACAGGCTGATGCTATGGGAGCGGCCTCTGTTTCTCAGGTACTTTGAAGCAAAACATGACCAGAACAGTCTGTGTTTACATTCCTTTTCTTGAAGTATTTTGCACCAAATGATAGCTGTAAGAGGGTCAATGGATGTATTCAATCTGGACAAACCTGAAGCATTCCAGATGCCCCCAGCCCAGTCAGGGGGGCTGTGGCTATGACAAGCCTTGTGCCCAGCCTGAGCTGGCTGCTATGACAAAGGGGCTGTATGAAAATAGTACCTAGGAGTGAATTTTCACTGCTGTATGCTGACTCCAGTAAACTGGGATCTGTAACGTATTCTGAACATGTCTTGACTAATACGTGCTGGCTTGTATGTAAATGTTTCCTGTTGTTTGTTGTGGGTTTTTTTTAAAATTCTCCTAATGGACCAGGCTGCCCTAGGAATGTAGGGCAGGACTACATGATCATCAGCATGCTCTCATTGCAGGGCAATGCAGCTTGTTTATACTTGACAATAAGAAGTTTGTACATTTAGGCCAAGCATTTCTGTGGTTTAGAGCACCTTTCTCAAAGTCCTTAATTCCAACATTCTCTTCCTCTCTGAAGGCTGAAGAGCAAGGCCACCTGACCATTCCCTGCTCCTGGCAAGAGGGACATCAGAACATCTCAGTGCAAGACAAGAGTATTTTGTAAAAGAAACACTTTCCAGTCACACAACGGAAATGAGAACAGGCAGTGTCACAGGACTCACAAGACAAGAGAAGGATGAACAGTGTCAGTAAATCCTCCTCTGGTCAAGCCCTGACATTTGAAAAGTATGCAGAGAAATAGTGTACCTCATCTTATTCTTCACAGTCCCCCTTCCTGGACCAAAAGCTGCAGCTGTAGCACAGTAAACACAGGAAGTTTGGATCACATCAGCCAGGGAGAAGATAAATTCCTGTTGTATGACTGCATCTTGCAATGGGAGCACTTTTTCACTAATATCTCAACCTGTATGACCAGAGCAGTGCCTATTAGAATACAGCTAGCAGGAAACTTTTCTCGGGAAAAATGACAGTAAAGATGGAGTGAAATTATTTTTAAAAAATTAAGTGCAGGGGAATGAAAAAGCTAAGGAAAAAGCAATTTAGTATTTCATGGCTTGTTAAAAAAACAAAGAGGGTTTAAGATCACAGAGCTGGAGGATTAGGAATCCAAATCTGGAATAGGACCGTCTGAACACAAAAAGTGTTGAAAATGGTACATGGGAAAACAAGACCATTAAGAACAGAAACATAAACATAGCTGGAAATTGGTAGAGTGTTGTAAGAGAAACAGAGGTAAAATGAGAAGCAAGAAAGTAGTAATTCTGAAGATGAAAAGTGAATGAAATTATAGCCTATGTTAACTGCCCAACCTTCCCTTTCTCCCTAATCACTTCTGGATTCATTGCCCTATGTGACACAGCATAATTAGAGGTAATTATAGCAATACAGATTTCATGAAAATTAGCTGTATGAAGAAAGACCTCTATAGCATCTCTACTATGTGTAGGAAAGGCAGACACAATACTTTCTCTCATTTAGCAGAAGTCAGCTGGCCAGTCAGCTCCCATTTACTCCCAGCACTGCCAGACCCTGCCCAGCCATGGTGTGGTGAACAGAGAAGATAAAGGTTTTATGCCTGAGAGGTCAGGCTTCATTTGTTCTCTTGTTCATGAAAACATCATGATATTCTGTTTAAATCTGAAGAATTTTAAGAGAATTATGAGTTGAGAGCTTTACTTCACATGCAAACAATAATGAGAGCTCGTTTGTTTGCCACTAGAATTCTAATTATTCTAATGATCTGCTTTTTAGTTCACTATTGTAGACTAGAGATTATGAAAGGGAATTTACTCTTGATTAAGATGAGAATGAGAGAACATAGTCTCAATGATTTCTGTGCTTGCAAAGTTTGACAGGGTACAAATTTACTGGTTTCCATGAAATTTCAGTGTAACAGTTTTAGAATCCAAGATGATAATGTGAATTCTCAATTAGAAATTAACTAATTCTTCAATTAATTACAAAACCTGAAAAAAGTAAAATTCCTCTACCTTCTTAGCTTTCTCCCCTTTCAAGGAAAAAAAAAAGTATCAGTAGTGTCTAAAAATTACTCATAAACGCAAATCTAACAAATCCTGAAGGAGCAGTCTTACATAACAACAAGCTGAGCTTTTAAAAAGCCCATGATTAACAGCACAAAAACATGTGCAAAGACAGGAGACACATTTTTTTCTACTCAAAATATAGCATATGCCATTTCTAGTGACAATGTTTGCATGTTATCAGAAGTCAAAGCAATTAGGAAATTTTTCAAGATTGCTGCTACATACTGAATTAAATTTACATTGAAATGTATTTAAGACACCATTCTAACAATATCTTGAATTTTTCACTGAAAGATCAGCTGGTACATTTTGTCCACACTCAAAAAAAATAGGTCAAGTAGGATCTGAACTCAAGTTGGGAAATTCTCAAGTACTGTCTTTTGATATTTTGTAAGTCAATAAAGACAAACAACCTTCCAGGAGGGTAAGAAACAGATTTTAACACATGATATCTCATGCATGGACATAATGTGTTCTGAGTTACACTAAGTAAAATGAACAGTATGGAATATGCATTGCAGTTAGATTGATTGCTGAGCAAAGCTTCTTGCCATTCACATACATAGGTAGAAGCTGTTCACCATGGTTCAGATGTAAAAGAGGAAATTAAGGACAAAAATATTTAATGCATCCATAATGTCTGATGCAAGCTCAGACATCATATAGTTTTGCTAGACAGCTCAGGTTTTAGTAATTTAAATTACTGAGACTGATTATACACTGATTATAAATTTAGAAGTTAGCTATCCAAATTTATAGATATTTTAAAAGGAAAGGCTCATCAAAAATCAGTATTCCAACACAGAGGCCCCCTGCTTTTAGCTCTGGCTGGTTGGTGAGCAGTTCAAAAGAAAATGAGGAGTTTATACCAGAGCTACTCATAGATCTCAGTTGTTTACAGAAGAGATGATCTTCCCAGGTAACTGCCTGCACTCTCTATTTGAAATACATCTCCACTGGTAGAGCAACAGATTGAGTTTGATGGATATTCTTGTTGCATTCTGAGGTGTGAAGAAAAGGCCTGAACTGTGCATATGCTATAGAAGACAGTTTTCGCTATTACTTCTGGTGGCTCATTGTAGCTGTTACTGCTTTGTTCACAACCTTTGCACTCCGTGATGTCTCTTGAAAATACAGCATTTATTTCACTGGTTGCCTTCAATTAAAGTGGCATTTCTGCTCTGAAGAAAAATCTGAAAAGTGCCATTTGACTCAGGGGTTTTTTTGTGTGACTCCCAAACGAATGTGTTCATTTCATGTATGTAAATGTGAATGCCAGCTACACAGGCACAACCGGATTGTTGAGCTGGTTCTGCTCTTCATCCTGGCCCTGTGACTGTGCCCTTTACTAATTCTTGGGCTGCCTCAAAGTACTTGCTTGTACACAGGTGTGCAGAAGGTGCAAAGAATGGACCTAATCCATCTTGCCCTACCTTAGTGGTTTTGTATCTGTACTTAAACAGGAATATAAACAAGTTAAAAATAAAAAGTTTGTCAGTTTGGTTTCTTTTATAAAACAAGCAGTTAGTTATGCAGGAACACATACACCTAAATGAAGGCTGTGCTAAAACAGTATTCACAGGACAAGTTTTAAAAAGTTGAATTTTGTTTTAAAGTAGGAAGAATTACATAGTTTGTGAGAAGGTTTTCCATGAGTGTGAAACAGGGATTTATTTTTTTAAACTCAACTTTTATAAATAGTTAGAATACAGCAATACTCCCTCATACTGCAGATAGAAACGACTGCAAGCACCACTTGGTATAAGGAATCTGAAAGCAACTTAAGGCAAAGAGGATGGATAAAAGCTGGATACAGTTACATCTGTACCAGAGGCAGATTTGATCTTAAGTCCTCCAGAACATTCTCCTTTTCTTTCTATTTCCAGGTATTCCTTGAGCAAAGAGCATTTCTGAAGAAAATCCCATCTAACCAGGACTGATACTTTTCTTCACATTAATCAGTTGTGAAGAGATCATCCCAATTTGATGGCATGATAAGTACATCTTAAAATGAAAAAAAATCCAGTAGGAGTTGAAAAGAACAGCTTTTACATTTCTGATGTTTTCCCACACAAGCATAGAGAATCTTTATACAGAACTGTATTCAGTATTGGAATTTCTCAAAACCTAAACATGCTGACTTTATTTCTTAGAACAAACAGGGTTTTTTTTAGAACTCGTTTAAGGTTTTGATGATCGTGGGAGAATTGGAATAGTAAGTCTATTTTAACTTCCTATTCATACCCTCATGAAAGGCATTCTGCAGAAATGAAGAATACTTATTCAATTGAAAAGATATTCATGGCAGAAACAATTAAAAACAGAAGTATGAAAAATATGGGTGGCATCAAACATACTATAGATACCTAGTGCTGTGCGATATTACTTATTAATTTTTCTCAGACACACATGATTTAAATATTTAAGACTTTTTATTTTCAGTTTTTCACAACACAGTTTTTAGGGAAATTGGTGAGGTACATGCTTTGTAAGTCTGAATCTAGACTTGGTTATTTTGGCATCCAGGTACTCCATGCCAACTGACACTAAATCTGTTTAGCCTCGTGGATGGGTAATTTTCCCCTTTTTCTTATACATGCATTTTTATGTCTCTCCTACAATTTCCTTTATGGGAGAGCAAGACAAAACTGGCTGCCTGGAATATTGCTCAATGTGTATTGAGATTACAATAATTCAGTTAAGCACAGGTCCATATATCTACCATAGGATGCTCCTCCAGATGTTCTTGTATTACTTTCCCACATAGCAATTAAAGCAGCTTTAGGAATAGCTTGTCATATATTTACCTTGAATGGAGTGCATTCTAATAGAGGTCAGCTGCAGCCATGAATTTTATGCTCACTGTATGAAAGAGCAATATCAGTCCATCTCTGCTGGCTAAAACACTCCTTGCTGAGCAGGTGGCTGATTCACTGTCTTGTAGATTCTTCATGGCCAACTTTTAAGCATAGTGACTTGCCACTAACAAGACACAGGTGCTGCTGTAGAAGAACATGATGTTCTCTCATATTTCAAAACAGCATTTCCACTCTAGAAAATACCAGTAAACAGTTTCTGAGATGTTAAAAAAGATTATCAGCTGATCCAGAGGACTCAATAACGGCAGTATAGAAAAGTTTTTGCTGTAATTCCCATAAGGATTTTAATTATACTGTTTTGTCTTTTCAGTTGGAGACAGCATTTCCTATTGAACTGCTATTATGGTATTGACAACTCAGATGTTCAGCTTTATTCTTTTGCACTGAGCAAGCAAATTACTTCATATTTATACCCCGAACTAACGTTTCAAGAAGCTATGAATGGATTGATGCTGTTGTGGATATGTTACCAACCCCTAACACTTTGCTGTTGAACATAATACTAACCAAAACCAGCAGCTACCATTCATTTTCTGAGCTGCTCTAAGAACAAAACACATTCCCAAGGATTTTTTTAAAATATCAATTACTATTATTTTGTCACATTAGAAAGCATTTTAGAGCAGGATTCATCTGCCCAAATATAGATGAAGCCATCTGCACCTGAGCTACTTGTGAGGGCTCCCTTTATAGTCAGTGGAGAGAAACAGACACTTTTAGAGTGCAATTGATCTTCTCTTAAGATTGACAGCTACACTGTAGACATCTAAAGTTGGATGAGATTAATAGTGTCCCCAACATTTGTTAAATTATGCAAGATTCTATATAAATAGAAGACAAAGTCTCTTCCCTAAAGAGCTTTCATCTTCAGTCAATACATTCTCAGAACTGAGCATCTAAATTGCTTGTCTTTGTCAAGCGCCTCCCTTTGATGTTATTCCATAAGGTGTTCTCTGGTTTTCCTGGACAACCACAGCACTCACTTGAGAAAGCAATACATTCAGGACAGGAAGCAGAAGAATTACCAAGAGCAGCTCTGAGAGCTATTTTTCCAGAACAGTGAAAGGTAACTTTTTGAAAAGTTCTTATTTATCTTTTCAGAAGTGAGTTATTTTGTCAATTTTTACTGACAAGCTGGTAAGGCAAGTACTTCAAAGTAGAATGAAGAGCAGTGTTTGCCTTCAAGAGCTCACTCTTCCCACATATGCTGATTCCTCTGGGAAGACAGCAGAGTGAATTAGTGGCTTCCTCCTCTTCACTACTCTGTGACATGCATGCACGTACACCAGCACAGAGATATATGGGAATTAGAAACATTTTCCAGGTCTTGGACAGAGCACTGAAGAGGTAGGAACCCACAGGCAATACAGACCTGGCAGTAGACTAAAGCTGAACATTATCACCACTCCTTTTGTTAACAAAATGGCAGCTCAAGGGGAGAGCACAATTTGACTTCTCTGAGGTAACCAGCTGCTTTAAAAGAGAGCAAGAACAGCAGCTGCACTTACATGGAACACACAAATAGAATATTAGAAAACTAAGTTTTTTAACGCCTTGCTTTGTTATAACAAGATAACAGGAAAGCTGTATTTGTAGCAATCAAACCTGTACAACCCAGTTTCTAAGGCAAAATCATATTGTGTGTATTGCTATAATAGGAGATCAAGGTGCTTGGGTGAAGTGAAAGCTAAATTCTGAATTGCAACTCTGCACCACTAAAGCACATATGAGTATGGGAGATTTTTATCTTAGGTTTTTGTTAAAGAAATACTAAAATAGAGCCATCTATGTCCATATTTCTATGGAGTACATGAATGACCACAGGAATTGTTATAATTAACACAAACAGGTGAGATGAAGAGCTCAATATGCTTCTATGTAAGGACCGGAGAAAGGGAAATATTTCCAGGTCCAGTAAAAGAAAAAAAAAACAAAAACAAACCAAAACCAAAAAACAACCAACTAAAACCGTGCCTTTGTGATCCTAAATAATCAATCTCATTAGTCTAGAAAAATTTCACAACAGTGTGTAACTGCTTCAATAAGATTTCTAATACAGCACTCCCATTACAGTTGGACGTAACTTTCTAAACAACACCAGACACAAGTTTTTTTACAAAAGTTTCACAGCAGTCACCATTTTTTCTCTTGTATTTTTCCCATGCTCACTTCAATAAAGCTAAGCACAACTTATTTCAGAAGTTTTTTTATAAAATTTTTGTGAATTTCAAAAAATAAAATGTTGCATTCTGTAACTTACCTTGCTGAGCAGGGGTATTAAAAGCCTATTAATATTCTGTCTATAACAGTTGGGAACGACTTTTTTTTAGTTCAAAGAGCTTCCTTTCTGATACAACATCTGAACCCGATTGGAGGTTTCCCAATGAGTTATCTACAGGAGACTGAAGCCTGACCTGTGGGAGAAATAAATAAACAAATCACTTGGTCACAGAAGAGAAGAAACTTTGTCCAGAAGCACATCAGGTTTGTCAAGTCAGTGCAGGACAGATTTAATTTGCTGAGCTGGACTCTAGAAGAAGTGGAAAGCAGATTATTCTACTGAACACAAGCTATCATTACTAAAATAAACAACTCAATAATTATAGTATCCACAATAACAACAGCAGGATAACGTGTATTTATACTTGTCAGTAAACAAGCTAAACCAAAGCCCCAGAATTTTTAAAGAATTTTTCCTACTTCTTATATTCTGTCACTGGGCAACTAGTCTAAAGAGAACATTCTTGTTCAATGCCTATAATCTCTTGGATGCATATTTAACTATTCAAATTTAGCTAACATACTATTTTTACTAAAATATAAAGCAAAACAAGATCTCAGTCACAGCCACAAAATCTTTTTTAATGTATTCCTTGTGCTACTTCTGAATATTAATAAAAATTAATAATTAATTTTGCCTTTGGCATTGCAAGATATACTAGTTTTAATTAGTGTACTGTACTCCTATACAATTAAAAAATAATTGATGTCCACACTTATTGGCGGTCTCTGTGATCTCTTTTCCTGTTGTTGTCAACAAATGCCTCAAAAAACAAGTTCAAGAATGTTTTGCTGTCCACTTGATTTACACACCAAAAGTAACAGACAAATCTTTTATGATGAAACAGAACAGTTTTCTGTTTAAATTATACACAAGTATATTAACTAGAAAGAGAAAATTAAAAGCTGATGGCTCAAAGAAATAATGGAAAGACTATCAAAATGTTTAGTCTATCAACAAATCTGCCTGGAATGCATCAGCAGATGACAGTATTTTAACTTAAATGCAGTGGCTATCTTGTATTTGTTATGCCAATCCTATAGAGCATTTAATGCTGATGTCCCTCTTGATCAGTTTCAGTGATTTAAATTCAGCATATCATGTTGCTGTTCTCCTACATCACATTAATTGTACCATGAATTATTTCATTATATAACACTAAGGTCTCTCTTTCTCTCAAGAACAAATCAAAGAATTGAAGTATAAATTCCCACAGGGAAAAAATCTAACTTCCCTTCAATGTATTTGCATCAGGATCTTGAATAAATATAAGTGTTTTTTTTAATACAGACACTGAAACAAAGACACGGAATCCCAGATGTAAATTCTCCAACACAGTTATGAAACAGAACAAAAAATTCATATGGCTAAGAAAATCTCAAACTGACTATTCCTTATCTAAGCCAGAAGTCCATGCTTGTAATTTGAATCTGGGTCAGAAAATGTATCCAGAATAGTCATTTTGGGGCATGTCAAAAAGCTAACTAAAAATTGCTGAGCTTATTTTTTCAATATCACACAAATACACCCCTCAGAGTTCACAACAGGACAAGGGCCAGATAAACAAATAAGCAGAAGAACAAAAAGGATTTAGACAACACAGGAATATTTTTTTTTCTTCAGCTAATCCACATGCTTGTAAAGTAGTGAACATGAAAAATCAGCAAATCAGATATTTATTTAATTAATGCTTTTATAATGATTAATGATCTCAGTAGTCATTTCAACTAAAAATGGATAGTAATTTAAGTAGCGCATTTAAACAAATATCACTGAAGAACTGAGAGCATTAAAAGTACATTCTTATTTCTGAGGATTTTTCAAAGTTATTTCTCAACAACTTTTCTGGCATGGCACACAGAAGTCAACGGCCTCAAATGAGAGGAATTGAAGTGTTTCTCTGTGTGATAGAAGGATCATCAAACCAGCCAAGTCCCTCTGAGGTGTGAGTTCTGTGAGGGACCCCCAGCTCCCACTGCTGCTGTAATCCCAAGACAGGCAGCCTGGAGAAGTTTGGGCTGGAACTGGATGGTCTTTAAGGTGCTTTCCAACTGCAGCCTTGCAATGAGTCTGTGAGACCCAAACTGCTGGGCTTGCTGCTCCTCCTGAAGGTGTGAATGCCTTCGTTACCACCAAAAATCTCCAGGAGCTGCTGATTTTGGAGCAGAAATCTGCAATAGATTTAGCAGCAAATCCTATTACTGAAATAAAACAAACCAGAAAACAACACAAACCAGAGAAACACAGACACCCTACTTCAGGAAAAGACTGAGAAACATGATGTCCCTCACCGCTGCTCTCATGCTGCCAAGCAGGTGAGGTTTGCTGTGGGAAATATGGGACACCTGCGGACCTGCCAGGCCCGACAGCATCAGGAGCCTCCTGCCCCTCTGGCCCTGGACCCCCAGCCTTGCACTGCCCAGGGATGCCCAGGTGCTGCCCAGGGATACCCAGCATTGCCCAGGGACGCCCAGCACTGCCCAGGGATGCCCAGCACTGCCCAGGAATGTCCAGCACTGCCCAGGAATGTCCAGCACTGCCCAGGAATGTCCAGCACGGACCAGAGATGCCCAGNCCCAGGGATACCCAGCATTGCCCAGGGACGCCCAGCACTGCCCAGGGATGCCCAGCACTGCCCAGGAATGTCCAGCACTGCCCAGGAATGTCCAACACTGCCCAGGAATGTCCAGCACTGACCAGGGATGCCCAGCACTGCCCAGGGAGGCCCAGCTCTGCCCAGGGATGCCCAGCACGGCCCAGGGAGGCCCAGCACGGCCCAGGAATGCCCAGCACTGCCCAGGAATGTCCAGCTCTGCCCAGGGATGCCCAGGGAGGAGCTTGAACTTGTGTAAAAGGCAAAAGGCTCCTGCAGTGTTGATATTTTGTGACGAGACATGTTGGGGAGCTGCAGGAAGCGGGGCCTCCCCCTCAAGTGGTGGCAGGTGGGGGGGTGCCCATGGAGCCAAGTGCTGCCCAGGGAGGTCCAGCATGGCCCAGAGAGGCCCAGCACTGCCCAGGGATTCCCAGCACTGCCCAGGGAGGCCCAGCACTGCCCAAGAATACCCAACACTGCCCAAGGCTCAGGCTAGCACTTGGCTCCATGGGCACCCCCCCACCTGCCACCCCTGAGTGGGATTTTTCTCCTTTGAGTGTAGCTGTCCAGGTAACAAATCCCCAAAATCACCAGAGCAGCTACCTGGTTCTCTCAGATCCATTGCTCCCCCATGATTCCTGATCGTCCATACAGGCCCAGGAGAACTTGGACACCTTTCACTCACCCATCTCACCAGCCTTAGCCTGGGGTGCCTGAAACTACACAAAAGCTTCACACATTTTCATTAAAAGCAGCCAAGAGACATCAAAACCTCCCACGGCCATAACAACACCAGCACACCATGGGCCAGCCACCACCACCTCTGCAAGCATCCTGATCACGGCTCCAAACTTTAAATCTTTAATGTGGATTTGTCCTAAAACTGAGTAAGTGGGGGATACTGCTTCCAAAATTCCACTTTCTAGTCAAATGCCTGGGGTCTCAACATATAGCTTAGTAATTCTGGCACTATTTCTGACCTGAGTTACAGCCACTGCAGAGCAAGTTTATCAAGTAGGAATTAAATAGCATGAGTGGGAGCAAGATGTTTTTGTCAAGTTTGCTCGAACTTCCAAAATGCATCATAAATTTCAACTGGCTAAAAAAATTGAAGAAACATGGATAAGATGCTCACATCTGACTATTCAATAAAGTGCTAAACTGTAGACACTTACATTCTGCTTAACATTAACACTTACATTCCTTAGAAATTTTCATAGTCCATAATATCCATAATATGGATACTTTCAAAATTTTTCTCAACAATTTTAAATTTTGGATTTTGTAAGTTCTGTTTGTATCATAGTGTCACGGTTACAAGTAACGCAATTCTGAACCATGAGCCTGTAAGAACTAACAATAAACTTGCCTTTTACCCTTCCTCATTATCCTCAGTTCAGGGCAGACAAAGTAATAAATATAATCCAAAGACAACTACTGTAGAAGGTCTCAGTATCCCAGCCAGGGCTCCAGAGGTCTACTCCTAGAAGTTTTGATTCTAAAACTCTTATGTCCCTCTCATCATATATTTCTTCCCAACCCTCCCATAGAGGCAATCCTGAACTGGATGCTTTTCCCATTTTATTTGTGTGAATTCTCATGGTATGTCATGCACCACATTTAAAGTAATCACTGGCAGATAGTTAAAGTTTCTAACTGGCTACAGGGGAAACCATTTTCCACCAACTGTTCTCCTACATGCCAGGATAAAATATATCTTGCGGACTAAATCTCTTCCCACTTGTATCCTGCCAAAAAGTATGGGTTTTTTTTTTTTAAATGAGGCTTGAATGAAATTCCATTAGCTATTCCTGAGCCATGGCAGAATAACTATTCCAGCATTAAAAAAAAAATAAAAATCTAACTACAGATAATTGAACTTGTCTCGAACATGAGCTGTTTTCTGGAAACATGACATGGGAATAGACTTTAGTATAATGGCAAAGTTATTTGTTTTGTACAATCTTCATTGAATCAAAACCAGTTAAAGACCACTTGAAACCGTAAGGTAAGTCAGCATCTTAGAAAAATATTTTAGATCAGCTGGGGTGCTTTAACCATAGAAGTCTTCTTCATGGATGGATGACTACATCCATTAGCTTGCATGCTTTACAATCCATCAGAACTCAGAAGTTATTTCAGAAATGCTATCATCACTTTTTAATTTGTGATATGCTTTTTCAGTATAACATAAGAAAGAAAAAGATTTTAAAATAAAATCAAAAGCAACATTGTTTTATCCACATTATGTTTTTGTGATGTTTATACTGTTTCTTTTGGTTTGGAATGCTCTATCAATGTAAGTACTGAAGAGTGAAAGATTTTATATTTAATTTGCTGTAGATAATGAATGTAACTAGACTATATAGGTTTTCACCCAGGAATGGAAAGAATTATAGCATATTTCTGCTAAGCACTGAACACACAAAAATTTTAGCCTTTTAATTGCTATTGAATTGAGTTTAAGCCTTGAATAACGGAGAAAAAAAGAGGAATAACCTGGCCACAGTAAATCCAAACTTTGTTGATGCTTGTTCTTGATGCATCCGAAGTTATATTCAGCATTCCCAGTCTTCATGAACCCTGGAAGATCACAGCTCACCGTTTCCTACACGGCTCACCTTAATTCCTCCCATATTTTTGCTACAGATACAATACTGGGAGCTGGGAAAGACAGGGGGTAGCAGCCTCAGCCTCCATAGTTAACCAGTGCAGATGACTCTGGGAAGAACAAAAACCACATGGATAACCATCCTACTACCCAAACTCTGCTCTGATCCCCCCTTCCCATAGCTTGGAAAGAAAACTGGATTTTCTCCAAGGCTAGACAGGTGGCAGGGAAATATTTTTTGGTTAATTACCTCAGAATGCTGGGAAAGGTGTGCTGCTACCTCATGTCTGCATTGCTCTGCCTCACACTGGTAATTAAGCTGATCAGTACTGGTACATCTACCCACCAATCAAAGCTGGATATAAGGGATATTTTGAGGAGACAAAGCATAAAACAGCATTGAATTAAGAGTTTGGGTAATCAAGATGGCACATGTTCTACTTGAAAAATAAGGCCAATCCTTCCAAAAGAGGGACAGCTGGCATGCTGAAAGTCAATCTTAACCACAAGAAATGTATTTCTTGCTTTAAGAGTCACAGTTGGGGCCTCTGTGCAGGCTTGTAGCTAATGAGTTGATAATGTCTCCTTCAGGAGAAGGGAAAAAGGCCACTACTCAAATTTCTCCTTGATTCCTCTTCATGTGGGATCCTGGCAAATCAAGGTTAGTTCTAATATTTTTATAATGACCAGTCTTGCCAATGGTGGACTCAGTGACAAGCATATTCAACCCAGCCTTAAATTAAACACAGCTTTATAAATGAAAAATTGGAGACTACACATAACTGGTTTAACTGAAATTAGGGAAGCTACGTGCTTTTACACAGCATGCATGTTTTCAGCATTGCAAATGTCTCACTGTTTCAGAACACTGGACTCACCCCTCACATTGTGACTCTCTTGAACACACACAAATTTAACCACCATTATTTTTAATGCACTGTTTTCTGTAGGGAATACCATAGCAAAGTCGATTTTGTATCATTAACAACAGAAAGATTTTCTGCTATCGGTGCTGCCAAAAAAACACAGCCTCATGGATTTCTGTAAAGATAAGTATGAGAGATGTTCTCTGTACTTCTTACAGTAAATAATGTGCTACCCTGCCGAATCCACACAAATGTAAAAACAAGCACGAAGATGCAAAGTTAGTGACTTACTTAATATTTTCCAGAAGCTGAATAATTTGGTCTAGGCAGATATATGTGTGTGGCACCTAATGCTTGCTTTACCTGTAATTTGCTCCACATATCTGTGGAAGTATGTGTGCACAAGAGGAACCAATTTAGTTTCCAGGCCTCACAGAGGACCAAGTTACATATTTTCAGTCTTTTTTTTCCTATAGTCTCCATATATAAATTAACTATTTTGATAAAATTAGGCATGCATGTTTTCATAAAACTGTCCTTTAACTTCGCCTAAGCTGACAATGCCTTGACTCACACAAAATCTTATTATGTAAGATATTTCTACAAACATATTACCAAGGAGTATAAAACACAAAATGCAGCGGAAGTTAAGACTAGTAAACAGTATTAATTGAAGTATTCATGGGACTTCTCAAAACATAAATCAAATTGCACAATTTCTAAACTATTACTCCCAACAAACTTTACTCTAGAAAAAAATAATTGCTCGCACTGCTTTTAAAAGACACATTCCTGCCAAGTCTGTTAGGAACCAGTCTGAATCCTAAAAAAAACCAGTAAATTCAGCATTTTTTGAATTTAACTCTTAATATAAAAATGGTAAAAAAGTAATATAAGCTTTAAGATGGCACATTTAGATGAGAGTTCAATTCTGACATGCAAAAGTGATACAACTTGAAATGCTGCTAGGCTGATTTTCTAATAAAAATGAACAATACAATCAAATAAATTATATGAGGTCATTAAAACTATTAAAGTCATTCATCAAACAGAAAACAGATCGTTTGATTTTCAGGGAAATGCAAAGACTCCAAACATCCCTCTGCAAACTCTTTCATCATTTCAGTAATTTTCAACATGAGTCCATCCTCGTCTGATTCGGCTGTGTGCTGCCTCCTGCTCCTCCCCCACTTCTCTAATAGTGTTCAGAGAGAACTTCAAGATGTGGGCTAATGGAGCTGGCATGGCTTGGAGTTTAATATTGCATGTACTTAACTTTTTGTGCAACTGACCAACATGACATGTCTAACTGTATAAATGGAAGTTTTATGGTGATAAGATCAGTAGTTACTGAGATATTTATGTGACATGCTGACAGATATAAAACTACAAAGCTTGCTTTTATGCCTTACATCCTCTAGAAAAAAAATAAATACTAAGATGATGGGTCACTTTGAAGAGAATTTATTATCTAAATTACCTAATACCTGGCTAAGTTCTAATATGCAAGATGAGGTCTCAAAAATGCTATTAAAACTATGGACTTTAATTTCAGAGGATCTTAGTATTCTCTGCCAAATGGGGCAGCCAGTTTGCTTGTCTCACTCTCTCTCTAGATCACAGCGCTGTCATCCAACCAAAAAGGAGAACGATGACAAAAACCAGAAAGAGGCACAAGATAATCTCTCTCCAGTTTTTACACTCCATAGGTTCAGGTCTCTCAGGGAGTTTCCCATCATTGCTAAGGTGGAGGAGGAAGACTATCTGAGAAGAGAGAAGGTCAAGATTAAAGAAAATATATTATTTGTGTGTGTATATATATATGACTCTATACACACATGCATATATAAGTATAATCTCTGGATGAATTGGAATCTCTTTTACATTTTGATCTGGGAAAACCAGCCTCAGAAATTCTTACAGAACAAGAAGACAATGTTTCCTGCTGCTAGAAAGCAGCTCCCCCCAGCTGTGCCCACAGCTGAAGTTAAAAGCCTGCTCTACTTCCTTCTTTATTTGATGTGAATGGTACTTCACACACTGAGAAGGCAGCAGCCGCAGCAGTAGGTGGAAGAAGGAGGAATAACCTGGTGGCAGCAAAGAAGAGAGAAAAATAAAAATATTTTTAAAAAGGCTTAGAGACTTGTAGGGAAACACAAGGCCAGAAGGAAAGCAAAACTTCAGACGACACAAATATCTGCCAGTATGCAAAGATTACTGACCCTGAGAACAAGATAACTCGGAGGACAAAAGAATCAGTAGACTGGGAGAAATGCAAAACATTCAGCTGTGCTGTTACTTTACTGTGAGCTCAGATCCCCCCACAGTTGAGAGGATTTTCAGTGCCCTTCATGCCCACCTGGGATGTCCCCTACCCCAGTTTGTTATTGTGCACACTTCCCAGACAGATGATGAGAGAAAGCCAAATATCTCTTTAGTGCCTCAAGGATCCCCTATAATCACCCCCTCCAACCATCCACATCCCTGTGACACTCACTCCTGCTGTGCCTCCCACATCCAGACATCAGAAGGAAGATTCTCACACTCCCCCATACATGTGCCACAAACATCCATGCTTTGTCTATCTCCAGACATGACAGATAGAACAGTTAATCTCAGGTAGAGAAGACGTGTTTTATTTAGTTAATCCAGAACTTTTGATTTCTAATTCCTCACTATTCTCTCTGTTTTCTCTGTCAACATTTCTGCCACAGCCTTCTCAAGAGCAGGTATTTTAAATCTTTGGCCTGTTTCTGGTCTTGCCTGAAACATCTGGTGGGAAGAAAGAAAAGAAGCGGTGGGATTCAAAGTGGAGTTTGGAATAGAGACACAGAATGGCATTGATAGTGTTCCCAGGACAAGTGCACAGGACCAGCAGGTCTGTGTGTAAAGCAGCAGGATATGTGAAGGGTCAGGACATGCTGGGAGAGGGACGCTTAGCCTAGGCTTTGCCAGCTGGAGTTACTATGTTGGAAAAAAAGGGCTGGATATTTTTTGGCAGGGGAATATACTTACAAATCTTGTTAGACATATGGTATATATGGCATTTTTTTCGTCTCTTTCTCTTATCTGCAACATTTAGGAGGTCAGACTGAATTATCCCCTCAGCTCTAAAGCACCTATGCTTGCTACTGGAAGAACAAAAGGGAATTCTAAGAATATTTAAACTTGGTTTAAAATTTAACAGTGTATAATGGCAATCTCCCTACTAATCGCCCATCTCAAAACTCTTCTTCAGATAAATCAGCAGCATTGTAAAAGCTCTATAGTGCTTTTCCTGACACCATTATTCCAAGTTTATTTTGGATTGTGTGAGAGGGACTTTGCTGGTTGTGCCAGCTGACCATGATGATTAATATATAATTAAGATTCTTGACCATTCCTCTTGTGTCAGCAGGAACACATCAATTCCTTTGTCTTCAGCCGATGCACACACCCAGGGCTGATTGCTCAGATATTGTTGGTGGCTTACATATGAACTATCACCTAATGATTAGATAGGGCTGACAGAAATCAAATTCTAATAATTGCAAGAAAACCACATATTTTAATTCAAGCAAAAGTCCTAAAAGTATTGTTCAGTAGTCCTTGGGTTGTCATATCCCCAATCAAAACCCAAAACCTGGTGGTGGCCCCTGAGAACAAGACAGATCACATTAACTACAATCTAATGTCATTACAGAGATGAAGTAACAGAAGAACAGTTCTGCTGCCATTGAAGAAATATTGGTGTGAACAGCAGAGCAGAATCCAAGCACTAGCACCATCTATATGGTGTACACCAAATATAGCTCAGCTTAAACTGATTCACTGAATAGAAAAATGGCAAAACAAGCACACAAAAAATCCCCAACCAAACAGAAGCTATCTGGCCTTTTCCCTTCCTATCCAACATTTTTCCTGCTCATTGCACAGCACAATCTTCCTTCTTTAAAACAGTTTTGCAGCTTTGCCAGACAACAGGATATGTAAATGTGATTTTGTTTAGGGACATTAAGGATGCATGTGACAAAAGACTAGCAGCATATCAGCCATGAATTAAAATCCGTTACTGTATTTTAGTTTATTGATCCACTGTAAGCCTTTCAGCATTGTCTAATTTAAATAAAACTTCAATTTGTAACAATACTATAAATAGAAAGCAATATTGATCAGAGTGCCACCAGCCTGCTGAACTTTTGTTATCACTGAAGCCTGACCAGTTAATGTTGAATGTTACAATTTATTACACTGCAAAGTACAATACAACACAATAGCATTTAGATTTATAAACAAAGATATGCTGAACTACTGAAAGCAAGTTCAGTCAGCTTGGAACAGGAAGAGCATTCTGATTTACTGGTGCACTACAGCACTATTTCCCTACCTAAGGCAATATTTCATTACCTCTCTGATATGAACACCTGTTAACTTTTCTGAAGATTGAATAATTTGATTTCTTTTGGACTCTTTTAAACCCCAGAAAAACATCTGATGTCCATCAGCAAAGATTCATTACTGCTGTGGTAGTTTTTTTGAGTTTTTGAGGAACATTACCAGTTAAGATGGGCAAACAATGTCCTAGGAGACAGAACCTTCATAAATAGTAGCAGATATCAGACTCCTAACATTACTTCTTATCTTTCTCTCTTCTCTTTCACAGGAGTAAAAACTGAAGGAAATGGATGTAAAACAGCACACTTACAATCAAGTTCCACGTGAGGGGCTGTTGTTAGGCAGCGAGCAATAAAGCATTTTCTAGACAAAGTATATTTCATTGTAATCTTCCACTCCTGAAGGTATGTTGTTCCAGGGAAACTACTGAACTGCCTTAGAGCAAGCTCAACGTCCCTGCATCATCAGCCAGGAAAGCACTGCTGCTGCCAGTCACAAGGCATGTGCTCACTTTTCATTCTAGGTGCAGAAGAGAAGGCTCCTTGCACTCTCTTCTTCAAGAGTAAGGCCACTGGGATAGCCTGCAAGACAAGAATATCATACAAAACTTCTCTTGGTTTTGATTCAGAACAGAGGAAAATCAGCTTTCCCAGCCAGGGCTTCTATACCCCAGAGCTGTGAGTGTAATTAAAAAAAAAAACCAAAAAAAACCAAGAAACAAAAAAACACAATCCAGTGAAAAACATTTCCTAGCTGTGCCTGGATGCAGCATTGGTGAGTGAGACACAGTGCTCACCTGCTCGTGGGCAGGAGGAGCTCATAAGCCAGATCTGGCTCAATGTAGACTGCTCAGGCACTCCAGGAGGGATTTCGTGTGGCAGGACTGTAATGGAGGAGAGCCTCTGTCTCAAGGGTAGGAATCTCTACTCATGCAGAGGCCACCTTCCCTGTGCAAATCCCAGAAATATGCTCTACCTGCTACTCCACTCAAACTCCTCTAAGATGCAGTTAGGTGAATCTGGTGTGAATCTGCCTGCACGTGTTAAAATGGGCACCAGAGCAGGGCTGAGAACTCCTAAGTGGCTACACCCAAACACGCCCCACAGGAGGGACCCTTAGAGAGGGCCCCTCCTCCCCTTTGCCTCCCTCTGACCAGCAGCTTCTAACAATCTCCTGCAACCCTCTCCTCCTTCTCCGTCACAGCTCTGCAGAGAGGAGGTTCCTTAGCTGCCATCACATTGGTGTCTTCTCAGGAGGGCTAAGCCTGGCCCGTGCCCTTTACTCTGCATTCACACAGCCCCCCAAGGGACTGGCTGCAACCCAGGCAATATAACCCAAGGAAAATACCCTGTGCTACAGAACAGCTCACAAACAGCAACCTGGGAGCCTCCCTCCAGCACAGGCCCAGCTCTCCCCAGGCAGAATGAAGGCAGAGTGTGCTGGGGAAGCAGCTGCAAGAGAAGCAGCCCCAGCCCCACCAGAGGGACAGGCAGAAGTGCCATGGGGGACAGGCAGAATGCCCCAACACTCTCTGAGGCCACAGCTCCTGGCAGGGGCTGCAAGAGCTTCAGCTACAAAGCCATGCAGGGAAACCGTGTACATAGCCCCAAAAGCAGCACTCTTATTTGAATTAGAAAACAATAATGTAAATAAAGTAATATCAGTATGCACATTTCCTGGGAGAATTTTCTCTCTAGAGCTCAATGTCTATTTCTATTAGCCTTCAGCCAAAATCAAGGTCACCAGACAGAAGATTCTTTCTTTTTTCCTTTAACAAAGAATGTAATCCAGTCTGACGCCTTCAGACTGGGGAATTAATTTTTTAATTGGGAGCTGTAACTAAAACACTGTTATCATAGAAACAATGTCGGGATTTTAATTTTACTTATTTAAAACAAGACCAGGCATTTTGAACTGTTTTCAGGTGAAGAGGATGCTCTTTAACCAGGGGGTTGTGGACAGAATATGCCATTATCAGATTAGCCTTTTAGTATTTCATTCAAAATTTAGCCTGTCTCTAGGTATTTTTGATATCGTCAGGTAGGGGGAAGACAGTCTTAATACATTTGCTATTTACAGGTGCATGTACCCCTAATGGGCTCTAACCTATGTAAATGTGCTGACACTCCTGCAGATATAGTGCATCCCTCCTCAGTGAACCAGCACAGCAAAGAAAACCCAAAACTCAACCCAGGCAAATACTTAAAGCTTTATTTTTGGTTAGCACAGATGCGAGGTACCAAACTTAGAGAGAGCAGGCAGTCTGCAAATTAGTAAGAATACTTGTTCAGGAATTTTACAGAAATTTGGCAAAAATAACTGACATTTGGTCCATTCCGACTTAAAATGTCACTTGATGTGATAATATTTGGCAGTTCTTTAAATCTTTCTAGAAAAAACAAATTCTAACTTCAAATCACAAATTAAATTTCAATTCCCTAACTATAATTATGAATTTTTAATTTTATACTGATGAAGTCTCCAATCTGCACAATTCCTAATTTTGTAATTCACCCAAGCCAGAAATTCAAATAATAACATTTTATATCCATGCAAATGCCCAAGACAGTACAAAGCATGGCTCCTAGCATAAACTGTTACAAACATATCAGGAATATGTTCAAATAAAATTCATAAATAATATTAACTACATAAAATACAGAATGTCTCAATCTGTTGCAGGAAACTTTGAAAGCAGAAGAGGTTACATTCAATGAATGTTTTGTTCATTAAAAAGTATTCACACCAGTCTAATCAAAAGTTTGGCTTTTGCATCCCCTTTTTCCTTTTCCAGCTGTCAGGCTCTGGTCTGAACACCACATTTGTTGACTTCTTCTGCCAAAGTCTTGTTTAGTTTATGGATTCACAACTGGACAGAAGGAAGAAGAGAGGTCTGAGACAGGCCGAAAGATAGACAAGAGCAGAGTTGAATAAAGCCAGATCAGGTGAAAAGGAAATGAGATCTGGAAAAAATCAAAAGGCAGGAGGCCTGGGGAAGGACAAGAGCACATATGGGAGAGGATTTGCAGATTGAAGGATATAATAATGGGGAATGGCAGCTAAGAGACAATGGAACCAGCAAACAGATGGAAAGAAGAAGGACAAGGAGAGAGAAATAAAGTTCATAAGTGCCAGAAATAGTGCAGGAACTATTTAACAGCGAATCAGGCAGACAGAAGGAAAGAAAGACACAGAATGGAAAAGATTTTACTTTAAAAAAAAGCCCTTATATGAAAATCTTTATCACACTGGGTTCCAAAGCAGGAAGTTATATTTCTATTTTTTTCCAAGAAAGTCCAGTTGGAACTGCTTGGAACAGTTTTAATGCAAAGGTAGAACTAGTTAAAAAAGGAGTGTATAACTGAACTTTTAGTGCTAATAGTAACTATATACATTTTAAATACTCCTACAAGTACAAACTGGGTGCTTCAGAGCTGTCCTCTATGTTTCTCTGTATATAAACAGAAAGAATTCCATAAGGCAAATAAACACCTCTTGCCATCTGCTGAGAAGCAAGCACTAAGAGTCTTTACGAGTTCATTTTAATGAAAAACTTTTCAGATATGCCTGGTATGTAACATGATCCATCAATGTTTCAGTTTCACAGCCCTTATTAAGATAGTCACACACAAAATGTGGCAGATTCTCTGCTTTCTGATAAAGATATATGAATTAGAGAACACTTTAAAAATGCATAATAATTTCTATAAACCTTACCTAAAATACCTTGGCAGTTAATATGGACCAATGTATATGCATATTAGTATAAAACCTCACACATTTCAAAAACTTACAGATTGCAATAGCTATTTTAGGAGGGTTTTTTACATAAATATGGATACATGCTAAGATATTTTAAAAACACATAGATTAAACTATATTGGTTATTCCATTTTGTTTGTTCTTGTTATTACTAAGGAAGTACATATTTAGATGAAAAAAGCAACCAGTGAAAAATATTACTGGTTGTTTGCACAGAAAGACAACTTTAATCTCATTCTTCTTGCCATTGACTTAAAGAAGACTGAATAATCTCTGAAAACAAATGCAGATTAATAATAATTGCATTGATAGTTCAGCTTATTTCCTGAGTATAAAGGTACAGCACAGGCCTTCATCCTGCAAGCAAGAATAGAACATTTACACATGCCAACCCTTAGCTCCTAAAAATCAGCAAAGGCCCTTACAGCCAGGAATGTCAGAACAGCACAGAAAATCTAAAGATTTGTCTCAGTGAAATCACTTTACCTGATCTGAAGGGATCTGAAAGTCCTTTTCCATATCCCAAGAAATGCTCATGCACCAATTGTAGTATCCGCTAAAATAAAGTGGGATTGTCCTTCCTTTACCTTTCCTGAAAAGGAAAAAATTGTTATTTTCATTTGAGAAGGACATCACCCTCCAGAAGTGTAAGTTCCTCTGTGAGGGGGCTTACACAGGTACTGCTGTAGCTGACACACCACTACAATCATCACATCATCACCTGGCACTGGTACCCAATTTCTCCATAGACTGGGCATGAGGCACCTAAAAGTTGACAGACAAGCACCTCTTATACACAGCCAAGAATATTTCAGATATAAAGAAATAGTTAAATATTTAAGCAGTGTTTTACCTATTTGATAAATCACATCATTTTCTTAAATAAAAATGGCCATTGGATATGTGCCATACAAGTCAACTCCTCTCTTTATTTGGGTTCTTTGTTGGGTTTTGGGTTCTGGGGCTGGGGTATATTTTTATGGATATTTTGCTTAAAAAAAAGCCCCAGGTCAGTCTTGGTGTAATTCTTTTAGCTAGTCAAGTTATGAACCCCTGAAAAAGGTGTTTGTAATGGAAAGGCTGATAGCCCCTTAAGTGAAGTGCTGTGAATGATGGCACCTTGATCAGAGTTGGAGAAAACGTTCAATGTGATACAAGCTACTGAACTAAGTTGTAAAATGACAAGGACTGAGTGAACAGTTTTTAATACAGATAATATTGTTCATGTAGTCTATAAATATAGAATTAAATGTTGACCTCTATCTCCCATGTCAAAAGTCAAAGTCAGTGTCAGCACATATTGTTTTTATTTGTTTCAAGAGAAAAATAGATCAACAACATTAACCTCACAATGAACAGAGAATTGAATGAATTAAAAAGCAGTACCCCATAAATCCCCTTCCTTTTATTGGCACAGTGATAAAAATGCCTAGGGCTTAGAGGAAAAGAGTAGTCTCAGACACTCATCTGAGCTGCTCTATGTACACAGAGCTGTACATCACGTGCTAAAACAGAGGAACAGAGATATTAAGATTCGTACAGTCTCATATAATACACAATATCCATCAAATTGCATCATAGCATCCTGCAAAACAGGGCATGTCAGATATCCCTAAGACAAGTAGATTATCACTAGACTACTTTAAAGCAACTTTAGCCTTCCACCCACCTTTGAAAAACACATTTCACAAAAGATACTAAGTGCACAAAAAGAAGACTACATTCAAAACTGTCCATACTTGCAGTTTACCAATAGTTTAAGACATCACCTGGAATAAACTCCATTGTGCTTAGACTGTTACCATCTTCACTGGTCACATATCTCTTCAAATTCTTGGCTTTGAATTGGGGTAGGACTGAGGGATATGACATTTTTCTCCTGTTGAAAAAGTAATTTTTTTCAAAACACCTCATAATAATAAAGGCCCCTATTTCACAACACCATAGTAAATTTGACAGTTAACTAAAATGGGCAGTTTCAATTGCAAATTCAGTTTAATTGCAATTTTTAGTGCTGCATAATTAAACTGAAAATGTTCTAAAAAGATTCACACAGTCAAAACTAGGACAGAAACAAAAGCATTTTCACAACATTGGTTTAGGGTTTTCTAATCAATTTCTAGAGAAACTGACAAAAAGTAGCATTTAAAACCAAATCAGTTTAACAAAAGAAAAGGAATGGTATCATCTGAAAAATTCAGCTGTTGGTTTTTGTTTACATTTTCTTATCCTCCTGCAGCTTGTAGGATATACACAAATTCTTTTGGTTTACTGCTCCAGTGATTATCTGCTGGCAATGTTGCATCATGTGAAAAACATTTTACAGCATTTGCACTGTGTACTAAACACACAAAAGCAACTAATTACAACGTTTGTCAAATCTGGAGTGTGTTCTGTGGACGCTTACTGGAACCAAATGACATTTTTCTTCTTGAAATGGGCTGGCTGACTTTGAGTTTCACCAGTAAAGTGTAGGCTTGGAGTGAAATCTTGACTCATGCACACTGCTGAAGGCTGGTATGCTGAAGCTATTCTATATCTTGGTGAGAAAAGCCTTCTCAGGCTTGAACATTAACAGGGCTTGAAAGAATTTTACAGCTGGCTATAAAGAGCAACTTTTCTGCTCCACATGTATTCATGCAGCTTCTGGGCAGAACCAGTCATGGTGCTTTTCATAGCTGGATGATCAGAAGACTTCTCTATAACTTCTAGTGAAGAAGGAAAGGCATGTATTTTATTATACTAAAGGATTATTGGTGTGGAGGCAATACCAAAGAGCTGTACAAAGCAAATCACTTACAGCCTTGCTGTAAACTCACTCACAGCTTCACTCAGAGAAATAATGGCCAACCAGGGACACGTGGCTGATAAAATTAACTTCAATCTTGGTTTTAAAAACTAATTGTGATTTGAAGAATAGTCTACTGCATGAAAATGATGATGAATGTATTACAAGGGGCTAAAAAAGAAATATAATAATTTGTTCCTCTTTTTATGATTTGAGTCTTTATCCCATTAAGGCAATTTTCACACCAGGAACGTCACAATTTTGTAAGTTTAAGGTTTAGGTGCTACAACATCAAGTAACAGAAGCATCATCTCTCCAGCAAGAACAATATGTGAGATTATGGTTGGTGATGGTTCTCCACTGAGAAATAAAAATGATGTTTTTCATTCTGACCTGTGCCAAGGGGCCCAGCAGCAGTCTGACAGCATGGACAGAGGCCAGTCTGCACCAGAGACTTCCAGGATGGACAGCAGAGATGAATCTTTGTAGAAAGAGAATGGAAAAGAGTCACAGAGCTACAGCAGCTGGATCTTCAGGAATATCCCTGGAGACTGCACTGACTGGAGCTCTCAGGCAGGAGCTCAGCAGCACAAGAAATGTCTGAATGATGCTGCAGCCTCCTGTCATTCCATAAGAGCCATCCTTTAACTTGAGCTTCTCCCAGTGCACTGAGAGAGTATTCTGAGGTTTGTTCATCAAAGTCAAACAGAAATAAATTCACTGATTAAAAAATATCCTGTTTTACATCTATTTATAAAAACAACAATCACATTTGTTAAAGAGGCAATCATATTGCTCAACATAATTCCAACACTAAAAAGACACAAAACACAGACAACTTCAAACATTAACAGGAAATACAAAAATGATTGACAGTGGCTGTTGATAACTAACTGATAAAAACTAAGTTTATTTGTAAATAACAGTACCCCAACTCATAACAATTTACATTTTAAGAAATTCAGCAATCAAGCCTGTAATACGAATTTCCTGTTTGTCATTTTCTCCCTCAATTTGAAAGCTTTCTTATGCTTGTTGTACAACTGGGAGAATTCTTCAACATCACCCAAGAAGTTTGGCATCAAACCTAGAATGATAGGTTGCACAGATATATTAACTGAGATAAATGAATTAGCTCAAGTCCTGTTGTAGATTACACATACCTATACTGTTAGGATGGTAATCAGCACTTCCTAGTCAGTTTTGAAGTATGTAGATATCTATACAAAAGCACAGCATTAAAAAAAAACTCACAGGCCTTTTTTCTAAAAAGCCTTTGGTGTTAAATGACACTACTCTAGATTTATCAAAATCATGATGATGTGCTCAGTTTATGCCACGATTTCCTACTTTTGTTGAGTGAACTCATAAAAATAAATAGTTACTGTGTTTACTATTATTTTTTGTTATTACTATCATTATTTCAGTAATAGTGAAATGCAGATAAGTATTTGGCTAGTTGAAATTTTAGCATGAGCTCCAAAAATTTCACACATATTTAGCATACTGATTCCAGACATGGAGAAACAAATTAGCAGATAAGTATTGTCATAATCATTAGTTGAAATTCTCCAATACAAACTAGTGTCAGCTCCCACTTTCAGAGCCAAGGAAAATATTCATAAGCTTTTACTTCCTTTAGTAGAGAATTCACTGTTAACTAGGATTCAAATCCTATGTGTTCAGTCTCCTTACAAATATGAATCCTCTTTTAGGGATTCTATCAAAAAGCTGTCACTTGTAACAAAAAAATAAAAAAATACACCACAATAAAATGCCTTTAATCAGAAGGAGCAAAAGGTATTGAAACCTGCAACAGCAGCTGCAGAAAAAAAATGATCGGAAGTACAGCTGACCTTCATTTCTTGTAGCCACAGTTATCTGAGAGAATATTATTTTCTCTTAAATTATAAAACACACAATTATTGATTCTTTTTGCACGTTTATTACATCTTATATACCCCACACTTTAACACACCTATATTTTTAAATTTTCCATTAAAATAATAGTTAGATGATAACGAGGTAAGGTAGACCAATTTAAAACCTTGTAAGGCCATTAAGAACTTACTACTAGAAAAAGAGAAGTTAACAGAAGAAACACCACACTTTCACATCTGGGCTAGCAAAAGTAGCTTCTGCAACTCTCATGCTTCTATTTGTGTGCTCTGTCAGCCTTTTGATCTATTCAAAGAGAAGTAAGGACAACCACAGAGTTACAAGTGTCACTGCAAGACACAAACATGCTTGGTGACATCCTGGAACTCTAAATAAGAGCAACTTGCCAACAGAGGAGGTGAGGGGCTCGTTCATCCTGCAGCAAAAACAAACTACAAACCAGTGCCCTCCAGGATTCATCCTGCCCGTTTGCACTGGAGCACATGTGACACATCACATTTTGGGGGTTTATCATAGGTCACCTGGAGACAGGAAAGGGACTTGAGAGCAATAAAAAAGTGCCAGATGAACAAAGTGCTCACAAGTTGCTTTGCTGATGCTGGAGAGCAGAGTGGATAGAGTTTGTCACAGCCTGATATCCCCCAAATCTTGCTGCTGCCCTAGTTCTGCCCTTTCAGTGCAACCTGAACAAAAACTACTTATATACAATACTTAGTACATCACCAAGCCAAAGATTTTTTTTCTTATTTTCTTTTTTTATCCATTTATGGTTGAAAATTAATGAAATTACATGAGACTGAAGCCAATGACAACTGCTAATCTGTAAGCAACAACAAGCAAGGAAAAGCTGATAGGAGTACAGCTGTTTTATTTTAATTGAGGAATGATTTTATGTTGGAGGCACTCAATATTCACAGCAAATTAAAAATAATGAAGTGAATTGATACCAATGATATTTTTTTTACCTACTATCCCTTTGTAAATCTATTTCTTCACACAAATTGACATGTCTAATTGATACATACGCTATTATTCCTCATTAGTAGGCTGAATAAAATAATTCTTGATTAAATTTATTGCAATTTACCATCCAGCATAATGCTTGCAAGCTATAAAAGTCAATCAACAGGAAACAGAAAAAAAACAGATGACATTATTACTCCTTATATATACACAATAATCTCATGTGTTTCATGGAGCCTTCCTAAGCATTTTGTTACTTCTCATGAGCTACAGGCTGTCTCCAACAGGTCACTTCATTTTTCATCTGGCCACAAATATATTTCACTGCATACATTCTTCTGAGTTTTTCTGATAAGTATCACCTCTAATAAGCAAATTATTTGCGTATTTAGCAATCTGTTAGAAGTTGTCTGGAAGAGTTAGCCTTCTACTAACACTCAAACAAAATTATGCAGAAGAGCTGATGATTTACTTTGTGTGGATTAGGGCATTTGATTTATATCGTGTTATCACTGTGCCAAAAAAGTTCAACAAGTAGCAAAACTTCAGAATTTCAGTGAAACAAAGGAAGTCAATAGTAAACCTGACAAGCAAAATATATATTCTGTGATGAAATATTTCCAACCAAAAAGAAAATTGAATCAATGGCAGGTCAGTCTGTTCTGTATAATTTTAACTTATTCCACATCTTGCCCTGGCCTTCACTATTTTGTAGGAAATTTTTTGGTATTCTGAACTTAGCAGAGCAGCTATTATGTTACTCACTTCTCTAATGGCAAGAAAAGTATGTTATGATCAGACTCTTTCAATGGCCCATTGCTCCTATTTCTCTGGAGAATGCTAGCAGCTGGCACACTGGCACAGGGCTGCTGCCCTTGCTGATGCTGGGCTTCAGACTTGACAAATAATTTACCCAAAAATGCAGCAGAGATGCTCTAACTAGTACAGACATAGAGTAGATATCCTACTTTTGTCATCTTAATTTAATGTAATTTCTTTTTGATGAAGAGCCTCTGATGCCCTGTGTCTCTGCCCTGAGATATAAGCAGAAGAAATTGCTCAAAAAATCAGACATTATTGTATAGGACCAGAGAATCAGAATTAAAACCTAAACTGTATTGGGAATGTTTTCCATTATTATTACATATCACATTCTTTGTAAAACATTAGATAAAATCTAATTTTAAAAAATTAATTTCTGGTTCAAATATAATTTCTGTTTATAGAACTAATGAATTAGAAAAGAGAAATACAAAGGTCCACAGTGGTAACTGAAATTAAGGTACAGATTCTAAGGGTGTAATATGACTGTCTCCACTGAAAAATAATCTGGATTTTATTCTAGAGCTATTTTTAGATTCAAAATTGCATTTTTTTACAACATAATTCCAGTAATCAATATTTCTTTTGTTGCTACTTACAACTTTTGATCAAATCTTTGTAAAAGGTGATATATCTTAATTCAGAAAGACCCCTGACATCTCAAAATCAAATCTCACATTTCAAAAAATAGGAGGAAGAGGTACTATCAGCAGCAAACCCAGCTGTTTCAGGATTCATCTACTATTTGATATGTGTTACCCAGCACAGTAAACAACCAATCTGCCAGCGGCAAAAATCAAAGAGCTCTGTGCCAGCTGAACAGCATCTTTTAAAGAACTGAGGAAGTGGCCCAAAAAAGCAGCTCTCAGAGGAAGGCAGAGGTTTTCTAGTGTTTCTGGGGAACTCTGCCATTTCAGGAAGTGCTGTCACCCAGATCCACACAGTGCTGCATGTGTGAGATTATCTTTAAGGGTGACCAAAAGAATTTCCAACAACAAAACTATCCACAACAGGGGAAGAATAATCAGGAGCTATGACCTTATTGAAACTGAATTCTAATGTAGGTCGTCCACAGCCAAAGGTGACTTAATTCATTAAACCTTTCCAGCCTACTTCTCTGGACAATGGAAAAAACCAGCATGGATATCCAGCTCGTTCCTTCTGATCTGTGGTGCTCTCCTGGTCTGCCATACCCAGAGATGGTAAAGGACCCTCAGATATGGCCATGGAAAAAGAGCCAGAGCAGGAACTCTGTGCCTGGAACACCCCTCAGAGGAGCTCAGCTGGTTAGGGCAGAGTGCTGAGAACACCCAGGGTGTGGGTTCAAAATATCCCTGCATGGGCCATTTCCTTAAGAGTTGGACTTGATGATCCTTGTGGGTCCCTTCCAGCCCAGAATATTCTGTGAGACACAAGTGATGTGGTGTCCCGGGGGGGCCAGCTCAGCCACTCCCCTTCTAGCAGCAGAGCCACAAAGCAAAGACCTTTATATTTCAACAGGCATTACCTTGTCATCGCTTTTAATCTAGAAAAACCATATTAAGAAAAACATGATGGCAGAGATTATGATCAGCCTTAAATACACCATTTTCATTCAGCTCCAACAAACTCAATAGCAAGACTATTTCATGAAAGAACACAACAGATTGAAATTCAATAGTTCAGTTAATCCAAGCATATTGAAATAAAATTATACATATATATACACACACGTGTATGTGTGTGCAAAGTGAGGGAGAAGCTACTACTTTCACATACATAAAATTTCTATTAAAAAGCTCAAATAAGAATGTAATATCAGAGCTCTTTAAAATTTAAGGGTATTCTGCTCAGAATGCTTCTAGCTGCAAACCGATACATCTATGACAGGTTCTCAATTTTTAAATCTTAATTACTTGTGAAATTAATTAAAAAATCACTCATTATATTATGTTCATCATCACAAAAGACAAAGGTATTATCCACTTGAGTCTATACCAAAAGGAAACACACACACATTAATATCTGCAATTTTGGTACATATTCCAAACACAAGAAGTAACAAATTTGGTGACAAAGCTGTCAAAATATGTTCTGCAAATATATTGGCAAGAGATCTGGACATACTAAAGAAATTCAGTGAAACAAAATAGGTGCCAAATGGGGATGTTTGACAGAGTGTTCAAAAATGCATTTAGACCAAAGCAGGAACACATCCAACAGAGAGATTCTCTACATAAATTATCATGAAACTATTAGAAATAATTGGCCAGTGATTTCAAAATATTACATATACTTTTAATGTTATCAAAGAGCTGTGTTGTGAACCATGTGTGATTTCTTGGCGATTGAATTTTTGGCCGCACAAGAGCGTTTTTAGATGCAAGTGAAAATACTATATCCCATACTGCAAGTCAATCTGTAGTCTTTGAAATTGCATCAAGCTTCCAAGTGCTTTGAAAGGCTGTTGGGAGAAATGCTAAAGTCTGGATACTCTGGGACACTGCAGAGCACAGCCCTTGCAGGGGCTCTGGTGAACAGATGCTTCCCCAAGGCTGAAGGGAGCCCACATGTTAAAGATGTCACAGCCAGCCTCTCCAGCCAGTGTGGAGGTGTCTGTGGTCACAGTGCCCCAAGCCACCACCTCAGTGTAGCCCTGGTCCCTGCAGCAGGTACACAGTGCTGTCACAGGGCTGGAGGTAAAGAGGAGGCACCTGGACATCTCTGCCAGGCTAACAAGAGCACATTAATTTGTACACAGTGCTGTATTACAGGCATTTCTCAATAAAATTAAGCAATCCAAATACATCTGTGAATGCTGATAAGCCCTGCAGAGATACTGCAGGAGCAGCAGCCCCTGTTCTACACTTCAGTGGGATGCCTTGGTGAATGGAGGGAGCAGGGATCTGCCCTGCAGAGCTACCTGTTCACACCACTCACAGGCATAAAATTCAAATCAAAATTTGTTTAATGGTTCTTGAGAAGCAGAGGCCTTATAACAGAATAAGAGTGAGCAAGTAGAGTACCCAGAAAGCAGCCAGGGTAGCTTTCTTCAGTCCTAATGTGCAGCTCAGCTAAATGCTTACATCTGGAACATGCACTGAAATGTATGGAGTCTGCTCAGATTTTAAGGCTCAGAGTATCTGGGGTTGGAATCTGGCCTCTCTGAAGTGTATGGAAATATATTCCCTGACTTCACTAGGATCTGTTATAATCTACAGAGGGTATCAACAGTGCATTGATCTGAGCCTCCCATTAGGGCACTGAGCCAAGTGAATTATATTTGTCATATGTTCAGCCTCCAAAATTTGTGGTTGATTTTTAGGAAAACATTTTTATATGCACGTTGTGGAATTCTCTCATTATTATCCTATATCAAAGAAACGCACTCTGAATTTGAGGCAGTACAAGGTGAGATTTGTGTTAACTTCTGGCAAGTTCATTCTTTACACTTGAAATGAGCCTCTGAGAAAGCCTTCTCCCCCACAGACAAGCTTTTTCCTACTCCAGAAAGATCAATTTTACTGAACAACCACAAAGAAAAAGGCACAGATATGACTTAAGTAGCCCATAACTCCATTTATTCCACTGAGATGAGAACCTTCCAGAAAAGTCTCATCCAGTGCTTGCTATCACTTCTCCTTATTCATTCTGACATGCTCAAGGGCTGCCTCCAGCTCCCTACATCCCTCCCCAGTCCTGTCCCAGGCTGTAGGTGGGCTTCTGTGGGTTTTGGACAGGCTTTCCAAACGTTCCAGTTTTGGACATCAACCTGAGAAATAGATGCCAGCACAGAAAAGGTTTTCTACTTCATATTGTAAGTGCTGCTTCTGTCAGGAGATTGTGGCTTTGACCTGTGAGCTACACCTTTTGGAACTGATCACAGAGCTTTCAGATAGGCATTTTTTGTTGGACAAATGAATTTACTAAAAAAAATTACTATCAGCAAAGCAGACAGAGTTACCTAAGTGGAAATTTTTTTTCCTTCTGTGTGAGCTCTTTAAATTTAACATGCCTTTAAGCAGTATTAACTTTTAAGTTGCCATAAAATCAAATAATTGTATTTATTAATTTGTTTTAATTACCAAGCACAGATAAGCATATGTCCTACTTAGCCTTGGAAAATCTGAATGCACACCTGCTCCAAGAAGCAGTCTGTAAAATGAGACGTGAGGAAAATATTTGAATTACATTTCCCTGTTCCAACATACCATTTTTAAAAAGCACTTTCAACACTGAACTAGGCCTTTACAGTTAAGGCATTTTACAAGATGATACTGAGCTATGTTTCCTGTCTATGAAGAAGGCACCAGCATATAAAATGGTAGTGAATTTGCATTACCTCCAATCCATCATTCTTTGAGCGCGCAGGAAAAACTGTGAGACCTGCTGCAACAAAGCACAGCCTTGTGTTGACAGATTCTTATTTAAGTGACTGTGAATACAACAATTCCACAAATAATTTGTCAAGTGTGTGGCTGAACTAGCTCTGAACCCTGATAAATACCAACTCTCCTCACTGCTACAAAGGCATGATGTTCTGTGTGCGGGCAGTGAGTAACAAGCACCAGGATTTAACAATCGATGCTACTATATTTCTCTTTTCTTTGTGGTTAAAGAAGCCTTGAAGGGTGGCTCTTTCAGCAGTGTTAAGTACTAGTGCTGGCTATGCCTTGCAAATCTAAGTAATGCACTGCAGGCTGAGGTGAAAGGAAATAGCACACTGCATCCATTTTTAGCTGCATTTAAAACATATGGTTTATATTCTCTGGTGAAAAACAGTCTTTACTGTATAGTTAGCAGACTCTTGTTTAATACAGGCTATTATTAAATGGACCTCTTTCAAGTTATGATAATAGGACATCTACTTCACTGCTTTTTGCATCCTAAGGCGTACATTTGGGCTGGGGTAATTCAAGAGAAGAGTCTTTTTAGGAAAAATAAGTCAAACTCTAGGGGAACACATGTACATATTAATAGGGGGGAAAAACACTCCTTCCAGGTATTCAATTGAAATCAAGATTGCATTTTTCTATCATGTGGTGCATTCTAAAGGCATTATGGATGTACGAGAAAAAAGTCATTTTTAAAGAAATGTAAATCTAATCAGTCTTGAAGCTAGCAATATATACATAAATGTCTCTTGCAGACATAATTTAGTATGCATTATTAATTTATTTTTCATAAAGCTTTCCAGCTACAAAAAGGATAAGTGGAAATGTGCACCCACATTGACGATAATGCTCATTTGTCAGGCAGGAGTGAACATATTAACAAATTTCCCCCCTGAAATCCCAACCTAAAGGATGTTCAGAAGCTTTTTTGCAGAAAGACCAGACATGCTTATTGCAAACAACATTGTTCCAGGCATTATAATAAAATTCCATCCTTTAATGGGACCTGAACTTCAGCAAGGTATTTGCAAGGCAAAGCTGGTACAAACCCTGGACAGCAAAATAGTGTATTGTATAAGTCAATTATATTTATACTTTTGACTGTAAAATACCAGTGCCTATAGAAATAATTAGATGTGTGATACTATTAACTAGTCCTGATGTAAAATGCTAATTATTTATTGTTTATAAAGCAATTTCAAATAAAGCAGAACTCATACACTAGTGCCATCATGATTTTCCAGTCATTAACTTAACCAGAATTTGCATTTTGGGACTACAGCCAGTGACTTACATGCACTACTTAAGTCATTTTTCAAACACCCTGTCCCATCTTAATCTATTCATCATTAATCACATTTGGTCACTTTACATACAGAACACTATTCAGATGAAAGATAAAAGAAATACATTAATAAAATTAAAGCTAGAGTGAATACTTCAAAATATAAAGGTAGTGGACGAATATGGTTATCAAAGCAATTTATATCCTATGCCCATTAAATCAGACTTGTCTGAGCAACAGTTATGAGAGTTTTTGAGGGTTTTTTTCTAGTAATGGAAAGGGTACTTCAAAAGTAATCCATGTACTTTATCCCTCCCAAAGATCTCTAGCTGTGCTTACAAAGCAAAGGTACTCAAATTTCATAGGTTTAATGAAATAGGAGGAGAATATATTGGTAGCTGTTTACTTCTCAATGCAGCTACAGTTTTAGAGCTGTGAGTAATCTCAAATTTGTGGAACTGGCTGGTAATTACAGGCTCTGTTTATCTGAAAAGATCCAGCACTCTGACTCCTGAATCTGACTGACCTGTTCTACCTTCAATCAATCAAGCCATGGAAGACTTACATCCTCCTTGTGCAGGTCTGCTCAGCCAGGGCTGGAAAGAGCCAAAGGTTTCTTATGGAAGGAGTTTTGTTACCTCTGCCTCACCCCTTTCACCTCAAAACAAAAAACCAAAACCCACAGCTCCATCAAATACTGCTCCAGTCCATACAACCATTTCACAGCACTGAGAGGGGTTCCGTGGTGTTTGGTGGCCTTGGGAAATTTCCTGATCTTGGTACAATTCTCATAGGATAAGTACTCATTTCATAAATACTCACTGGATTTTAATATCTTACCTTTCTGGGGGGAATTTCAGCTGTAAAGGTGTTTTATGCACATGTTCTGGAAACTCCTCCTCAGAGCCAAACCTCAGCCATGGAATTGCTCTGGCAACCTGCAGCAGGTACCCTTAATCCAGTGCACAGTGGCTTGGGAAACAGAGACGCAACCTGCATGGAACATTGCCTTGTAATAAAAGTTAATTGCTATCTAGCTTGGAGCTTATAAATGTACAATATCCTGAGGATATTTACTTTTTGAAGCGATGAGATCTCATAGAGGAATCAACAGTTATTTCAAGTTCCTGACTTGTCTGTGGGTTTTTAAATTTATAACCTTAAATATTAAACAGATGTTGATTTTGTTTTAATAAAGTAAGAAAACAAATCTTCAGGTACCTATTTTGTATAGGTTTTAAAACACCAATCAAATGCTATTTTTTTGTAGTTTTCAGTTTTTCAGATTTGAACTTGAGATCTAATTTATTAAGAAATCTCTTGGACAATTTTTAAACAAGACACTTTTTTCTAAGTTTCCTTCACAAACAAGGCTGCTGCTGAAGAAAACTGTTTCTGAGGTTCCTGTTAAAAAGTAGTAATGTTCCATCCACACATTAATGATTCCAAAATTCTCCATTATGAACAATATTTATCAAAAACAGCCCACTATCAGATGAAAGATGTGCCTTATCTTTTCTTGTCAACTAAAGCATTATTCACTGAAAGTTTCTTTCATATCTGTTTCAGGGGTTTCAGTGTCATTTTAAATTGCAAATCAATCATAGATCATGCAAGCCCTACTTCTGTAGGAGAGATTAACGCTCTGGCTAAAATTGTTTACAAAGCCATTTGTAAACCTTCTGCTGATGCAGATGAGGCAAGTTTACCAGTTTAACATTGTTGATCCCAGAGAAAGCCTTAAGCAATGACTTCAGAGGGCAAAAAAATTTGTTCATTTATCATTATTGTCATGGGCTTTCGCAAATGATAACAATTTGTCTTCATCCTATTTTTAGACAATGAGCCACAATAGAGTCCAGAAAGCCATTTTGCCAGATGGGAGAAGGTGCTTTCATTGCAAAATGTTGTCTTTTCTTTTCCTGCCCTATAAAATTGGCTTAAGTGAGAACCAAGGATATGTTTTAATGTCAGGTTTCCCAGTAGACACGATGACATACAATAACAGCACACAGTGCCTGGACAGCATGTTGTCCAAATATATTGCATTTTTGAAAAGAACAACAGTCTTTGTTCCACATTTTTGCTGCAGAAGCTGCAATTAATACAGAGAATTTCCACAGAATAATAATAATTGTTACACAGTTATTATTCAATTTCTGAGAAATATCTAGATTTAATAGTCCTTTACTTTGCACTATGGAATGCCAAAACATTTGATGTTAAACCAAACTAAAAATACTGCAGAAAACAGGATATCAATTAAGCATTTTAAAGTATTGTGATGCTAATTCCATTTGGTTCAACTGTATTTTTAAATGATAAATCCCATCTAGGCAATTACACAGACAAGTTGGACCTGGAGGAATAAAGGCAGTTGTGCCAGTGCCATGGGACAAGACAAAGCCTGGGAGAATTTAACCCCTTTTTGTGCTGGGCTTTATGTGAATGCCTGCCCACTAACAGGGAGGGCCAAGCAAGGGGTTATGGAGCACCCAAATCAGCCCCAGTCCAGTGATTTCTCCACAAAGAACAAATCTCTGAGGGCCAAGCCCAGAGGCACTGGGGTATATCCTTTTCTTTCACTCTTACAACCTTTAGTTATCAGCTGTGTTTAGGGTTGATGTGTCCCTTTACTGTGGTTCAATGCAGTTTATCAGAGAAAAAACCCTTTTGACTCAGATTTTGTTTCATTTATCAGGATCTGACCCTTTAGAACCTTTATGAGCAGAAAGAGCAGATACAAACATTGTTTTCATATAGACTGCACCAGTTCCAATATGCTGCTATTTTATAGACATATTAATAATCATTCTCCAAAAACCAAAATATAATTTTACCTGTGTAGAGAAACATGCTCACAGAACAAAAAATATGTTTCTTAATGTGGTGAAATGCTGCTTTTAAAATGACAGTATTTCTTATTTCCAGAGTGAAGTTCATCTATCATTCATAGTTTCCCACCCCATAATCCTGTCTCTTTGTTCACTAACAATTTCACGATATTTCTGACAGTTTCTGCCTCTAATTTTTTTGTACAGATGTACAAAACATGTAAGTTTGCCTTCAAAAAAGAAAAAAAAAGAAAAATATTAACCAGCTGTGCTCAAATATTTCTTGTATAGGATTGTCATTATCCTAGAATTTGTTTTCAAGGCAAAATAAGGAGCTGTCAGCAACAATGCAGTCAGTAATGCACTCAGTGTTTATACACCAGGATGAGGGTGGGCATTACCAGGAGATGCTGCACAGCACCAGTGGGGTTAATCACAGCCCTGCCAAATCACTCTGGGGGTCTCTACCCCCTGAAAGTGTTCATTGGCTACAGTAAAACTCCTTTGTATTTCTTACACCAAATCCTTGTGTTGCAAAGGCACTAATAATTCTGTAAAGAGCATTACTGAATCTATCAATATGAATGGAGAAATCCTGCAGTTTACTTGGTATAAAACAATTGTATTTGGGCAGTATTCTTTTTTTGACAGAACTGTGTCAAAGAGTTGTGGGATTTTGTTGTTTCAGTTTTGGTGGTGATTTTAAAAAAAAAAAAGCCTATTCATTATGTAGTTTTCAGCCTCAACAGCAAAATAGTTAATTGCATCTATGCCAGGTGTTTCATTAATCCAGTTAGCTGTTAGACAAACCCTGCAGGAAAACAGAAGACAACAGCCTCTCTGCTTACCCTCCTCCCCAGCAGCCCATGCTCGCCTCCCCCTCCATTCCCCTCTAGGAACTGACTGATGGCAGAGCCACTTTGCTCAACTTGAAGGCTGAAACTATAGAAAATTCCATGCTTAGTCAGGAAATGTGGGGAATCAGCAGAGGTAAGTATGAACTGTGCTACTCCTGTGGAGACTCAAGGTGAGATGTCCAGATCTCTGGGATTTGGAGCCAATCACTGTTGAAGATGGACTGACCTGCTCTCAGCAGATGCACTGCTGAGCATCTGACCTTGACAGGGAGGCAAAAGTTGTTCAAGTTGCTAACAGTGGTTATAGACTGGGCTTTTTGGAGCAGGGGTAAGATTTAATATATAAGAAAGAAAGCTGTACCTTCTCAGGCTTTGTTTGCTGTATTTGATCAGTCCTTTGTGAACCATCTTCATTCCCACAGGAGCTGAGCAAAGATACCAGAGAGGTCTTGAGAGCAGCAGAAAGAACCTTGCAGCACAAGAACCTCTGTCTCCTAACTGCAGCCTGGGAAGCTGTTTCCTGACACCAGAACATTGTGGGTCATTTTGTTCCTCATAAGCTTTTTTTGAGCCTTGTTGTTTTTGGTGCTACTGGAGCCTTTGTTTATTTGCAGCATTCCCAGAACCACGCATGGCTCGGGCTGGCAACCACAGCCCAGCAGGTGTAACAGCATCCCTCTGGAAGCCAGCCTGAATCAAGGCAAATGTTTACACTCACAGGTAAAATCATAGAGAGATGATGGGAGGCAAAACCTGATAATAATAAAAAAAAATTAATTAGAAAATTAATTTATGATACAGGGACACAAACCTATAGCACAATCTTAGTCCTGTCTATAAAATTCCAGCAACAGTGTCCTTCCTTTCCAGAGAAGGGACATCTAACTTTTCTTTTGTCTCTGCACCACTGCACAAACAAGTCAATGGATGCACTAAGGGGTGGGATCCATCAGTGTTTGAGAGCCTATCCTGTATGGATGAATATGAAAAGACTTTTAAAAGAGGTTTAGTACAGACCTTAGGAATAATTTCTTCTGAATTTTCAAGTAGAATAAGACAGGAAGGTAGTGTCCAAGACACTCAGGAAAACTTGATCAGCTTTTACAGGTGAACCAGGGACAAATAAAGAGAAGTTTGAGCTCCTGGGGCTCTACTACTCTCTATACTCCATAGAAAATTGGACAGTAGGACAGACTCAGCTTTCTTTTTCTTTCCTGTTTGAATACTCTGTTTGCTCCAGTCATTTTGCTCTGCAGCTAAACCCAAGTCTGCAAGGGATGACGAAGAGGATATTAAAGCTGCATTGTTTTGTCTTTGCTGGGGATAGAGAATGATGTATTTGGAATTCAGCTGGTGTATTTACAGTAGTTTTAATAACCCATAAAACATCGGATCTATATTTTGAAATATTTACAAGAGTAGCAGTCAACAGTTCTTTATCTACAATACTTTTTAATACTTCTGTCTCCTCCTCTCTTGTCACTTTTTTTCATGCTGCCTTTTTGTTGGTTTTCAGCTCTGATATTTGCTGATTGTGACATTGTGCTAATGACTGTGTTCCTCTAGATGAAACATGCGGCATTCCTAAGTGCACTTTGTTCTTTTTATTTTATTAACAAAAGGAAAAATGAGATGCATCCAAATCACCCATTCACTAAATAAATTCCCACATTGAGAGGGAAGTTATAACAGTGTTGTCCATTTGGAGTCTGATCTATCAATGACAGTAAAACCAAAGAAAGGGGGACCTTATAGGAATTTTTTTTTTAATTTTTTTTTTATTTTTAGCTGGGAATTAACAAACTGAATCAATTACTTTTTCAATCTGAAGTTTTCTTTAAAAAGATAGAGTCCTGGATTAGGAATGAAAGCAACAATCACTGCCCCTCCCCTCACCTTCCCTCTCCCCACCCAAGATCTTCTCATTAGAAATGTCATTTATTAATTTTAAAAATGTTGCTGTCTATCTACTTGAACTTGCCTAGGAAAACAAGCCTTAGTTTCCAGCCTAAATAACATGTGGAATAAAATTCCAGGATAAACATGAGGTAAATAATCCCATAAAACTAAAAATTGCAGCAGCACTCCATAACCTTCTTATCAGTAGAAGTGGAGCTGTTTTCCTGCTTGGACAAGCAGCCAAGGAAGACAAGGAAATACAAAGAGAAGGATAGATTAACTCTAAATTTCGGACATAATTCTCACTCCTTAGTCTCAGAGATACAGAAGCAAAAGGTTGCCCAGTAAGAGAAAAAAGCAGAACAATTCAGTTCTTTGTTTCATTGGCCTTCTGGTTTTTCTCTTCCTGAGCAAGGCAGTCACTGCCTCCTTCTCAGGTGGAGGACTTGGAAGGGAAGGAATCAAAACCCAGCAATGGTCTAAGCATTACCAAAAGGCAAGAGCAATGTTTTGTTGGAAATTTTTCCCCTTTTTGAAGCTCTTCTAACCTGGAAAGTTAAACCACAAACACACTTTAATTAGAATAATTCAGCATCCAGTTCTGACAGCCTTTATCAGTTACTATATTAGCCAAATTAGCCAGTCCTAGTTATACCCAGGGAATAAAGGTAAATGGAGTTATGGCTACGTGTATTGGTTACCCCAGATTTAAACAGCTCCTGTACGAGCTCCTGCCCCATTTGCAATAGTGCAGACCACACTGAGTAGAGGACCAGGAGCTCCTTCAAGAGCAGGGCAGAGCTGCAGCAGCTGGGTCCCAGAGCCACCTTCCCCATCCTCACTGCCCAGCATGGGCAGCGCTGAGGGGCAGCTGCTCCTGCAGCCGCGGCAGCAATGGAAAAGGCACAAGCCAGCTGAGAAATGGGTTCTTGTGACATTCCCTGTCTAGCACTGTGTCCAGACAGTGGACAGCAGACAGACCTCTCCCTCTGCCACCGTATTCCTTTCATTCTATGTTTTCAAACTTTTGCTAGCAAGGAGCCTGAAACCTCCACCCATTTCACAGGGAGGGCTCAGAGCCTCTGCCGGGGCCATGACTGCCAGGGCCGGGCTCCAAGGCAGGCAGCAGCTCCCGCAGGATTCCCGGCAAATCGGGAGAGGGAGCAGTCCTGACTGCAGTGGCTGACAACTGTTTTAAGGCTGTATAATTATTTAGGGCAGGCAAGCCCTCAGGGAATGCCTTGAAGGAATGAAGAATCTTTTGCTCTTGCTTAGAGCTTTTTTCTAAGACAGGAATGCTGAGAAATGGGGAGTGGGTGTATGTTTTATACTTGCAATTTCACTGTCCTGTGCTGCACAGTAAAACTTATAAGATTCCTATTGAACATTTTAGCCACAAGACCCTCTTTGTGCTGAGTTAAATGATCTAATTGCACAGATATCCCCAAATATCCACCAACATGGATTATTTATTTATAAAAGCTGAAAATCGTTAAATGTGTTACCTCTATGACAGTCATAGCAAATGTCCACTTTCAGACCTAACAACAAATAGTAATACTTATTCAGCACTTTCCATGTAAGTATCCAAAAATAGTTTACAAACATTAATGAAATAAACCAAATAAGAGGCAGGAAATTACAGATAAACAAAATGATTGAGAAAATCTAAGCAAGTCAGCCATGGCCTCATACAGAGTTAGTGACAATGGCCAAAACAGCCTCCATCTCCTGCTTTCCACCACAAGAGCATCTAGAATCAAAATAAGATATTGATTTTGAATATATTTAATGTTTAAAACAAGAGTAACCTTAATGATTTTGAATCAGTTTTTAAAAGCAAATGTATCTGTAATAATAATAATAACCATAATAATTAGAATGGAATTTTGGTGCTGAAGTGTATAAGCAAAAGAACCTCAGGATTGTATACACTTGGTATTTGTAGGAATTAGGTTCCAAGGTGATCTCTGCATTTTACCAGGGATTCCTGTTGGATGCAGTGTAGAGGAACACAAACAGCAAAAATACCACGTCACGCCCAGAAAAGTTTGCATATATGCAAACCCAAATAAACAGGATGGGTTGGCAAGTCATTGTAAAGGCAGCCTCTGTGTGTTCTATTGCTAATTCTTCATGTTACCTTCCTTTTTAAAAGCTAGATAAAATCCAAAAGATTTACCACTAAAGATTATGGCAGCTCTGGACTTGAACAATGCTACAGCATCCCTTTTAAAGTTAAATCATACTTGACTATTGTTATAACAGTGTCCATAAAAATACAAACAACATGAGGGCAGTTCAGCTGCTGAATGCCCGCTGATAGTGCTTTTTATTGCATGGACAAGATCACAATTCATACACTAACCCCATTTTCCCAATTCCCCAAGTTTCATTCTGTCAGGATTTGGAAATGTTGTGGAATTTATTCTTACAGCTGTAACGGGAGGAGGGAAACTGCAAGGGCTGCCAGTACCAAGTGCTTAAAGAATCTGAGTGCTGTGGTGGAGCAGGACCTATTGATGGGAAACACCTGCTGGAGGCATTTTGTTCTGCTGCAGCAGGTGCAGCCAATCTGCAGGGCCAAACCCTGATTACGAAATTACTGCCCTTGGTTTTTGGAGAAGTCAGGATTTGCATCAGCAGCTTGGCATAGCCTGTTTTCAAACCAAAGGACACATAAGGAGAAGGATGAAGAAAAAAAGAAGTCAGATGCCAAGGCTGGAAAAATGGAGATAACCCTCAATATTAATGCTACTTTTGGCATTTAATGTATGGAAAGATATATTTGGGATATAACATAGCAATCAACCTATCTCTAGGGTACAGAATGCGATAGATTATGATCTAGAGAAAGATTATTATAGTTTCTATATAGCATAACTAGGAAGCAAAATAACACTGTCATAGAAGGTCTAGAAATATTTCCTTATTTTCTTATTTTCCTGATGTGGGGGTTGCAGCTCCCAACATAAAAATCCAGTAAAGTTTATGTTTTAATTTTGCTTTCAGCCTGTGAGGAACATAAGTGAAAATAAGAGCAGTGCATAGCAGTCAGCTCTAGGCACCTGAGGATTTTATGGTGAAAGAATTAGAAGATGGGGAGGAGAGAGAAAGTTGAAGGTGTTGGAGTGGAGGGGACACCAAAAGCCAAGCAGAAAATGAGGTTATTGCCATGGGGAAGGGTGCAAAAGAGACAAGACACAAATCTGTAGACCACAGATCAGATAATTTTTATGCTTATAGACCAACTTGTTTGTGTATTTGCTCAAATATTAGCCAGGAGCAAAATTGCTATGAAGACGTTATAGATAATAATAGTAAAATAGCAGAAATAAGAAAAAAAATGGATAAAATGAGAGAAAGAGCAAAATGTGATTTTTAGAAGACACAAAAAGCGCAATTTATATGAACTTTGAAAAAACAGTTGGAGATAAACACAAGTTTTCTTTTGTCTAATATTTTCCTTTTCCCTTCTGTATAAATGATGGTAGATCAATAATATACTTTAAGAGGGAACAAAGAAAAAAAATAATTTGCAAATATGCTGAGAATGTGTTCATTCTCTATTATTAAGCAGTTCAAGGACAGATTCAGCTGAGCTTTAAATGCAATAAAGAAACGATTTCAAAGCAACACTACGAGCATCATACAGTAATTGAGAGTAGAAAAACAAGGGTGATAAAACTGTCCTGTGTTATTGATGTTAGAGTTCATATATGATGCATTTCTGTGACGGGATTATCAGAGCACTGATGACAACGTGTACCTACTTATCAAACTAAACAAGGTGTCTCAAAAAGGAGAAATATTAAATTATGTGCTATCAGCAAGCTATACTATTCAGCAAAACTGTGTGTACATAGTATCTGTTCCATACATCTGTATTTCTGCACGTGACCCTCACTAAACTACTCTGTCTTTCTACAGCGTTTGCATAAAGAAAATCCTTTGATCTTGTAAGCAAAGTTTCAAAATGGACCCATCTTAGCAATAAATTAAATTGCATTAAAAAAAGGCAGAATAGTCTTGTGCAGGTTATCAGCCTTCTCCTGCAATACTTATTCTCTCTTCTTGTCACAGATTTGTTTTATTTTGCTACAGCAATACATTATTACAACTTAAAATTCACTTTCACCTGAAGAAAGCTGTGACATGCCTACCAAAAGAGACATACACTGCTTAACCTAAATTGACCCTTTTTTCCTTCTATTCTAATAGATCTTTTTTCTTTTTGTCACTCAAAATGAGCGTCTGATGTATGAGCATAAATTGTTAAAAGCAGTTTTAGGTAAAGGAAGAGAGACTGAAGTGGAGTTTTCTCACAAAAGCCAACCTCAATTTATGTCAAAGAGGGTTAAAAGACCTTGGGATTAAAGCAATAAACTTGCTGCTGTCAAAGCTAAAACCCGCTAACAATTTAGTGCCAAACGCATGTTGTTCAATATCATTTCATATTATATTATGTCACAAGTAGGTGACAGTTCCACATCAGACTGACAGGGCTGATTTACTCTGAAGAATTCATCGACATTTTGCAGAGTCAAAGCTGACTTCATTTTGTTTGGATGCAGGGTGGGAAATCTCTGCCTGAGTTGGAATATTTGGCTGAATAACCCTCGGGCACCCGCCCAGCCTGGGGCTCCTCACCTTCCCCTGCCCTAAACCACCTCCAGCCCTGCCCTTTCTGCAGCTCCACTTTTTGATGTGGTTCCCCTTCCTGCAATTTTTAAAATATCCAACTGTCCTGGTCAATATTTGGATAATTTTTTTCTTTCTGAATTCAAGCTTTTATGCTTCTCCAAGATATACCTATTGTCAAGGGCTGAGATAAAAGACTGTGTTGAGAAAATACTACAGGCACCTGCTTATATTTGAAGTAGGTAGTAATAACAGCTATTTTTCCAGGATATTAACTAGATCCCAAGGTCACGCGTGATGAGACCCTTCTAAGGCCAATGGCAACAATACCATTTCTTTATATACAAATATCCTTTGCGAGATATTCCTGGATGGCTTTTTTAATATGGGTTCCAATTCAAATTTCTCCCAGGGCTCTGAGACAATTCTGAATAAACATATTCTTTGTTTTGTCTCAGGAAAATCTAATTAATTTGACTTCTCTGTCAAGGTTTCAAAGCTTATTTGTAAAGGGTGTCCCTTCTCCAAAATCCAATCTATTCTTCTACAGTCATTTGCATCCTTTTGCAATGTTCATTTCCTTCTCTTGTTGCTCCTATAAATATGGAACTACAACTCAGCTCCCGAAGCTGAAGAACCAGGGAACCTGGCTTCCTCTGAACCAAGCAGAACTGTGCTACAACACTCAAAATGGTCTTTTTATATATAGAAACAGGAATATCCCTCCCTTCTTCCTGCTTTTTTTTTTAAATTGTGGAGCAAACTTTCAGTTATCATAGTTTGCTCTTACCTTCATTTCTCAAAAGAGCTAGCAACATTTGGGGTCTTTAAACACACATATCACTGTTTTCTCCATCCAAATACAGGTGTGGGTACATTAGTGCCTGGCCATTAACTTCTGTAAACCACATAGTAATTCTCCTGTGGGATTCTTTGAGCAATGTTTGCTGTTCATCCAGGAAAACATTATCATTGCATGTAAAATGGGCCCATCATCCTACACTGGTTTGTTTTTGCTGACCATCTGCTGGACAACCCCCAGGCAGCAAAGGGGTTACCTTGTCTGTTATGCCAGGGAGCAGGACTTCTAGTGAATTGTTAGATGGGTTGGCAGATGGTTAATCTTATTTGACATTTAAAGCACTTGGAGGTAAATTCAGTGTTCACCTGCCCTGGAGTGTACAGCATGAATATGCTCCTACATATCTATTCCTGTTTAAACTAGCAACTCTAATGGCTGGAGGATATGCAATGCCTGGCATGAAGAGATGTTTCAGGGAAAAGGGAAAAAAAAACCAACAGGTAAACACACATCCTGGCTTTAAACCTTTACAGTTTTCTCAAATTGAAACACAAATTCTATTATTTTTGGATGACCATCTCATCTTGACACAGACATACACTGTTGCTAGCTTACATGTTCTGCTAGTAGATCAAATTCTAATGTATTTTGTATATTAATATTTCTGTGCTCTGTTTTCCACTGCCCCATCAGTTATGGACGTGACAGACAAATACACACAAATAGTGCAAGGCCAAAGGTATCCTGTGATCCAGTGAGAAATCTAAAGGAGAATAAAGAATTTCTGCAACATTTCCCTCACGGAGTGCCCCTCAAACCCACTGTGGTGCACACCAAAGTCAAACCATCGAGGGTTCAATGAATTGCAACCCAAGAAAAGGGATGAGCCCAGAGCTGTGACACAGCCTGAGGCTGCCTTTGCTCTCTGCTGGGAGGGGCAGGGGTGGTGGGGACACCAGGAGTGTGTGGTGGGGCTCCCAGTCCCTCCTGCTGAGCTCCAGCTGAGCACAGTCTCCCCTTCAGCCCTCTGCACCTCTGTGACAGAGATCAAAATGAATTGTCATGTCTCTTTTTAGAGGAAAATACCACAGCCTCTCTCAATACAGGCTGTGACCTTTCAATTTATGCTATCAGTTTACTCAGTGCTTGCTCTGTGGTTCATGATTAACTTGAAAGAGTTAGATCACACTCTCTCCAGGTTCTCACGAAGGAACTTCTGTTGACTGTTAGAAATCCCTCATGCAATAAAGTGCACATAGCATGGCTGTATAAGCTATCCTTCAAAGTTACAGCAGCTCACTAATGAGGTATCAATTCCTTTCAAAGAGCTCCTAAAAATATTTCTGCTCATTTTTTTTTTCTTTAAGGTACTATATATGGGAAGACAAAGTGAAAAACAGCGACCTGGTTATTAATAAATACATCTGATTTGATAAATTCCTTAAAAGGATCACACAGCCCTCGTACATTAATTAAACATTCTATGTGTATCAAAAAAGATGGTTTCAATTCTAACTATAAAGGGTAAACTGAGATAAAGAGATATTTACTCACACCTTCCTGCCGAGCCACAGAAACCTTCTGCCTCCTCCTGAAACTGTGGTTGTGCTGATGGCTCAATGTGTTCTAGAAAACAGAATTTTAAAAAATTCATCAATATTTTCTTTTCAAAGCTCACACATAGATTTTCTCTACTTCTTTTTAGGAAAAAAAATATACATTGGCAATTCTCTTAATCTTCACTAGTAGGGACCCTAGAAGGTGGGGTGGCTTGAGGAGCAAATGCTGGACTGAGGAGTTGCATCTCCTGCTGCCCCTGGAAAAGCAGTGTCTGCTCAGGCCAGCAACATGGGGATTCTTTGTTGTTTACCATTATCCACCCCTCTGTACTTAAAACCTGCTTGTTGGGGGTGAGTAGATTCTTTCAGGTGTTGTTTTAGTTATCCACAGCTGTGCATTTCCCTTCATTTAGCCATAAATATCGGGCAATGATGGGAAAATCCCTCCTTTGCTTCAACACATGACTCCCCCAAATCAATTTTACACACCCAAGTTTCCAATGCAGTAGCATTGAGCTCAACCTTATTTTAGCAAAATCAAATAAATGTTATTATATTACTTGAATTTCACCTTTCCATTGGTAAGGATGGAAATACAGAGTTGAGATAGCTGCAGAGGTGTGTAAATAGCTAAACCAAAGGGGAAGTTTTTCAGAACAGATCAAGATGTCACATGTAAGAACATTCCTTACCAAGATGTGTCTCAGGATCTTTAACCCTCAGGACCTTACAGTTTCTCATTGCCATTACAAGCCTGGCCTGCTGCTCACCTCACTGTAGTAACACCTGACATAATTGCTCACACTGTACTCCTTGCTTTGTCTTACTTTCAAGAGAAATCCCTTTTTATTGCTCTGCTCTGGGGTCTTTGAGACCCCTTTGTGATCCCCCACCAGTATCACTGAGGGGTGCTCGGGCCCAATTCACCCCTCTGGGGTAAGGAAGTGAAGCTTTGAGCCTGGCTGGCCCTGCTTCTTCTGGCTTTGACTTTTCCAGAGCCTTTAAAATTCTTCCTATAACCTGGAATTCATCTGGGAGTAAAGGTGTGCCTGCTGAGGTGTCTGTATGTCCCCAGATGTGGGGACAGGGTGGCATCAAAGGACAGTCCCAGCTGGCATCACCTGGGGTGTCACATTCACTAAAGCAGAAGGAAAACTGTATATCAAACACAGGTGTTGAGCATGCACCACAAACCTGGAAGAAATGAGGACTCAGTCTTCTATATCAGAAACAAATAAATTGCAAAGTTTGCTGGAATTCAGGACCTTGATGATTAAACCCCACTTTAAGCACTGCAGTGGTCAGCACAGTACTCAAATTTTAAATTTATTATTTTAAATGAAGTATCTTTATTGATAATCCTTCAATTAGGAAAAAAAAATAGGTGTTATTCAGTGATATGACTCACCTGAAAAACAATACTTTCTGTCTTTGCATTTCCATGTGAAATTTCAGAGGCTGAAGAAATTACTTTATGCATTTGGAGTGTTACTATTGTCCTTACTTTTGAGTTTTTCTTTTAATAATAACAGCCATCTACTGCTATTACTGTAGCTTCTTGTCCAGATCTCCCTTTGGAGACTTTCTGACTACTTAACACCATTTTTCAATTTCTCTACCTGTGCATTTACATCTTCAGTCCAGATATGAGAATTTGCTAATGGACTGCAACTTTTTCCCAAGATTCCCATGAGTAGAATTTTACACAGACTGATCCAAAATCTAAACTCTGCTTGCCAATGCCTTGTGCTAGGAATATGCATGTGACAATGAACCCCAGAATTATGCTACCATTTTGAAGTACAAATTTAATTTGAGGACAAAAGAGAGCAAAAAGTGTCAAATGGTATATTTACAATAGCGTTAAGGTGTACATGCTGTCAAATGGACAGGAAAAAAAACCCCTGGTGTGCATGAAGGTGTGGCCCCCTCCTGCACTGGGTACATTTCTAGCTGCAGGTTGAAGAATAAATGGCACTGGTTAGAAAATGGGAAACACAGGCAGGCACAGCTATCTCCTATTCCTGAGGTCACGCCACTTTTGCATTTTACCTACAACAAAGCAGCTAATGCACCACTTGGCTTTTTCATTCATTGAAACAACTCTGTGACACTCTCTAGTGGAAGGCAGCCACACACCACCTCAGGCTCGCTGCGTGCACGGGGAAGCCACACCAGGAAAGGGAAACTGGCTGAAACGGAGCTTGGGCACTGTTGCATGTGTTTTGCTGCACTCTTATTTTTTAACACCACAACCAAAACACTTACAGACAGGTCCCTTCTGTTTGAAGCCCAGAGGATAACGTGGTACTGAAGCATAAATAAAGAGTGCCACTAGCAAGGAGTAACTGGCAGCAGACAAAGCCCAAGCCAGCAAACTGTCACGGTTGCTCTAGAGGGTTTATAAGCTTTATCAAATCTGTGCTAGCTAATTCACTTGCAGAAGTGTACTGATAACACTGCTTCTTTTTTCCCCTTGCTTTTATTATGAACAAAAAGATAGACAGGTCCTAAGGACAGATCCTTTTCACAGCTCTGCTCCCTTCTGCCAGCACATGCCCTTCCACTCACAGATTACCAGGTTTAACTAGGGATGTCTTTGAGCCAGAAGCATTTATTGCAATAAAACCCAATATATTTCCAAAAAAGAAAAGCTTCCCCCTCCTTTCTAACACTTACATTGCGGTTGGAAGCAACATTTAAAAAAAAAAAATACAGATCCAATCTGGTGTTCCTTGTCTCAGTGAATTTGGAAGTGGCTGTTTTTTACCACTCCAATAAACATACTGAAGTTAACATTTCTGTGGATGGACAGAGGAATTAATATATATATATATACACAGATATATATACACACACATCTATATCTGGGTGGAGCACTTGGCTGCTTTCCCTGCTTCCCCCCCACCAAGTTTAGATGCAGTTTTCTTGCATATTGTTAAACCAATGCTAGTTTATCAACAGCTATTGTTAAACAACAACTGCTATTAATCTAAATGACATAAATTAATACCACCTGCTGTAAATGCAGAGGAAGTTTGGCTTATACTTTTAACTGCAGCTTTTGAAGTATCCAGGACAGTATGCAGGTAGATCCATGGATCTCTGTAATTTTCTCCCTCCATACATGTGACTGCTGGAAATGATGCCTTTGGGGGGGAAAGGTCTGCAGAAGGTTTCTCCTCCACGTCTGGCCCATCATTTCTGATGTCTTCCTCAAAGCCTTCTGGGGATCCTCCCAAGGAACTCCATGCACAGCAGCCTGTGGGAAGCTGACAAAACACTGGAAAATTCTGCCAAATAATAAACAAACCAAGCCCATGGTTTTTTTCCAAACATGTTTCCATGAATAACTGAGAAGGCACACTTGCTAATTTACTGCATGTTTGTCTTTATGGAGTATTTTTAAAATAAAATATTTCACCCCCTCCTGCCTCTTCTCAATTTGTCCTGTCATTCAATTTCTGTAACTAATTTGAGGAGAATTCTCTAATGTTTCACCACACTGCCAAAGCATAGTTTTTGCTGAATGTAATGCAGAACTATTGTAATTACGGGAACATCAAAAATCGCTCCATAACATGGGATTATTCCCTGTGCTCATTCCTACAAGCCCAAAGTAGACGTGACTGAATTCAGATTCCTGTTTCACACAAACACAAAGGGAGAAATTCTGCCTGGACTCTGTTCAACACAGACATTCATGAAGTATCTCCGTGATAAGTTTTAAATGACTTTTGGGTCAGTATCTTTTCTGAGGAAAGTTCACTAGGGAACAGTTTTGAGGTCAACTATCACAAAAAATGAACAGAGCTCAACTTTGTGCATCTGGCTGGGCCAGTTGGTTTCTAGACTGAAGTAGTGGATCTTGCAGATGCTACAGAACACAACCTGAATGCAGGTTCTCCCACTTATATCTTGCAGGAGATCCTTCCTCTGTTGGCCACAGGTGGTGCTGGCAGAGACCAGGAGCCTGTTTATATATGAGAGTAGGGATCTACAACAAAAACAGCTTTTCATTAAAAAAAAGAACAAAAAAACCCCAACCAAAACCAAAAACAAACAAACAAAAACCCAAAAAACAGAAATATGCCTTTCAGTGTATAAGAGTTGCCAGTTTACAAACTGAAAGCACGAGGAGCATCAGGAAGCTCCTGTCAGTGATTTAAATCTTGTGATACTGTACCTGGGGAAAGAAAAAAAAGGATACCAAGATCTGCCTTCTACCTTTGGAAGGCACAAAATCAGTGCAGTGATGTGGAGGCAAAGATGCTGTCACAGGGTCATCACATCACCAGGCAGAACTAAGCTTTGTCACTTTAAAAATTCAAACCTTAAGACATTTTCAGTTACTTATTTCAGGTGCACATGTAAGGAGCAATTAGGGCATTACCTTCACTTTGAGTTTTCTTCTCTGTCTCTCTAAAACATTTAATATTTTCAGAAGATATGAAGGCTTTCCAGAGACAATATGCTTGCTGTAGCCTACCATATGTACCATGGAAATTCCAGAAAATAAGACAAAATGTGATAATTTTTAGTTAAAAGGATAAAATTTTGAATAATCTGTTTTTCTAACAGGAAGCAACTGAAAATAGGGTTCAAAAAGTCTGATATTCTGCCTGATCAAACACAGAAACTGTGTTTCACACTTTCACCTAACCCCCTAATTATTTGACCTCTAAGAAAAATGTCTCTAATTCTCACTGCTTTAAAATCATCAGGATTTAAGTGCCATAAACAATACAATAAAACTTATACAGTACTTTTCACACTATAATGTCTCATGATTTTTTACACACAATGAAATATTAAATCACAAAACATTAATGAAAAACTACTGGAAGAGATAGTTTAGCATTTTCGCTGCTGAAATTTAGAATTTCCAATAACTGAAGATGACAAGATGCACAATTGAAAAGAGGAATAATAGAAGACTAAAATCAGAGGTTTTAAAACTGCACTGCAGTCAGTTATTCTAACACATAGACTGTGATCTTAGGCAACTGCTGAACAAACCTTGACAAAGGAACAACTTGGTTACTCTGACACAGTGAGAGAGGGAAATATCCAAAAAATAGTTACACTGCCTAAAATTTGGTTCAGTCACTCTTTGGTCCAGAACAGCGTTACATGAAACAAGACAAGTCATTAAAAAAAAAGGCAGCCTGTTGTTTTCAACCCCAATAATTATTTTAAAAGATAGAAAATTATCAGAAATAGGAGTTTTAAAACCTAGTCTTACTTTCCTGGAGTGGGCATTTTTCATATGACTTAGCAAAAATTAGGTCTGTAATTTACTTCCCTTTCTGAATTTTAGCAATTTGATGGATATCAAGACAGTTGTGAAAAAGGAAGCATGTAGAACTAAATAGCTGTTCAGATAGCCAGTCGTTTTGGTCTCATCTCAAAGAAGAAATTCTTACTCTCATGTTTACAGTCCAGTGCACAAGACAATAAATACCTGCAGTAACCAAAGATGTATGATTACAAAAAAAAACCATTTCTCACATGAATGTAGTTCATACTAAGACAGAGATCTGTAAAAGTTCTCAATCTGACTGTAGAAGAGCTCACAGATATAAGATATCATGGCATCTTTAATATAAATCTGAGGAATCCCACTGCCATTGGTAAAGAAATTAAAATTAAGAAGATTAAAGAAGATTTAAGCAGTTCAGGTGATCTCCATACAAGAAGGGGGTGGGAGCAGGAGAGAAAGTGTGCACTTGCCTCCATGTGTTAAAGATCCAAGAGAGTTCAGGGAAAATCCAGCCAGGCTAAGCAGAGGGAGGGTCACCAGAGATTCCTGCTTTGAGCAGCCAAAGTGCAGTGGTGAGTCTGAACTCCTAAGTGAAACCTGTCAGGCACAGCTTTTGTACTAAGATAAATCTTGAAGGGAGAGCATAATTTACTTCTTGGATAATTTGGGAGAGAATTCTTTTATAGACACCCACCCAAAATAGATAACAATGAGAGGAAAAATAATTCCCCAGCATTCTCCCCCAAACAATAACTCTGTACACAGGGAAACACACCCACACATGGCACACAAAAATCCCTACACCTCCTTCTCACATGCATTTCCACTCTGTTCAAAGCTACACTGTTCAAATGAAGAGTATTTCCTATAAACCCAGTTTAATAAAGAGGATTTAAAGTGAATCTTTCTCAGTTAAGAACCAAAAATACTCAACTTTATGGGCCATCTGGGAATGCTTCCCAAATCCAAATTTAGGGTCCAGTAACAAGTCCTACACACAGCCTTTGTGTGTGAACACTTGCTCTTCCTGTGTTGAATTTCCCTGAAGTGGAGCCAAAATGACTCTGCACATGAAGGGAACTGTGTGGGGCATCAGAAACCTGGCACAGCCAAATGCCAGAGCTGGAGGGACCCAACCACTCTGCTCCACACCCTTTCTCTCTAGAGACTCTTCATCCACTCTCATGGATGCTCATCTGGGGGGAAGGTGTGTTAAGAGCTTTCTTTAAAAAACATCAAAGCTGAAACCCTTATGGTTTGAGGATTTGTTGAAAAACAAAATTTGGCCACTCAAGTAAGGGCTCTTAAAAAGATAAAAAGCAATCAATGTAGCATTTGCTTCCCATCAACATTTGCTGTATCAACTGACAAACACTCCTGGAAACAAAAGTAGGAACTATTTCGTTTTTCTGCTTGCATAGTAATAAAGCATCTTTGCATCAACTTTAAAGTTTTTGACAAAAATCACTAGGAATAATGCAGGAGTAATTTAATGACAGGGGAAGTTATACAGAGCCCTTTTAGGGAGCACCAAACTAAAGTCTTGAAAAACTGAGACCTAACCAAATTTTTTCAACTTCCTGAAGAGGAAAGTTGTTCTGCATTGTGAATATATGAAATTGTTTCTCTCTTCAATGCAAGCCCCAAGTGTGTTTAATGATTTTGCTAAATATGATTGAAAGAAAACCACGCCTGAGGGAAATGGTGCTTTGCTGGATATGTATAAGGGTTGAAGCAGCTTGGTCAATGGGTGACCATAGTATATGAATCTAAAACTAATCTCAAAGAGCCCAAGGGCACCCAAAGCTAACCTAGTCAAGTAGTTATTTTTTCATTTGCTCTGAGCTAAATGCACTCTGTGAAAGACTCCCTGTACACCTCACAGCAATCGTTTTGTTTTCCTCACATTAAAAAAGAAAAGTTTTAAGCAAGATGTTGTATTGTGTGCATAATAGCAAATTAAAAACAATTGCACAAAAGAACAAGCAGCCTCTTAGCTGTCACTAAAACAAGACAGTTCTGAAAATTGCTGAGAAAAAAATTTGCCATGAGACAACTTCAGAGCTTAGATCTATCCCACATCATCTCAGCTCCACCCTCAGAACATCTGGGGTGAGTGACCTGTCAGCTTGTGATTCCCCACATGGAGCCCATGGTCCATCCCACCCTGGCTGCTGAGCTGGGTGAGGACTGCTGCCCCCTCCCCTCACCAGTGCAGGCCCCTCTCTTTGAAACTGCCCAATGCCACTTCAAAATACCAACCTTTACAAAACTAAAGAGAACTTTTGTAAAGATAATCGATATTATTTCAAACCTTAAAAAAAGTACGGAACTGATTCTTTTGGGTAAAGTATGGTAACGAGCAAGTCCAGTTACATTTCGCAATAAAGCTGCACGAGACAGAGCAACTACTTTGTAAACAAGGGCAAGGGATGGGGTGAAAAAAAATCACTGAAAAATATTAAGTCCCCTGAGCACCACGGGATGTGCAATTTTCATCGTGCTTCGAGACGTGCTTGTGTGGCCTTGTTGCTTCTATTGATCACGCAGGTCTTTCCTAATAGAGTTACAAGGCATTTTCAGCTGCAGACTTGGAAACCTGTGGGAAATGGGATCCAATCATCTGGCTGCTACGTTCCTGTAAGGCCAGCTCTGTCTTGCTGCTACTGCTCTGTTGGGCTTTAAACACAATAGCAGCACATCTAGGGCTGTGAAGCACAGAGCAGGGATTGTGCCAGCACAGGTTGTGAATTTCTGTGAAGCAAGAACCAATGTGGTCATTTAAAAAGTTCAGTTAATTGTTAATTTTATTTTTTCTCCTCCCTTTTTTTTTGTTATGAAACAGCATGTCTGATTTCCAACAGGGATGTAAATGGGGAAGTGGGGATCATTAAGAGGTATTTTATGCCCTTTCTGCACCCCAATAGGCATAGTAATGAATGAACAAAGAGCACTTTTTAATGTTATGCTGAGGCAGAAGATATTGGAAATACTCAAATCTCAGTGAAAATAAGTGTTACTTTAAACAAGAAATCAAGGCACAGGGAATCTCAGAAAGAAAAAAAATCTGTATTTTGGGCTCTTGCATCAAAATAAAGACAAATGTGCTTCGCTTATCAGATCTGCAATCAAAGATATTTAGAAAATAAGGGGAAACTTTTGCATTTGAAAATTTTGTACTGAAAACATTACACAAACAAGCTACCTACTACAATCTATGACTTAGAAACAGAAGCCTGTAATAAAATACAGTCATCTTTTCTCATGTAATATTAGTAATGGAAATTTATGACACTGAACTGTTAAAAAAAAAGAAAGAAAATTCTAGGTGAAATTCAAGGCAAAAATCTACCCAGACAAGCTGTGGAAAAATTTCAGCTTATATTGACATGACATAAAGTTTAGAAGACAACACCTTTCAGACTCAGGCCCATGGCTGCTCTCCCCAAGGCGTTCACAAGAATGACTCCTGGAGGCCCAGGGAGTCAGCTCGGGACTCCCACAAGAGAGAGGTGTCAGTGGGTCCAAAAGCATGGGAGAGGGCAGAGGGACTCTGTTACCTGCACAGTTACTTTTATAGACTGCCTGATATTAAAAACAACAACAACAACAAAACCCAAGATGTTTTCTGGCTGAGTTTCTCTGCCACGTCAGTGGCACAAAGACAAAATATAGGCTCATCTTTGAAGAGCAGTAAAGTGGATCTGTTCTGTTCCCGTGTGCAATGCATATTTTTCACCACCATCAGCATGATGGCTCTGAGATCAGTGGTACACTGAAAAGCTAAAACACTTCCATGTTTGATTTCCTGAAAAGCCGAAGCACTTCCATGTTTGATTTCCTGAAAAGCTAAAAAATTTCCATGTATGATTTCCTGAGAAGCTAAAAAACTTCCATGCTTGAGTTCATAGTCAAAATGTCTTTGCCATTACAGTGCAGACATAAATATTGTATCATGGTCTGGAGCCCCTTCCCAGGAAACAATGCAGGCAAATTTATATAGAGTGTCCTTGATTGCGCCACTGTTACTAAATGATGACACTGGCTTTGGTGAAGTTCACCAAGATGAAAGGAAACAGGGGTTCTGTGCTATGCATTCCCCTCTGCAAGACCCTATCTAAAGAGACTGTACAAGCAAGAGAGTGTGGGGGAGAAAGAAGCAACGTTCCAAACTGAAAGAGGATGAAAACAAGAGTACATGCGAACATTTAACAGCCCAAAGAAGACGATATGGTCCATGAAGACCTGCCCTCATAACCTCAGGAAATACAAATCAATCTGTGTTTCATCATCTGAAACTTGAACTTCTAGCTAGTAGCTGTGTGCTCTTCCCCTGCTTTCTTCAAAACCTCCTCCTTGAGCTGATTTACACTGTTTGCTTCTACTGCTGACTTCGGCAGTTTGTTCCAGACTGTATTTCAACTACCCTTTGTGTAAAACTGTTCTGCCTGAATATATCGGAGTCCCTAAATTCTGGTGCACATATTGGAGTGGTTACAGGAGTAATTTTAGTGTGGCTGGCAGCTGGCCTAACTCGTGCTCTGATCTCTCCTCCCCTCCCTCAACTGAACAGTTAATACTTCGCCATCAAAGTCAGGGCTGCTACAAAGAGAATCTGCTCCAGCCAAGTGCCCAGAGGGACAGAGCTTGAACTTGTCACACGTTGGCAGGACACTGTGGCCAGAGCAGCCTTCCTAACCTTTAGAAGGGGACCAAAGCAGTGAAGAGCAAAGAGTAAGCAAATAGAGAGGAGCAGGACTCTATGTCTTACTGTGTTAAAGAATTTAATCCTATTCACAGACCCTTTGTCTCCTTTCCACAAACATTCCCACAGGTAACTGTTGGTTAAAGGCAAAGCAGAACAAAACATTGATACAAACAAACTGTAAAATAAAGTTGATTATTGATATTTGTGAAAACTGGACTTTATTCTTTGTTTTTACTACATTTTGGATGAAAGAAGGTACAAAATTTATTGGGATCTCAACTGCAGCTGTACTTTGGCAATTAAGTGCCTGGAAAGAAATGGGAGAGTGAATAGCAGCAGCCTCCAGATCTTGGATAAATTGTCAGTTGATCTTAAACAGGAAGTACAGGATTCTTAGTTTTGACTTCTGAGGATCTGCATTTTCTAAAAGATGATTACATGCAAGTGTATTTTTACATCCACTTTTGTGCATGAACTAAGGGTAGGAAAGAGACAGATAATCTATCAAGTGTGCCATAACTTTTAAGGTTGACATATTTTTCCCAGTCTGAACAACTTTCATCAGGAATATTTTTGGAAATTTAGAAAATCTCTTTGATGTCAAAAAACTGTTCTCACATTCTTTTGAAGCAGACAAAAGGTCAATGTTAATTGCAATATGTTGTAAATCATATAGATTACTTTCAAGAAAATATTTAAGGGAGATATCTTATATGTGACATTCATTCTTCAGCAAGCCAGACATGGATGATGTTTAATTTATAAAGATTTAAAAGGATGGAAGTCTCTTGCAAAATACAGAATTTAATGAAATTCTTCTGTTTTGTTACCAATTTACAGATATCATATCTTCTTATTTATGGAGAGAAGTTATTAATCATCACATGCAGAGTTGCAAATTCAGCAGAAACATAAATTATCAGTCCTAAACCTCAAATTCTTTCAAAGGATCCGTAAAACTAAAAGTTTTGAATAGCCTGGGTAGAACAAATGGACAAGAAAAGATAATGCATCTTTTGAAACACAAACCTGCAGAGATGTTATGCTCAATTACTCTGACAAAAGATTTGGAAACCAACAATATCCCCTGTGGAATACCACTGCTAAACTGGAATGCTAAATCAAAAGCTCAAAGTTAAGCAAGAATAATATAGCATAAGCCACATTAAATGTGTGTCATCCCTAAAGCTAGAACACGCTTGGATATTTGTTAGATAACTATTTCCACCTTTGGGGGATGGGAGAAGTCAGGGGGGAAGAGTTCAGATGAGCAAAATATTCATAAAAGTACCACTTTGGATTTCACAAGGAGGAGTGGTGGGGCTGGGCAGGCTGCATCCCCCGCTGAAAGTCATCTGGTGACCAGCCAGAGAGCTCAAAGCTTGTTTTAGCATCCACACAAAGGTTCACAACACGGTCCTTGCTTATCTTCAGAGACAACAAAAAACCCTACTAGAACCTGAGGCAGAGAGGAGCTGCTTGGAAGGGTTTTGGAGGAAGGAGCAATAACAGCTGTGGTGGCCAACAATCAGCCACTGGGTGCAACCAAGGACTTGCAGCAAGCCACAGGAAAAAGGTGCTGCAGGAAGCTCAGCACTGCCATGTCTCAATGATGTATGGAAAACACGCTTGTTTTATTTCCAGGGAATGCTTTCAGCCAAGCCACATGTGCAAGCAAAGCTTCCCTCTGCCCAGAGAAACGGGGACAATCCAGGCACCTCCTGTGGGATCCCTGGGGAAGGGCACAGTGGGAGGGAGGCTCTGCAGGCACTGCTGCTGCCGGGGGTGTTCAGCACCCCTGCGTGGCCACGCGCGTTCGGGGAGCCGAGCGCTCGGGAGCATCCATCCCCAGGCTGAGGAAGGGGGAATGGAATGTGGGCTGCTTCTGAGGGACAGCAACGACGTTGCCAAAAAATCACTGAGAATACAAGTCCAATTTAGGCCAGTCAGTTCTTGTTATCTTCACTGACATGGCAAGTCCACAATTTTGGCTGCGCAGAAGAAAAGGGATCATCTTTCTGGGCTACAGGCCTGACATGCAGAGCTGCTGCACACGCAGCTGGGACAGGCAGGGTCTGGAAGGGCCTTGGAACACAGCAGGTGGGTTCTGGGAATTTGTGTTCCTGTACTAGGACATAAGTGATAGGATTGCAGATAAGTAAAAAAACCTAGAAAAATTCAGGTGAATTATGGAATAATTTTAGTCTACCTGTTCTGGCCGTTACCCCTGAATATCCAAGGTCTGTGTCCTAGATAACGCAGGTGCTGCAGGATCAGCTCTGCTACACTCCTTGTTCTCCAGACACATGTGCCAGTCAGCAGGGGATCATTATTCATGTGGAAAAGGATGAATTTGTTGATTGATGTTAAAAGCTGATAGGGAAGTTGAAAGGACAACAAACAAGAAGAAATACAGAGCACACAACTGTGGTTTTAAAGTTAATGGGTTTTTCCCATCAGGTAATGCTGCATATGAAATAATAATGGTGCTAACTAAAACATTAGTTACTACTTGATGATGACACTTTACATCTTTCTGTAAACCCTTTTATTGACACTAGCAGAATCTCCTGTGAATAAGGGAGAATAATGTCCTACATCAATATCTGGCATAGGTAATGTGTTTATATAATCCAGCCCTCTTCATGGTATTAATTTGATCTGTCTGGATTGGAGCATGTACTGCTGGTTACCCGTGCTCCCTGTGTGCTTTTACTTCTTGAAGATGCAGCTTGTTCTGTTTTTCTGGCACGTTGGCTGCCTATTGAATGGGGGTAAGAGCACAGACTGAATGGCAATCTACTGACAATCACTGTTGCCAAACCAGAGCTATGTTCATGTGGGATGCAAACAACAACCACTCATCCTTCAATTTCTGAACACCAAATTGACAGGTAGCTCTTAGAGAAGTTTCACTTTTAAATTATTAAGTAAAAGAGAAAGAAAGAGAGAGAAAAAAAGGCTAAGAAATTAGAGACACTTACTGAATTATTCCAGTGAACAATATTGATTGACAAATCCAGTCCTAAAAATCAGAATTAAAATTAACTGCACTTACCGCATCAGTCAGTCACATTCCAAAGTTTGAAAGTCTGGCATGAAAGATGAACAAATGCTGTGAAAGATAAAACCCAAACGCAATTACAATATAAAAAATATTTGCCAGTTATATTTTATACAGGAGTAACACATCCTCACAAGTTTGAAAACTTTGAGTTATTCAGCAGGAGTGAGTAATTGCTTATCTTGAAACTTTTTCAAAAAGTTCTAATGCAAGGGGTTCAGCTATCAATCAAAATCAAATTAAAAGGGTTTATAGCAAATGAATCAAAGCAATACAATTTTATTTTTCTGATGAGATTTATTTACATAGTGAGATTAAAAATGTCTCAGATTTATGCACCCTCTGGGAACATGAATTTCCCAGATTTGAAACCTTTAATGGAATAACCTTTACCCTGCTTTGAGATAAGCCTGTGTCAGCATTTATAAAGTAAGGTCTTTCTAGCTGTTTGGTCCACTATAATAAACCACTTCCTCCTGCTGTGTTAAACGATAACTTTTATTCCATTATGGCCCCTTTCCTTTAATCCAGCATTTCCATTCCATTTTCCTCCTCTACCTCCAGGTCTAGAGAAATTACAGGAAACTTTCCCAAGAGATTCCTCTAAGATAAATGAGAATATATCTCTAGAAACACCTAGAGGACTAAAAGGCCTGTCTGTAGGAAAATCAGGGGTAGCACTGCCCAGGATCGGACACAGAAGATCCACAGGTTTACTCTGCTGCTGGACCATGGGGTGCAGCCTTTCAAGGAAGAGTCCTGTATCAAAGAACAAATTTGTGATGCTCATACACACATGGAGGAACAAATGCACAGAGAAACATTTTCTTTGCTGACTTCTGTCACCAAGACCATCTTTGTGGATTACTGGACATGCCAAAATATCAATCCTAAATAGACATCTCATTTACTGCCTACCTTTCAGTTAACGTCATTTTTTCCAGACTTTGGCCCAAAAACATTGTCAGTTTTTCCTTAAGAATAGCATGGAAATTTTATTTCTTACCAGCTTTCAAAGACTCGTATATGTTGTTCCTTCTTCTTCTTTTTATAAAGTGCAGTACGGATAAGACACAAAGAGACCAAATGCAGCTAGGTTAGAGTACTACAGCAAGGGCTCATGTGACATTTTCCACAAATTTTTAAAAGTGTGTAGTTACCCAGGACTGGGAAGCTGCTGAGCTGTGCTCAGTGTTCTTCTACAAACAAAATAGGTGTCCAAGACACAGAAAAAGCATGTTATTCTTCATGGTGCATCTTGAGCACTATGGCAGTTTCCCTGTAAAAACCTGAGAGAAGGAATTATTGTCAGGGCAGTGAAGGGACATGCTCAGTTAGTTAACAAACAAGGCACACTTTCTTCGTTAGGCCATGCCACACATGGATACCTGCTTCCTGCATCTCCATAATCACAGTGACAAGGAGCAGGACTTCTTCTGCTTGCTATGAGGCTTTCTGGATCACTGGAGATGATTTTCAGAGCCTTGCTGCATAGATTCTGCCAATTTCTGTTCAGGCTCTTCTACAGGCTGGAATAAGCAGCTGAACAAGCACCTGGCACAGATGATGAGTCCGAGTGCTTAGGCTGCACAGCACCCATGGCAAAATGCAAATAATCAATATCCAAATTCCCCATAATTTACCATTATGCTAAAGAAGCAAATCAAGTAACCAACACAGCTGACCTAACGGTGGCCAGGGAAGAGCTGTGCTTGTTAAAAACTTGTCACAGGTTTATTCTTTGATCCTTTGTTTAATCTTCTTGCTCATCCCATTTTGTACCCTCTCACACAAATCAAGTTCTTGTGACATGCAAAAAATAAAAAGAGCTATGTAGGAGGGGTGCCTGATGACAGCCTCAGGCACCGTGCAGGTGCCCAGGTAGGGCATGGCATTTAGGCCATGTCCCCTTCCCACTGACCCTTTTCACCCAGGGCAATGGGAGTACCAGGGACAGCCAGCAGCAGCACGGGCTCTCAGGTGCTGTTTTCCTCTGCACTTCCCATCTCACGGCCCTGGGCTCATTCAGAACTGATGAGCTGTGCACAAATGTCACGTGTGCCACATATGCCGTGCAAATCTGCTGCTCTTGGGTGGGGACAGCACAGCTCCACCAGCTCAGGACTCTGCACCCAAGGATGAACAAAAGACTGGAGTTTCCAGTTTGTCCTGGATTTTGAACGTGCTGGTGACCTGTCCTTGGCACACCACACTTTACAGGTATTTGGGGGAGCCTGTCTATGAAACAATGAATCTGATGAAAGCACAAGCTCTTCTGCAACAGGTGAGGGGAGACAAGGTGTGGCAATGCCCTGAGATCAAAAGAGCATAAATAGCCTACTTAGCAATAAATGTTGACCACTACAGTCCAAATAATTCAATTTAAAATACTGCAAATCTACTCCTGCAGCATATAATATCATCATGAGTGCGTCTCTTCTAACCCACTGATGACCTCAGGGAGTTTCCAAGAATATTACTTCTATTTTCTGTCCTTTCATCCCTAATGTATACAGGCAGACTTAGCTCTGTCTGCAACAAGAGAAGCCATTATGTCTTAAGAAAAAAAATGACCACTCCCATTATCTGAATGCCAAATTTCATATATTCAGTTTACCAATAGCCCACACCAGCCTTTCAGATCAGTGAAATGAGATGGGCTCAGACCTCTAAAATCACCAGGATAGAAGCAACATTTTTTTCAACTGCAACATGAAACTGTAGCAAGAAAAACACAGCTGACATGCTAAAATATGAAAAACTGCCATTATATTTAAGGTGTTTCGAAGAAAGAATATTGCATTTATTTTTGTGAATAAATTCACAGATTCACTATACATCAAACATTAGGCCTTATTTTTCTGTATAAAATAAATATAGCAGAAGTATAAGATTATGACTTCACTATTATTTTGTAAAACCATTTAATTTAAACAGAGATGCCTATTCACCTGATATCATAAAACCGAAAACAGAACCATCAAATTATTATACAGCACAAGCACATTGTACATGAAGACAACATAGGTAGACTTTCTTGTGAAACTGCTGGGTTTTATCACTGTTTAATGATTTGTTGCACTATTTATAGGATAAACAATAAATCTAACATGATTCATCATATTAGCCAATAAATCATGAGACAAATCATTAGGCAGAGTGATAAAATCAAGTGTTTTAGAAATAAGTTAATCTATGATGCCAATGTCTAATCTAAATAGTTGCTTAAAACCCCTATTTACTAATCATTTTTACATAAAGAAAGACTGATGATTATGTAGATTAAATGTGTACTTATTCCTATAATCACATGTTCTGTGCTGGTCTGTTTAGAAAGTAAAAAAAAAAAGATTAAAAACATCCACTGGAAAAAAAGTAACATCATTTTGATTGTATTTGTATATTTATGGAGGGTTTTCTGCACCACTTCTGAGTCTGCCTTCAATTTTGGAGAAGGAATAGTTAATTGAAGCATGCTGGAAGGTTGCTGGACAGATATTATCTTCAGCTCTGAATTCCATAATATCCTAATTAACAATTTCATTAAGATGTGATGGCTGGTTCTAATGCTTCTTCATTCTTCAGCCTGAATATAACCCTGTAGACTTTCTCATTTGTGACAACTGTGTTTATAGCTTCTCTACCCATAGAGCTTCGTGGCACTTTGAATTATGCTCAAGAGTATGTGGGCATCACGTCACATTTGTGTGCCTGATATCATACGTGACTCGCTGCGCTCCAGCCAGGGTCCTTAATGTACATTCTACAGATGGACTACCCTCTGAATGCTTAGCCAGATATTAAGTTAAATCTTTTTGGAGTCAAGCTTGTTTCACATCAGTTATACAAACATATTGGTTCCTTTAAAAGGACAAATGCACTGAGAATAAGACAGGGAATCTAGGTCGGAAATCCAGGAAAATCATTTTAAATTTCAGTTTAGCCTTTAAATTTGAAAATCTCTTCTGTGGGAATTATTGTTATCTGTGGAGGGGTTTTTTTTCATTTACTTAATCCCAAAGAGAAGTAGCTGAGCAATATTTATCAAGAAGTAGATAAGCAGCATAGTTGGCTTAACATGAAAGAAACAAACAGCAAGGCAACCTCCTTCCCTCTCACTTTCTATTCTGTATTAAAATGCAACAAATCTGAAAAGATAGTGACAAACCAACATGATATTTTCTAGTTCAGGACTTTTCCTAAAAAAAAAAAAAAAAAAACAAAAAAACCCAAGAGTTTACATTTGCTTGCCACTGCTGTCTATCTATCTATTTATCACATTGGAACTATGTCATACCTACTGTACCTTCTCTATAAGGCTGATCTTGAGAGCAAGGTATTTTCCTCTAACTGAAAGAATATGTTTGAGTTTAAAAAAAAAGCATCTGTAATTAGAGCTGTGACCAACTGTTTACTTGTCACATGGAGGAACAAACCCCTCCAGCTCACCAAATACACTGGGGAAGGAAAGGGAAGGGAAGAGGAGGGGCAAGCCTGGCCCTGGGAGAGGGGGGCTGTGTCACAGAGGCTGAAGGGAGCAGAGGGGATAGTGCTGGGTTTGTTGTTTTCTCACTTTTTGTCTCAATCCATACAGCATGTTTTGTAGAAATGTCTGAGGCACGACTGGAGAAGTGAGAGCAGTTTGATGCTTTGTGCAGTATAGACAGGGATGGTTTGTTTGGGTCTTTGTTTTGTTTATAATGTGCAGACACTCCATACATATAAGAATGTAATAACCAGGAGCACACCAGAATCATATGCCTGCAGTCCCTTGTTATTCTTTTAGAACCTGCTTATCTTTTGCTTCACTTTTTCCTGATGACACTTAAGGTCAGATTTTTAAAGGCACTTAGATGCCTCATTTTATTGAAATCAATGGGAGCTAGGTGCTTAAACACCTTTGAAGAACTAGCCCTTTAATGTTTATTAACAATGCCTCAGATGAGGGTACATCCCAGAAAACATAATAATTGCCTTCCTTTATTAACTGTGGTGTGTCAAGATAAGATAGAATCAAGTCCTCAGACTCATCTCCTCTCAATGATTTCCTAAATGAGATCAGTTCCCACTTACATCCTGAATGACCAAGGGTGACTAAATCAGAGCAATGAAGTATGCTTACGTCCTTGAAACTCAAAACATCTTGCAGACTCTTCTTCCAGTGTTGCTGATTCACATATTATCAAGTCTTAAAATGTTTGTTGTTTTTCTCCAGCTGTTACCATTTTAACTTCAAAATAATATCTTCTTTTTCTCTTTAGGTAAAAATGAAACTTTTATTTTCCCTTGGGAGCTTAGACTCTCACATGTGAACAATGGAACTAAATATAAAACAGACATTTATTTGTATTTTTGTCTTCATAATTTTAGTCTGGGGGACTCACATATCCATTGTTCATTGATGCAAGGAACAAAGCAGAGAGATCTCCAAGTCAGCCACAAAGATACATCTCACATCTATGGATAGGAAAATTAAAAACTCAGGAGCAAAACATTTCTAAGAGAGGCTTTTGGATGACTGGTAAGGGAGAAGTAGGGAAGAGAAAGGGAGAGACTCTTCTTCTGGCAGGCCTTCAGTGTCAATGGACAATCTTTTCAACCACTAGAATGAGATTTGGATGAAGCCTGAGCTGAACCTACCAAGGCTCAAGCAAGGACATTCCAGCATTTCCCCTTGTTCCTGAGGGCAGATTTCCATCAGAGCTCATTTCTGCCTTCTGCTTAGCAATGGGCACCCCTGGAGACTACTACTCCTGGTGAGAACTTCCTCCATTTTTGTCTCCTACAAGCACAGCAGTCACATATCTCCTCTAGAAAATCTCTCCTGAGGGTTAGGTACCTCGTGTACCAACCAAGGGTGCCCAAGCTTTCCTGAGGCAGTCAAATTTCTGCTTTAAAGTCATTCAAATATATTTTTGGTGCTGTGATTCTCTTTTTCACTGCTGTCTCTATTTTACTCTTCCTGTTTAATCCCCCCACAGTGAGAGACCAGCTGAGCAGCACTCTGGGCAGTGAGCAGGGTATGTTAGTGCACCATGGGATGTATTTAAAGCATCTACCAGAATGGTGAAAGGTTTGAGTTCAGGCTTAACTGCAAGAGACCCTCCCAGCTTCTCACACTATTTCCCTCTAATCACCAAAACAGCAACAATGATAAAAAAACCCAAACCAACCAACACATACGCATTTCAGGAGTTCTTTATGTTTGTTTTTCACCTAATTTTCTTTTCTCTTTGTTGTTCAACAGGGAATTTCTTGGAAGTCTTAGCCTGCACCTGAGATACCTGAAACATTATTTTTTAATCTGCCCAGAACTGCTAGGGAGAAGACTGGCTTTATGTTGTGTTTGTGCAGAAGTAGTGACTCCTGGCCACGCCACCTCTCCAGGGTAACTGCTTCTAAAGCCTGCTAAATCAATGTTAACACTCTGCTGTTTAATAACAGCATAAAGCACAGCCCTTGCATGGATTTAATTAGAGCCATGCAATTGACACAGGGTGCACAGAACAGTGCTGCACAGAAAGAAAGCCACCCATTAGCTCAATAAATTCAAGACTGACTGGACAGGCGCTTCTTAAAAATTAAATTTTTGAGGTATTATGATCAGTGAAACTACCCCAACAGTCATTCACAGATACAATTGTAATATTTCAAGTACCTCCCCTACCTACAACATCTGTTGATGTCGACAGACACCCTGTGTCCATTTATATGCAGGGCCAGGGCTTTTTCATACATCAGCACTGATATGCTTTTTCCTATCACTAGTCAACCCAGATGTTTTCAAAGTGATAATCAGGTCGTGTGCAAACTGCATGGCTAAAAAACTGAATAGTGAAACTGTATTCTTGTTAGTTTTTTGTATATCTGGATTTTAGAATCAGGGTTTAAGGGGTTCATATCTAAGACATCCAAAATTATTTCTAAAGTAGTACTGCAAAAACATTTTACAGTGAATTACTTTTTAAAACATATTTTAAACAGAAACACATCACCATATTTTCTGTGGGCTTGGAAGCTTATGTTAAGTTTCCAAATAAGTCAATTCTATAAAGATGACATCTTTTCTTTAAAAAAAAAAAGAAGTGTTGCAAGCTAATACTGTACATAACAAATAAGCTTTAATTAAAATTTAAATTGAAATCTGTATTGGCTAATCACTCCTGAAGAGGAAATATTTTAAGACAAGGTTTTCAAAAGCTCTCTGGTCAAATGTTTCGGTGCTCAGTACCTATAATTAGGTTAAAAATGTCAAATTTTTCTGTTCACCAAAGTCTAAGTGAGATTTACTAAAGTGCTTGATGTCCATCTGTTCCTACTGTGACATTTACAGCTGAATTGCTACACAAGCTCAGCACCCAAAATGCTGAAGTCCTCTGGGAATCTGGATATGTTTTGACAAGCAGCATCTGAGCCCAGGTAGAGTCTCTGCTGGTTTAAAATCTAGTTCCAGCTGCAGAGGATGGGCTGTGCTGCAAATCTGTCCTGTAACCATCAGCATCACAGTGCCACGTGCCTTTTCTTTCACACAGCTTTTCTCAGGGGGGTTGCAGTGCACGTAATAACTTGCATTAGTATAAAAGATTGCATTTTTTTTCCACACACAACTAATTTCCTAATTACCTAGCTATGCGTCTGACAAGTGTCCTACACACAGAGACACTCGAATCACTTAGGCCACATGTGAAAGTCAGCTCCAGGTGAGGAGTGAGTGAAACCCACCCTGAGAGATCGGTGTCCAGTCGGATTTGCTGACCCACGAGCCTGTTCAGTACCCATGGAGGTAAATTGCTGTAAGATTATTAACAGTAAGACCTGAGACAGTCACAAAGCTCTGCCTAAGCTGATTTAAGATATCACCCTATACTTTTAACTCATTATGAATAAATCAATAAAAGCTAAAGTAAGCAAAGTGAACACATATCATATTTAAATCTAATTATAGGTTAGTT